>VDFB02000013.1:18582849-18696054 GCA_007258455.2 Sequoia sempervirens
TTTAATTAATTCATATTCTATTAATTCTTCTATTAATTAGATAATCTTAATTATTTTATTAATTCACACTTTTCTTTACTCTATCTGATTAATTAAATAAACACATTCTATTTAATTATGTTACTAATTAACCGTATCCTTCTTGTCAAATTAAATAAATTCTTATTTAATTTTACTCTTTATCATACTTCAACTATAATTAAATAGAGGTGTTCATTTATTTAATTGACTAAATTTAAAATCCCTTCATCACTTAATTAAATAAATATTATTTATTTAATTATTCTTCAAATATCAAATCTTGAATTAAATGAATTATTTAATTCATTAATTCTATTTTAACGCATTCCTCTACATTTTAGATAATTATGTGAGTTATCTAAGTATTCACTTTTACTCGACTCGACATCTATTTTAATCTCTCAGTTAACTCTTGATTTGATGTCTGAGTGGCATTCTTGAGTAATCTCTTCGTCAAATCATTCAATCCTCCAGTTCTAACTTGTTTGCATGTACATGCGGATTAATTAAATATTCTTATTTAATTAATTAAATCTTGTGCATGCATTTGAACAAGAGTTGCTTTAATCAATCTTTATCTTTGTCATGCAAAGATATTTCTTTTGTTTTCGAATACTGAACTGAAGATTAAATCATTTATTTAATCTTTAATCCTATTTCTAGTTTGTATCACTCATGTCACCTCTAAAAGTTATCAGAATGCATGTCTAATCTTTTGATCTCAACCGTCTGTTGATCTTTTGATCTCAACCATCCATTGATAATTCAATCTTGACCTGTCATTCGAATAATCAATTTTCTATAAATTGATTTGTCATTCTTCATTTCTCTCTCTCTCTCTCAATCTCTCTCTCAATCTCTCTCGAAAACTCACGAAATCTTATGACTTTTGAGAGCACTTAATCTTGAATCTTCGATATTTTTCTAATCACTATCTTAGGCTATACTTGCATGAACTCTTGAAAATCTGAGGGCAATTATGCTACACAAGCAAAATGGAGAAGAGCAATCGAGATGAATCATGGAAATACATTGGAAATTGGTGAGATTGTTCTAGTTTTGTTTACGTTTTACTTTCCTATGTACTTTGTTGCTTAACATTTAGATTTTCATTCTTAGATTTAGTATTGCATGCATGCTTGATTCTAATAATATTTGTTTTCTATTGTGCACTTTCTATGGCATTACATTTGGTGAACCCGATGTGAAGACACCATCTTCACGGATCCGTAGACTTTTAGTTTGATTTTTATAGGTTTTTCGTATGAAACAATGCACTTGACTGATGAAACAATGCAATTGACTTCCTGAACCACATTTGATAGAAGAAACGACGCATCTGAATATTCCTAAACCGCAATTGATTTCCCGAGCCGCAATTGAAGAATAAACAACGCATTTGACTGGTAATACCGTGACGCAATTAACTGGTAAAATTTTATTTTTGTTTTCAGAAATCTAAAATTTTTAATTGATTTATGTGTTACTGATATATGAGTTTCAGTGTGTGGCCTTTTTGGAGTTAACAAACTTTTGCAGGATGATTGACGAAGACAATATTGAAAATTACTAACGAGTTTTTTTGTAGGACGTTTGTCGAAGACCCTAGTTAATTTTGAAACAAATTGTTTGGTAGCGTAGAAAATCTTTCATTTGGTTAAAATTAACAAGTGTTTACTGTGTTTGGTGTGAAAGCACAAGTTTGGTCACCCTTATGACTTGGTACATCGAAGTATCCTCTCCCCTTGCACATCCGTGCGATCCTGGGTGTAAGAGAAATGGTTACCAACTCTAGAACTTGGGCCTGTTCTGGTGGGAAAAAGTACTCACCCCAGGACAACTCAGACCAGTAGCACCTTGAACCCGAGGGACTTCCAGCCAGTATATAAAAGTGGGCTCTTGGGGAAACCCAAAGAATCACGAGTGTGGTTCCGACGAGATGGATCCAAAAGGGGACTCGCGCCGTATGGATCACACCCCACAAACAGAATGCCCGTACTAAATACCTTTTGTTTTAGAGACCAACCTATTTGTGGCCATTGCTTGGTATAGTGTAGGGTATAGTATCATGCTCGAAGACACTCACTACTGATCCCCTTGAGTAGAGATAGCAGTTCTTGGGAGGTCATTTCCCAAAGAATTCAAAATTGGTGTGCTCGAAAGACGTTAATGAGCCGTGGAGGGGAGCCAATGCCACCAAATTTCTAAGCTATCTGCTCTTGAGAAGGAAAGGTGTTTATCATCAATCTGGGGTATTTCGGTGGGCTATACCAAGTATACAAACCCTAGGCCTTTGGCCTATTAGGATGTACTTGTATGTTATCAATTTAAACGTTCTTTGAGTCCAAAATCGAAACTGAAAACACTTTCTCTTATGACTATCTTTGATTGTTAGAAGTTGATCACAAAAAAAATGGAGTCAGTTTAAAATATCATCACTGAAATTACACAGAGATTTGTAATTGTTCACTAGAAACTCACATCTGTTATCAGGAGTCGCATTTGTTAAAACTCGAGTCGCATCTATTAAAACTCGAGTCGCATCTGTTATCAGGAGTTGCATCTGTTATCACGAGTCATATATGTTAAAATTAGGGTTGCATCTGTCATTATCAGTCATATTTGTCAAGATTAGAGTCGCATCTATCAGTTTAGCTCACAATTGTTTTGCAAAAATTGCATGTTTTATGTTCTAAGTCACAATTGTCAGTATGAGTCACATCTGTTAGAGGGTAACCGCATCTGTCAGAGTCAAATTAAACTTTACTAGAGAAAGGCAATTGATCACTGGAAGACTGCAACTGTTAATTTTGAAATCTGTTAAATTCTGAGATGCATCTATTTGATTATCAAAAAACCAGAATTCATAGTCACTGTCCAGTCAACATGATTGTACTAGTTTTAGTTGTCTTTTCACAAATAGTCCTTAAACAGAAACTTGAAACAATTTGCTCAATTTTTCATCCTTTAGGTTCATTTAGTCATTGTCTTCATTCAGAGTTTAGTTTCATCTTAGATTACATATTACCTTGCATTAAACTTCTAGGAAGGTCACTTTTACAAACTTTAGGACTAGTTCACCACCTACACTCTAGAAAAGTCATAGTGTCAATGAAATTTGTCATTGAACGTAGTTTTATCAGTATATCTTTTGTCCTACACAGGGTCCTCCTAGCTCATTAGTCTAGTTAGGAAACTCAACTTGTCTTTGGTCCTCGTCCTACATTGGTTCCATGACTTAAACTATATTGACACCTTGGTTAGACTTTAGGTAGTTGGCCTCTTCATCTTGGGTTTATAGAGTTGATTATTTTAGAACCTTTCTTAGACTTTGCATCTTTAGATATTAGGCTAGTGTCATCCTAGAACATTCCTTATTCTACATACAAAAATCCCAAAAACATATACTAGGGTCATACTATTCATAGATATAGTTTTGCATTTCCCACATTTTGAGCTTGTCTTACATGGTTGAAACTAGGTCTAAGAGAAGAGAGAGAAAACATGTCAAACCCAAACGAATTTATCAATCCCTTTTCTTCAAGACCTCACAAGAATCTATTAGAAAAATTCACCACTAGAAACACTCACGGACATATTGTAGTAGAGGACATAGAAGCTGCCACACAGGACCCTGAGTTTTCCTCTTTTGTAGATGAGTATCTAGCAAATGATCGTCAATGATTTTTAGGCAAATTGCTAGCTGAAGGTGCTACTTTACCTCCAGGATTTGATATCAACACCTTACAAACTCAACCTACACAAGGGAAAAATACCATGACTACTAGTACTACTATACCTCAGGTCAGCACAACTATACCATCTACCACTTCTACACAGAGTACAACAGTCCATACATCCCCATTTGGTACATCTAGCATGACATTAGGATTTAATTTCACTGTAGGGGCTTCATCATCAACTCCCTTTGGTCCTCTTGTTGGGAGTAAATGACCTAAAACATTAACCTCCACATCTTATGTCAGTGTCCCAAGTTCGCAATCGACAACCACCCCTACTGCTAGTATCACGAGTACCATACCACAGTCGATGGCCATACCTAGTGCTCAAGTCACTAGAGCTATACCAAGGATTACACAAACATGAGGCATTCCCTCCTTCCAATATGGCAATCAAAACCCTTTTTCATAGATTGGTAGTCAGAATCCATCCACACAGATTCCAATTCAAAACCCATTTACATCGATTCCGAATCAAAATCCTTTTTCACAGATTGGTAGTCAGAATTCGTCCACATAGATTCCAAGTCAAAACCAATTTACATCAATTCTGAATCAGAATCCTTTTTTCCAAAGTGGTACTCAGAATTCGTTTACACAGATCTCAAGTCAACACCAATTTATGCAGATACCAGACTAGAACACGTTTACCAAGATTCTGAATCCAAATTCACCTCAGATGCCAACGTTTAATCAAAACCCATCACAAGACTTTGGATTTCAGAACACATACACGGATCTGCATAATCCCCCTAGCACATCTTTGACCCAAGTTGACGTCCTACAAACACAAATGCACACATCACAAATGCAAATGGATAACATGTCGGTGTCAACTAAGAAATCATTTTCGACAAAGGACATATGCCCATTCCCTTTTGATAGATCATTGTACATGACACCTTTCCCTCATGGATATGTCATACTGAATCTTCCTAAGTACAATGGCAAACGAAATCCAATAGAACATATCAGGGAATTTTCTACCATATGTATAGATGTCGCTTATGACCCCACGTATCTTATGAGGCTATTTCCAAGAAGCCTTGTAGGCATTGCACTAGAGTGGTTTTCGGGTTTAGATTCTATCATTAGATCTTGGGGTGAACTGGTTGAGAAGTTTGTGGAACAATTTTCCTTCAACATAGATCATGAGATAAATATAGCAACCTTGTGTCACACAATGCAAGACGAAGGGGAAACATTCATTGCTTTCTTCTAGCGATGGAGAACTATAGCTAGTAGGTGTCCTATCGAGATACCTGAGAAACAAAAAGTTACTATGTTCCAAGAAAACCTTCATACGAAACTCAGGAGTAACTTAAGGGTCCATTGTTGTACATCTTTTTCAAAACTAGTGGAAAAAGGGGTTATAATAGAGAAGGATCTCATTGAAAAGGGTGAACTCAAGACATCAACATCCAATAGAAACCCAATCATACAAAACACCCCACTGACAAAAATAGATTCTGGTCTCGCAACAAAAATGTCACCAATGATGGGGTGGTTGATGCTAAAACATTACAAGTAGGACCCCTCCTCACATTACAAGGACCTCATACTTTTTCCAACACACTTAATGCTGTCAATCAACTACCTACCATGGTCCAAAATACTCAACGTCCACAACCAAGAAGATTTCAAAAATGTGAATTTACTCCCTTAGGGGAACCCATTGAGTCAGTGTTCAAACAACTGCTATAGCATAATCTCATACACCTACAGGAACGAAGACAATACGATCCAGGACAATTTAAACCAGCTTGGTGGGATGACAATGCCTTTTGTGATTACCATAGAACTAAGGGACATACTCTACAAAACTGTCAACAATTGAAGAATATCATACAAGATCTTGTCGAAAGGAGAATTATTGAAGTTAGTGGACAAAAACAAAAGTCATCCAACACTGATCATCAAGTATTTTCTGACCCACTACATGACCATGGGAAAGGAACTGTCCCCAGTTTGAGTAGTAACGCCAATATGTTAGCCAATTATGCTAGTGTCAAGCATGATTATAATAATGGAAAAATCATTAACTAACTTTGTGTTGTCGATGAGAATATCAATACCAATCCTGAGTGTGCGGTCAATACTTGTCGTACTAAATTCACTATTCAAGGCCCTCCATCGCAGAAAACACCCCAACCTTCCAAGTTACAATATAACCTTCTTGATCAGGTGGGGAAGACCCCAACCCAAATCTCAATCTTGGAATTGTTGCATATTTCCCCTGAGCATCGGTCTATCCTTGATAAAGCTTTACAAAATACCACGGTCCCTAATGATCTAGATGTCAATCGTTTCCAGGAAATGGTGGGCTACTTGACCAATAATCACCATGCCACATTTTTTGAACAAGACTATGCAATTGAAAAGACCAACCACAACGACCCTTTGCACCTAGAAGTCCTTGTTGATAACACCAAATTTAGATGAGTTTTGGTAGACGGAGGAGTAGGGTTAAATCTGTGCACTTTAAAACTAATTAAGGCTTTAGGTATCTCAGAAGCATGTGTAGACACGACCAAGAGTATTGTCATTAAAGCTTATGATGATGAAGAAAGAAAATCAAAGGGAGTTGTAACACTTCCTATCAGAATTGGTCCTACGGTAATGGAGACAAAGTTCCAAGTCTTGGATCTCACCCTTCCTTATAACATTCTGCTAGGTAGACCATGGATTCATGCTATGAAGGTAGTCCCTTCCACATATCATCAGTGTCTCAAATTTCCTTACAATGGCACAGAAATAACTATAGATGGTGATCCAGATCCTTTCTAGTATTGCACCAATCTAAAGGAGATTCCCCAACGCCAAGTGCCAGTCAACCAAGAGGCCTCATCGTCCAATTCATCCTCCTATGTTCATCCGGCCACACTTACCCGAACATCTATTTCACCCTCAGTTCCTACCACTCCTAGGGTTGAGATCCAAGACAAGGGTTGTGGAGAATATTACATGAAAACTACCTATTGTGTTAGCCATTTGATTCCTCCTAAGTCATACGGTTTACCTACATCAGATAGGAGACAATCTATGGTCACTATACACATACCTCCCACAATAACTTTTGCTAAATGGGGTGAATTAAGCAAAGAGGCCGTAGATACAGAAGATGTCACTTCCTAGCTATATAAGGAAGATGATGAAGAACCCCTCTTACTTGCTCATATTCCTACAAGTCTATATGGAAAGGGTTTCAAAATTATGCAAAGCAAAGGATATGATGGACAGAGTGGTTTAGGATTAAACCAAGATGGCAGGATTGAACCAATATTTGTTTCTTAGTGGCCAAAAGGAGTAGGGCTAGGGTTTCAACCGATTCAGATTGGCGTTTCTAGTACCCCATTACCCTTACTTGAGGAAGTACGTGCTTCAGAAGATATTAAGACATCTCACGAACCAATGGACCAACATCATTGTGACTCCCCCGACTCTAACGATTATGAGTGGGATTCTCTATCCTCTACTTCTTCCATGGACCTTGACAGGCTATTTGGAGAACTTGACTTGATGCTAAGTTCCTCACCCAATCCCTTAAATTCCTGTCCACCAAAGAAAATGACAAAAGAGGAATGGTTTAAACACTACTATTGGGAATCACTTGATCCTACCTCGTGGCAACATGAGCTACTTGTTTCCAATAGTCAAACCTTGACACTAGGCCCACCTATTCATCCACCTAGACCTAAACCTAAGAGCAAAAAGGACCTGACACAAGACTTTTGTAACCACACGAATAATTCAATATTTACCTTGACTCCATTAAACTTTGATAACTTCGACGATGACATGCCCTTAGTCTATCCCCAACTCATTGATTGGGACCAACAAGACACACCCATCTTAGATACGTTTGAGAACGATGAAGTAATTGCTGAGTTCCTGGGATTACGAGAAGGTATACCAAACAGTGATCATAAGGCTAGTTTTACTATTGACTTAGACAACAAAGCATATTTTGGGGAATCTGTTCAACCCTCCACTCGCAAAAATGAGAAAAAGAATAAACAAGATAAAAAGGATGATTCTCTAGGTGAAAACCAAAAGGCACCTTTAGACAATGAAAAATTAAAAAGAAAGGATGCATCCGAAGGTGAAAACCTCTCTGAGGCACCTAAGGATGGAGGTTTGAACATTCTCCCTGTTGCATAGGAAAAGTCACCCATGCTTATGGAAGAATCAGTAGAGGTTAACATAGGTACCAAGGACAATCCTTAGTTGGTTTATTTTGCAGCCACAGTTCCATAACTTCTTTGCAGAGAGAGATAAATTTTGCTTGGTCATATGCTGACATGCCGGGGTTGGATCTTGACCTTGTTTTGCATCATTTTCCCTTACAACCAGGTGCCAAACCAGTGAAAAAAAAGTTGAGAAAAATGCACCCACAGATTGCTTTATTAGTCAAGGTAGAACTCAAGAAACTCTTAGACATTGGTTTCATCAGATCTATTGACTATGCGGATTGGATTTCCAATCTTGTACCAGTCACTAAACCAACTGGGGGCATCCGCATCTACACTAATTTTAGAGACATCAACAAAGCCTATCCTAAGGATGAATTTCCTTTGCCTAACATAGACATGATAGTTGACATGACAGCGGGATATGAGACGTTGTCCCTTATGGATGGATTCTCAAGATATAACCAGATTAGAATTGCAACTAAAGACCAACCTAAGACGGCTTTCACCTATCCATGGGGAACTTATTGTTGGAATGTTATGCCCTTTGGACTCAAGAATGTTGGAGCAACTTATCAACATGCCATGACTACTATATTTCATGATCTAGTACACACTCTTATGGAGGATTATGTCGATGACCTTATTGCAAAATCCAAGACAAGGGCAAAACATTTGCATGTTTTAGACAAGATATTTTAGAGACTAGAGAAGTATAATGTGAGACTCAATCCAAAGAAATGTGTGTTTGGGGTCAAGTCAGGAAAGTTGTTAGGTTATATCACTTCTAGACGAGGCATTGAAGTGGATCCCGTTAAAGTGAAAGCAATCATGGACATGCCACCACCCACTAATCTTAGTCAACTACGGACATTATAGGGAAGGTTGCAATCTATCAGAAGATTTATAGTGCAGCTAGTAGATAAGATGCATCCTTTCCAACATCTACTTAAGAAAGGAGTACCCTTTGCATGGACAACTAGGTGTGGAGAGGCTTTTCAACTAATTAAAGAATATTTACTCACACCACCTATCTTAATGCCACCTATTGAAGGAAGACCATTGATTCTTTATATTACAACAACCCATTCATCACTCATAGAATTGCTTGCACAACATGATGATGAAGGCCATGAAAGGGCGGTCTATTATATCAGTCGGACTTTGGTAGGTTATGAGCTCAACTATAGTACCATTGAACGTGCCTGTCTTGCAGTAGTATTTGCTACTCAAAAATTGAGACATTATATGCTAAACCATCAAACAATGTTGATTGCCAAAATAGACCCTTTGAAATATCTCCTTAGCAAGGCAGCATTAACAGGACGATTGGCCAAATGGGTTATGATACTTAGTGAGTATGATATCCAGTATGTCGAAAGAAAGGCTATTAAAGGACAGGTCATTGTTGATCGGTTAGCTGACACACCCATACAGGTAGATCACCCATTAGTTGCAGACTTTCTTGATGAGTTCATATTCACAATTGACACAAACATAACATGGAAGCTGTACTTTGATGGCTCACATACAAATCATGGTTCAGGGGCTGGTATACTATTTATTACACCACAGGGTGATTCTATCCCTAAGTCATTCAGGATTGCATTCCCATGCACTAATAACATAGCAGAGTATGAAGCTCTAGTGACAGGGTTACGCATGGCAGTCAAGTGGAAAATTAAGATTTTACAAGTATATGGGGATTCTCAACTAGTAATCAGATAGGTAAATGATGATTATGAGACTAAGGATGAGAAGCTTGCTCCATACAAGCGCATGGTTGATAGCTTTAAAGAGTACTTTGACAAAGTTGAATTTCATCAAATACCTCATGTTTTAAATAGGTCAGCTGATGCTATGGCTACAATTGCATCACTTCTTGAAATTCCTAACAACGTGCCTGAGTTTGAGTTCTTGGTAGAACAACTTTTCATCCCAGCCTACGATATCCCAGCTTCTGAAATGGTGTGTGACATTGTTGGTCCTGATTCCCCATGGTACAAAGAAATCTATGATTACCTTCATGTCGAAGTCATACCCACTAGCCCATCAAATAACCAATGTAGGACATTCCTTCGTAAGTCAACCAAATACACCATCGTCGGAGACACCCTATATAGACACGCCTTAGATAATACCTTACTGAGATGTCTTGATTCAACTAAAGCACAAGCAACTTTGCGTGGGGTCCATGAGGGTAGATGTGGTTCCCATTCTAGCGGTCCTACCTTAGCCAAAAAGATTATGAGACTGGGTTATTATTGGCCTACTATGGAAAAAGACTCATGTGTCTTTGTAACGAAATGCCGCCAATGTCAAGTTCATGGAGACTTGATACATGCGCCAGCACAGGAGCTCCATCCTATAACGTCACCATGGCCCTTTTCCCAATGGGGACTCGACCTCATAGGTAAGATCCACCCTACATCATCTAATGGACACAAATTCATTATCACTGCCATTGAGTATTTTACAAAGTGGATTGAAGCCATTCCTATGACATACATTACTGGCACACAGATTTCTAAATTTATCCTGAACTATATCATCTATCGGTATGGTGTCCCTCAGTCCATAATCACTGATAATGGCCGCCCATTTAAGAACCAAGAAGTCAGCCACTTGTGTGATGAATTTCATATCCAACATCACTTTTCTACTCCATACTACCCACAAGGTAACGGCCAAGCAGAGGCATCTAACAAGACCGTCATTAGAATCCTTAAGAAGACTGTCAATGATGTTGGTCATGACTGGAATTTACAGCTTAACCCTGCCTTATGGGCTTATCACACAAGTATCTGTACTCCCATTGGTGCTACTCCATATTCACTTGTATTTGGTTTTGAAGCTTTTCTACCTATTGAGGTTGAGATTCCTTCCCTAAGGGTATCCCTGAAAGGCCACATTGATGATGAAGAGTACCGAGTATCGAGACTCCATGAGCTAGAATTCCTGGATGAGTGAAGACAGAAGGCACTAGACCATCTTCAAGCATATCAAAATTTCCTTCATCGTAGCTATAACAGGAAGGTCTTGAACATAAACTTTGACATTGGTGACCTGGTTTTAATGGAGAACCCAAAGAATCAAGCAGAAAGAGACAAACCAGGAAAGTTTGAACCTAATTGGTTAGGACCTTATGTTGTTACAGAAGCATTTGGATCAGGAGCATACCAACTTTCTACTCTTGAAGGAGAACCATTGTCTTCACCAATCAATAGCATGCATCTGAAGAAGTTCTACGCATAGCTTTTGGGAGCCTTTGTCTTAATTAGCGCAAATACAAAAAAATCAAAAAATCAAAAAAATCGTTATCAAGGTGAAAACCTGGTAAACAGGCATCTTGGTAATCCCACAAAAAAAAGATAATCTAGACAATAGTAAAGAAAAATCATTCGTCCAATAGTGAAAACCACTTCGGTGGCGCTTTGGATAAGTACCATGGTGAAAACCTGGCAAACAGGTACCGTGTGTAGTTGACTCTGCTCCTTTGTCTACTATTATTTTGTACATAGTTGGTATCATTGTATATAATCCATTACCCTGTACATAGTCCACCTCCCTGTATATATCCCTTATCCTTGTACATACTACCTATCCCTATACATATCCCTTATCTTTCGTGTCCATCACTTGTCTATATCATTCCTAATAAGTGGTAGTCTTTCCCATAACTTAGAACGATTGACATTGAGTGCATTTCATATCCCCCATCTTTTCCTATTCATGGTCAATTGGTCTTGTATTCGACTGGGGGAAAGCACTTGACATGTGTCATATTGGTTCTTACATTGGCTGTGTTGAAGATGTAAAACCATGGAAAAACCCATGAACATCGCAAAATGACCTGAGAAAAACAAAAACATCATAAAACTTCAAAAAGACAAAAAAATCAAAACATTTCAAAAATCCAAAAAAAAAAAAATAGTCAGAGTCAGTCACACTTGTCAGTTTTTGTCGTTTTTCAAACTACATTTCCTCCGCGACTGGACGTAGGCAAGGCCATCTGCCAATGTGCCCCCAAGGCATTAGGTCAGTCCGTTTAGGTTTGTCTATATAAACTCATGATTCGATCCATATGTCTATATGACAAGGTCATTGGTCGTGTTGAACTACGAGGTCTTTGCGTGTATAACGTAGGCAAGGCCATCAATTGATGAGCCCCAAGGCCGCACTAGGTTAGTCCATTAGGGTTCGTCACATTCACTTTCACACACATCTTCTATTTGTAGTCAGTCTTGTCAGTCGCAGTCAAGTTGAACTACGAGGTCTCTGCATGTATAACATAGGCAAGGCCATCAATCGATGAGCCCCCGAGGCCACATTAGGTAAGTCCTCTAGGGTTTGTCGTCACACACAATTCAATTGTCAATACGTCACATCAAGTCATGCATCAATCTGGTGAACAAGTCAGCAATGTCTCTAAGTCAAATCAAACAACTTTCCAAACAAAACAATCAAAATGGATCACCAAATGTCTGCTACAGGATGTGTCCTTCCTAGAAATAGACATCATCATCATGGAAATCAACCTGTATCTTGTTCAGGATGAGTCCTTCCTAAATACTGATATCAACAAAACAATCTATGTCTTATACAGGATGAGTCCTTCCTACATAATCGACAAGGTTAAACAATCAAACATAGTCTTACATAGGTTATCACATCAATGGCATCTGACTCAATGTCTTATACGATACATGTCTTTTTGAAACCAGGCTTCGTCATGCCTTATACAGATAGTCATAATATCGAAACCAGACTCACAGTCTTATCCGATATGTCTATCTCCTATAGTCAGGCTATGTCAATCAATCCTTTTATCAATCAAAATAGATCAAACAAACAAATCAAGTTTTGGAAACTATTTTATTGGCTTATTGACTTTATGGCTTATTTATCTTAATAATTTCTCTGAAATTGATGACTAGGAATAATGTTACTAGCTTTCTCAATGATGTCCTATGAAGGATTTTGAGAAGCAATGATGTATCAGAATTCTATTTTCCTTGACTGTTGTTTGTCGACTGTCTTTTTTAATTTGATTTTGAGTCATGTTACTAGTTTCCTCAAGGATGTCCCATGAAGGATTTAGAGGAGAAATGACGTATCATGACCCATCTTTTACTTTGTTTGCTATCTGTGGTTTGTCATGACAAAAAGACTGGGGCAACTTGTGCTCTTAGTACGAGTTAATGACAATCCTTGTTTGCGACTGTCTGTTATTAGCAAGTGGATGATCCTATACACCTTGATTTATGTCATATCATAGTGTTTATCTCCATTTGTATTAGTCCCGCCCAATGATGATAAAGTGAAATACCTTTTGTGATATAGCGAAACATCAAAGATTGCTAATACTAACATCTATGTCTTTTATTATTCATCTTTCTTTTCGCACTAACATTTCTTCTTTTCTACATCTTCACCACCCTTATCTATTTTCCTCTATCCTTTTTTCTTTCATCTTCTAGTTCTCTCATCAATTTCGAGAGCACACTCATGTTCTTTGAACCCACCTGTCCTCCCGAGGGGGCATACCTTCACCTGTTTTACACTGGGGCATTATTGGGGCATATTTCTTATCAATTTTCTTTGACACAACGATGAAATGACATTGTATCAAAGAGGGGCAAATGTAGACACCGAAATTTGATTTAGGCCTGTGACTTCAATATTCTTCATAATTCCTATTCTTCATGGTCATGATTAAATAATCTTAATTATTTAATTAATTCATCTTAACATTAATTTTTCTATTGATTAAATAATCTTAATTATTTAATTAATTCATTTTAACATTAATTCTTCTATTGATTAAATAATCTTAATTATTTAATTAATTCATCTTCTATTAATTCTTCTATTAATTAAAAAATCTTAATTATTTTATTAATTCACACTTTTCTTTACTCTATCTGATTAATTAAATAAACACTTTTTATTTAATTATGTTACTAATTAACCTTATCCTTCTTGTCAAATTAAATAAATTCTTATTTAATTTACTCTTTATCATACTTCAACTATAATTAAATAAATTCCTTTATTTATTTAATTATTCATTTAAAATCCCTTCATCACTTAATTAAATAAATATTATTTATTTAATTATTCTTCAAATATCAAATCTTGAATTAAATGAATTATTTAATTCATTAATTCTATTTTAACACATTCCTCTACATTTTAGATAATTATGTGAGTTATCTAAGTATTCACTTTTACTCGACTCGACATCTATTTTAATCTCTCAGTTAACTCTTGATTTGATGTCCGAGTGGCATTCTTGAGTAATCTCTTCGTCAAATCATTCAATCCTCCAGTTCTAACTTATTTGTGTGTACATGCGGATTAATTAAATATTCTTATTTAATTAATCAAATCTTGTGCGTGCTTTTGAACAAGAGTTGCTTTAATCAATCTTTATCTTTGTCATGCAAAGATATTTCTTCTGTTTTCGAATACTGAACTGAAGATTAAATCACTTATTTAATCTTTAATCCTATTTCTAGTTTGTATCACTCATATCACCTCTGACAGTTATCAGAATGCATGTCTAATCTTTTGATCTCAACCGTCTGTTGATCTTTCAATCTTGACCTGTCATTCAAATAATCAATTTTCTATAAATTGATTTGTCATTCTTCATTCCTCTCTCGAAATATCTCTCGAAATCTTATGACTTTTGAGAGCACTTAATCTTGAATCTTCGATATTTTGCTAATCACTATCTTAGGCTATACTTGCACGAACTCTTGAAAATATGAGGGCAATTATACTACACAAGCAAAATGGAGAAGAGCAATCGAGATGAATCATGGAAATACATTCAAAATTGGTGAGATTGTTCTAGTTTTGTTTACGTTTTACTTTCCTATGTACTTTGTTGCTTAACATTTAGATTTTCATTCTTAGATTTAGTATTGCATGCATGCTTGCTTCTAATAATCTTTGTTTTCTATTGTGCACTTTCTATGGCATTACACCTCCAATTAATGACTCCAATATACCATTTTATTCTTATGTTTTTTTTCATAAGTCTATTGGTTTCATTTTGGTAATGTTTTTTTATATTTAATTTTTGTCACAAGGGGACATTGATTGTACGGAGAAGGCTCTAGCCTAGAGCACAGATCGCGATGTATCTTCAGGCACTTCTACCCAACAGGTTTACCTCATTGTAATTGTACAAATTAGATATGAGAAAAATATTTTATTATTATGTTTTTTTCATAATTTTTTGGGGTTAATTTCGATAATTTTTTTAATATTTTGTTGCAGTCGACTAATCGGGGAAAGGCACCGGCAGTAGAGGAGAGCATCCATAGTGAGGTGCAGTCAATATTTTGTGATGATGGCATCGCTTATTCAGCAAACCCTTTCGATATGATAAAGAATTTCATGAAAAAATGCAATGAAGAAATGAGTAAGTTGATGTTCAAAATGCCTCAAATAGATGAGATAAGAGAGAGGGTTAAAGTATTGATAGAGAGATTACAAAACTTGCAAGTAAGCTGTCATGAGGTCTTTAATTATAACATAAGTTCATTCATGGTTTTATATTTTGTACTCTTTTATGTCATGAACTAAAATATGTGATGTTTTTATAGGTTATTTGCTCCTCATGATGCTCCTGGCCATGATCAGGGTACTATAAGTGCTTCCCGAGGAGTAAGGGTTGGTACAAGTGTCCATCCCGATCTTCCTACGCATACATCACATTATCTGACCCCATCATCGTGCCTATATTTTCATTTGAAATGTCGGCAACACATACCATGCAGGCATCCGTTAACGCACCCTCTGGCAGCGAACACATACCAGAACATGCGTCAGGACATGTACCTGGGGATGCAGAGGCCACTGCTACTGGTGATGTTTTAGCAGCATTTCCTGGATCTTTGCATATTACTAGTACGGGAACATTGTCGGTCACACTTGTGGTGATCGAGGATTTTGTTCCCATAAAGATAGAGAAGGTCCCAGGTACTTTAAAATGTTTTAATTATTATTCTATATAATCCAATTGAAATTTACTTATTGATCGCTCTTTTTAGACTATTGATCCCATGATCATTTTGTAGGAAATGATGTTTTTTATAAACATCTAAGTGATATTACATTGGAGCTCTTCAGGCCCACCATATGTACACAGTGGAATGCCCAAGATGAAGATTTAAAAGATGAGCTCATTAACCATTTAGTTGTGTTGTTTGGTGATAAAACATTCAACTGAACCAAGGTCCTTAAGAAAGTCGGTACCTATCTAAAGTATGTGAGGGACCAATATAGGTCACATTTAGAGAAGAACAAAAAGTATGAGCATCCCCCCATGATTCCAGAGAGGGAGTGGAAGGACCTGGTGTCTGATGGAAAGCGAGAAAAAGTTGAAAAGAAAAAGAAAGACACCACCGTGCCAAGGAAGGTATGTGATATAGAAGCATAAATTTGCAAAAATCCCCGATTAATCGAATGCATTTTTAAAAAAAAAATTGCAGGCCGATTAATTTTTTCCCCCGATTTTTTGAAAAATCATTGAATTTTGGTCACCATTTTTTTCCACTAAACTACAAAATCGCCAAAAACGCGGTTTAAATCTGCAAAAAATGTAATAAATTACTGATTTTCGACACACAAAACCTTGGAGGTCCGCGCTTCCGCCGCTACTGCCGCGCCGGATAGATTTTTCCGCCATCCGCGCAGCCGGCCCGGAAGCACTCTGTTTTCAGACGTTTCTCCATGAACCGCCATGTCGTCAGGCATGCACAAAATGCAGTATATTAGGACAAGGCAAGGAACTCCGCTTGAAAATGGTCTCTGCGCTGAAATGAACCGCATGGCCGCCACGCAGTGCGACGGAATCCACCGCACCTGTCCATCGTTTTGTGCAATTTTCCACAACGTTCTTCATCTGCACTATTATGCTTTGGTGGTGCAGTTTTTTTTCCGCTAATCCATAGCTTCTGTCTCGAAGCACCTATTTTAGGTTTTGCATCTTTTAGCCATAGCATGAAGGCATTGAACTGCTTGATAAAAATTCTTTTGTAGACATGCATGAAAAATGGTAGCATTAGAAAAGGTAGTGAATTATTTGAGAGAATGCTTCAAAAAAATGTGGTCTCATGGTGATGGAATGCCATAACAAATGCCATGACAAGCAAATTGGTTATGGATTGTCATGGCATTCCATCACCATGAGACCACATTTCTTTGAGGCATTTTTTGAAACAGTTCACTGCCTTGTCTATGCTATTGCTTACTATTATGATTTGATAGATTTTTTCCAAGATCCATAGCTTGTTTGAAAGCACCTATTCTAGGCTTTTAGCCATAGCAGGAAGGCAATGAACTGTTTGATAAAATGCTTTGGTAGACATGTATGAAAAATGTGGTAGCATAGAAAACTATCACCATCTGATATTTATGCAGTTGTAGTATGTTTTGTGCAATGTAATCAATGATATGAATATAACCAACAAAAATCTATTTTCTATAATTCATGGATTGAACTTTGTATTTTATTTGCTCTCAATGTCTGCATGCTATGGAAATGCCATTAATTTTTTTTTAAAAAGTAGTATGATATGTGTGATACTATCAAAAATGTAATTATATACTGATTACTCTTTCTTTTTACATAATCTAACGTATTTCAAAATTTTCATAGACTACCCGACACATCGAAGGCAACAAAGGCAAGACTAGAAAAGCACAGGCAACACAAACTTGGCTCCAGTGGTTATATGAAATTAGCCACATGAATTGTAAGTATCAATAAATGAAATATTGCATCCAAATTATAATAAATTGAAAACAATTTTGGTTTTATCACACCATAGAAGAAAAATTCATGATCTTCTGCAAAAATGTAGGGCTCTGAATTCAACAGAGTTCCCACAGAAGAGGACCTAAAGATTGCCTTCTAGCAAGGCTATGGAGCCATGGCTGAATGCCTAAGAGTCTTGACTAGGAAAACACAATCTTCCATTGCATCTGACACATAGGTAAATAAACTCAATAAAGTTTATTTAAAATTGAATACTTGTGCAATCTATTCAATATTAATTTCCACCATAAAGTAATTACATGCCTATTTGTTTTAAACATTCAAGTGATGATAATACTGCACATGACATTGGAATGCAGCTTGGTGAGGGTGGAGCATAACGTGCAGATGAAGGTCATAGTGTGCATCCCGGTACATTAGAGCATGTAGAGCGTGATCAACATGTTGAGCATGATCAGGCTAGAGAAGATCAGGAATATGATGTGGCCCCATCAGGTAAAGAGGACCACTTTAAAGTTTTTTTAAACATATTTAATTGCAATTGGTGTATTAATTAATGTAACCTTTCATGTTTCAACTTTAGAGCATGTAGAGCATGATCAACGTGTTGAGCATGATCAGGCTAGAGAAGATCAGGAACATGATGTGGCCCCATCAGGTAAAGAGGACCACCCTCATGTTCTCTTAAACATATTTAATTCAATTGGTGTATTAATTAATGTAACCTTTCATGTTTCAACTCTAGATCAAGATTTAGAGGGTGTTCAACATGTTGAGCATGAGTCTATAACAAAAGTTCAGGAACATGATGTGGACCCATCAGGTAAAGAGAACCACTCTAATGTTCTTTTAATTAATAAAATATTTGTACAATAATAATAAAACATATCAGTTTAACATTTATTTCTTATTGCAACAGATCCCCCTTGCAACGGCCCATGTCATGAGCAGATGACTAGGCGCATTAAGATCACAAGCAGAGGGAAGAACAACTAAAGGGGGACATATATTGATTTAGAAAATGATACTCCACTTCAGCTTTATGTAGCTTTCAAAAAGAAACAAAAATAAAAGTGATTGTAATCATATCATGACAACCATATTTTTGATAATATGTAAAAATTGAAAGAATGAATATTATATGTTAATGAATGAATGTGAATATGTTAATTAATGAATGTTATATGTTAATGAATGAATGTTATATGTCATTAATGGATGAATGAATGTTATATGTTATTAATGGACGAATGAATGATTAATGTTATATGATTGGGTATGGGGAATTGAGAGTGATGTGAGGGGGGGGGCAAATGATCTTCCACCGTCATGTGGTTGTCCTTGTTAAGTAGAGAATATTAAACTATTCTCAAAACAAAGAGAAGCTCAATAAGGTAATGCACTTTTCAATATAATAAATGCATCATTTGAAGCATCAAACCAATATGCAGTCTATATGTATGATCAGTCATTAGTCTCTATAATGGTACATTTCCACAAATATATATATATTTTTTTTAAATTGATGCTTCATCGCAATTTTGACGAAAACCACCAATGAATCAACATAAAGGTTCAACGAAGTTGCTATAGCTACGATGAAGGTTTCGTCATAACTCCTTGTCCATTTCATCACAATTTCAATGAACTTTTGGCATTGTTTCCACACTACTCCTTACCCATTTCGTCACACTTTCGATAAACTTTTGGTGTTCTTCTCACACTACTCCTTGGTATTTTTGTCGCAAAGTTGACAAACTCTTGGTGTTGTTTCGATGCTACTACTTTCCTATTTCGTTGCACATTCAACAAAATTTTGGTGTTGTTTCGATGCTACTCCTTTCCCATTTCATCAAAATGGTGATGAACGTCTGGTGTTGTTTCAACGCTATTCCTTGCCCATTTCACCGAATTGGCGATGAACTTCTGGTGTAAATCGTCGATGGATACTCAAAGTGTTCGTTGATATTCCAATGAAAGTCTGAGCCATGTCATGATGCCGACAACTGATGATTCTTCACTATTATTTCAATGTTTAATTCGTCATTGGCCTTTTGATGAAAAAACAACGATGTAAATATTTTTGCCATTTCATCGCGTTTCCAACAAAGATTTGTCAAACGACCAATGAACGAACGTCGAAAAATGGTGTCAAATTCAGTAGTGCTAGATGATTCAGGTGTAGAATTTCTTGAGATGCAAGCTATTGAGGGGTTCATCAAACAAATCCCCTTCTGGTGTGGACAACTAATATGCTCCTAATCCAAAGACTGACACAATAACAAAGGGACCTAGCTAGTTGGGTTCAAATTTCCCCTTCTTCTCTTGATCTTGTTGGTTACAGGGGTTTTCTTTCAGGACTAAATCACCCACCTGAAATGTTCTAGGCTTGAATATGTGATTTCAACTTCTAGATATCCTCTGTTGGTATGCTTTCAAGTGTTCCACTGCATTTTAACGACACTCATCCAATAGTTCAAATTCCTGTAACCTAGACACTTTGTAATCCTCATTTGAAATGATCCATTTTAGTGACACCTAGAGTGATGGGAGCTCAACCTTAATAAGTAGAATGGCCTCCAATCCATAGACTAGGGCATAGGGTGTTGCTCTTGTTGGGGTGTGGATACTGGCTGTGTAAGCCCATAAAGCAAGGTTTAGTTGAACATGCCAACACGTCCAACCTCATTGATAGTTTTCTTCAATATTTTCAAGATAGTCTTGTTTGAGGCCTCTGCTTGGCCATTTTCTTGGGGATAGTATGGTGTAGAAAATCAATGCTATATATGGAACCTCCCATAGAGTTCTTGGACATCCTGATTTTTGAATGGTCTACTGTTGTCCATGATAATGGATTGAGGGATTCCATTTCGACAGATGATATAATTCAGGATGAATGATGATATTTTCTTTCCTATGATGGTGGTTAGGGGAACTGATTCAATCCACTTTGTGAAGTATTCCATGGTTGTGATGATAAAATTATGCTCGTTGGATGAAGATGGATGAATCTTTCCTACGAGGTAAAAGTCCCCACTGAGAAAAGGGCCATGTTGATGCAAAAGGTTGAAGTTATTGTGTTGGTGAATGGATGAGATTTCCATGAATCTGACACTTTTGGAATTTCTTGATGAACTAAAAAGAATCCCTCTCCATAGTAGGCCAGTAATATCCCAAATAGAGGAGTTTCTTGGCTAATGTTAAACCACTTGAATGAGTTCCAAAAATACCTTCATGAACCTCCCGTAAAGTTGTTTCGAACTTGTCACATTTTTGACATCAGAGGAGAGTTCTGTCAAGATCTCATTGATAAAGGGCATCCATGATAAGGGCATGTCGAGTGGCTTGAAAAATGAAGTTTTTTTTTTTTATTTTGGGATAGTTTAGGTGGGAGGTAATTGTCTTTTAGGTAATTATAAATTTTACCATAGATGGAAGTGTTAGCCTCGGCTAGATGGTAGATGACTTGGGATTCCAGGTTGTCATAGGAGGGGTTGTATAGTTGTTCCACCATGAACTCGTAATAGGCTCATTTCTTAAGAATTTGTAAGAGAGAAGCAGTGGTCGCCATGGCATCAACAACTTTGTTGTCACTTCTAGGAATCTACTCAAATCTTATTTCTAAAAATTACTTTTTGAATTCATCAACCATTCTTTTATAAGGCATCAACTTGTCGTCCTTTGTTTGATAATCATTCTTTACATGATTAATGACCAATTGTGAATCCCCATAGACATGTAACTTTGTGATATTCCACTTGACTACTGCTTTGATTCCAATGATCAATACTTTGTATTCGGCTGTGTTGTTGGTGCAAGGAAACATTTGTCTATAGTATTTTGGAATGGTATGTCCTTGTGGCGAGATAAAAAAATATTCTGACACCTGATCCATGTTGTGTATAAGAGCCATCAAAGTACAATACCCATTGTTGTGTTGATATCATTAGGACATCAACATCTTGAAACTCAATGTTCATTGGATGATTATCTTGCAATGGTGCTTCAGCTAACTGGTCCATAATTGCTTGTCCTTTGATTTCCTTCCTATCGACATATTGGATGTCAAATTCACTCAGCATCATGACCCACTTGGCTAGTATTCCAGTTAGATTAGCTTTGCTAAGAAGGTGTTTTAGTGGATCTATCTTGGCTATTAACTTGATGGTATGAGTGAACACTACTGCTAAGCAAGCCTTTTCAATGAAGGTGCAATTGATCTCATAGCCATTTAAACTTCTGCTAGTATAATAAATTTCCCTTTATTTTCCTATTGAATCCTCTTGTGCCAACAAGGCTCCCAATGATATCTCAGTTGTTGCTATGTATAATAAAAGTGGCTTTCCTTCTACTAGTGGTATTAAGATAGGTGGACTTATAAGATATTGTTTTAATTGGTTGAAGGCCCCTTCACATTTCTCATCCCATTAGAAATATTCATTCTTGTGTAGCAAGTGAGTGAAAGGATGGGTCTTGTTGACCAGTTGTGAGATAAATCTTCAAATTGATTAGAATCTCCCTTGCAAAGATCGTAGCTGACTGATGTTCTTGGGTGGTGGCATCTCCATGATGGCTTTGAGTTTTGTAGGATCTACCTCAATTCCATTTTCTAAAACTATATATTCCAAGAGTTTGGCTGAAGTCACCCCAAACACACATTTCTTTGGGTTCAGTCATACATTGAAATTTTCCATTCTGGTGAAGATTTTATCTAAGATTCCTTAGTGTCCTCTAGTGTATGATTTTTCCAATAGATCATCCACATAGTCTTCCATGAAGGTGTGCATCATATCATGAAAGATGTCATCATAGCATGTTGATAAGTTGCTCATGCATTCTTCAACCCAAATGGCATGAAATTCCAACAAAAGTTTCCCCACAAACATGTGAAGGTTGTCTTATCTCAATCCTTAGTTGCAATTTTGTTTTGATTATAGCCGGAAAAGCCATCCATGAGTGACAACATGCCATGCCCTACTATTAGGTCCATAATGATGTCAATGTTGGGTAGGGGAAAGTCATCTTTTGGGAAATCCTTGTTGAGATCCTTGAAATCTGTGCATATCTTGATGCTCTTGTCTAGTTTTGAAATAGGAACAATGTTTGATATCCATTCGGCATAGTCAATTGGTCTAATGAACCCAACATCCTGTTAGCTCTCAAAAACACAGGAAGAATGCCTCAAGAAGCTACCAATCTCTTGGTACATTTTAGTGTAATAGACAAAGCCAAATGATTTAAGCTTTCTACTCTTTAGGTGCTGCTAGACCTAGGCGGGTGTACCAATATGAATGAAGCAGACTTAACTTATGATCTTCTCTCTTGCAGTGATTTTTCCATGATGGAAGATGTAAGTGGACGAATGAAATCAAATTTGGTATAGATTGTATAGCAATATTCCAAACTAAATCCTAATATGCTCAGTTAACAGATGTAAAGAAAATGAATGAATCTAAATGGTGAAATGTAGAGACTAGTGCCTTATTGGGTATGCAGAGTCAAATGAAATAGAAATGGGCAACCTATTTCTGGAGAACACTCAAATTGTTTGGCATATGTTTTGTTTATAACTTGTATAAACATGCAAGACTATGACTACCAAGTTCTTCTTTAATAATCCAAAAGAATTTCCCTGATTACTATGATCAACCAAAAGGATTTAATTTTTTCTTGAAAGAAAAAGTCAATTAACCACATAGATACAACAAATGTGTACTGATAAACTGAATATAAACTTGTTATATCAATTTAAACAACCAGAAAGCATCAATCTTGGAGACAACTTAGTAATACTTCTAATAAATTCAACAAACAATTGACACTAGAAATGAGCTACGACATCAACTAATTCTCATTAAAAACTCCATTTTGAAAACATGCATCATGGTCTCTATCCTGTGGAAATTTTTATCCAACTTTATATTCTCTACCCTATCTACTCTAATCTATCTCATCTGATCATCTTTACAATTGAGAATGAACATTTATACATTGGCATCTGAAGAGACACAACGCTTCACATTCACTTGTCGACAACCAACTATATTTAGGATTTTGTTGATCATCACTGAAACAATCGCTGAGACATCTCGTAGTTATGTCGAAGGAAAATGTATCACTAAAAGTCATCCTTCTGTCCATCGTTGTAATGTTATGTCATCTCATCGACACATTGAGTCTCACCGACAAATGTCCATTCATCCCATGTGCTTCGCTATGACATTCCGATGTCGGGGAGACATTTTATAGATCACCTTATGTCCTATCAAAATTTGTCCTTCCATCTTATATGTTGCTGTGATGATTTTGAGTCGGGGAGATGTCCCATAGATCGCCTATGTCTCACTAAGATGCACCCCGTGGTAACTTTTTGGTCACTGAGACATAAAAACCCTTTCACTGATGAAATTAATCTTATCGATGAAATAAATTTCATCGGCAAGACTATGAATCTTCCAAAAGACTCATACCGATGCCAAATGTCTAAACGAACCCATTCCTCCATATTACTCTATTCGGTGAGACTTTCCCCGAAGTATTCTATCAGTGTAACTTATAGGTCGACAGGACTACATGACTTCCTCCCAACAATTCTTTGACATAATCCCTCTGCTGTGTCGTCAAGACCAAACACCTTCGGTAAGACCCAACTCGGATGCACCTTAGTCTTATCGATATGTACATCTTGATCGCCGATCGGTAAGACATTACAAATTCGTCAAGACCTCACCACGAAAACCTTTTGTCATATTGATATGTTTGCTTTATCGTCGGTCAGCAAGACACCACTAATTCGCTGAAACTTCATATCGAATACCTTTTGCTTGGCCAAAGTGTTTTCTTAGACCCCGATAGTTTGTGAGACAAAAAAGGTTCGCTATGACATTACTCCGATGAAAGATCCTTCACCGATATGTGTATCCTTCTTCCACCAGTCAGTGAAACAATAAGATCTCTCTAAGAGCCCACTTTGAAGAAGACTCTCCTGCCAAAAGATACCTGCATGTGAACTCCAATCGCTGTGACATCAAAAACGTCTTGCCGATAGGCAACATAGATGTATATCGACAAAAATGTATTATGGGTCAAGGAAACCTTGACACTCATACCGATATGGATCACAAAGTGAAATACTTAGACCTAGATGGATTTCATGGGACTACATGGCCAAATATGGGGAAAATGTGCTCATGGTAGGACTTATTTTGGAAACTCATGAATGCAATTGACTGTAAAATACTCAAAATTTTATAGTTCTAACAGTGGCTCCATCTAGGGATAAATGATTGTGAGATCATTGCAAGGATCCAGATTTTAGGGTGAGCAGACCAATCTCAAGGTGATGGATCAAGTGAGCAAGATGGAATGAATGGAAATGAAAGTGACCCTACACTACTGTACATGGAAAAATTATTTTGAAAGAAGGAAAATCAGGATTGTCCATGTACTGTCAAGTCCTGTTCCTTTTATTTCCTAAACTACTGTGCACGGAAGATAGAATTTTGAGAGGATTGTCAAGGATTGTCCATGCATTGGCAACCCTTAATCCTCTATTTTGTTCAAGAGAAGAAATGCTTCAGAAATTTCCCATGTACAGGAAATTCCTGATCCTCACCTACCATATTTTGTAGATAATATGAATCCTCACCTCTCATTCTGACAACCACAAAAGGTCCCAGCCACAAGGCTTCAAATTTATCATGCTTGCCTTTCTCTTGACACCTTGTGTTCCACATCAGTACCAAGTCACTCTCTCCAAATTTTCTATCCTTTTCCTTTTTATCAAATAGATACTTCATCAGTGTCTGTAACTTCATGTTCTGATTTTGAGCAACTCTCCTTATTTCATCAAGTTCAGCTAGCTACTCCATTCTCTCCTCCATAGGTTTAGGAATATCCAAATCTTCCTGAAGGACAAACTTGTAGATTGGTAACAAAATCTGTAAAGGCATCCTGGCTTGTGTTCTATACACCAATTCGAATGGGGATTTTCCAATTGCCTTTTTTACTATAATCCTATCAGCCCAAACTTCCAGTTTTAATTTTGAATCCCAAGCTTTCTTGTTCTAACCTAGCATCCTTCTTATAATCTTCAGAAGATTCTTATTGATAGATTATGCTTGACCATTAGCTTGTGGATGATAAGGAGCTGCGTAAGAAATGGTAATACCATATGTGCTACAAAATTTTTTGAATTCGTCTGACCTGAAACACATCCCATTGTCAGTGATCAATCTTATTGGTGTACCAAATCTGGTAATGACGTTGTCCATTAGAAAATTTGTCACAACTCTACTTGTAGCCTATTTAGTTGGGATTGCTTCAACCCATTTGGTAAAATAATCAGTGGCCACCAGTATCCACCTATGTCCACCACTTGATTTTTCTTGTACCTCTCCAATGAAATCAATTCCCCATTGATGAAAAGGGGCATCAATCTACAAGGGTCGAAGTGGCAATCCTCCCTGATACTTCAATTTTCCAAAGAATTTCTGGCAGGCCTCACATTTTCTTACATATGTAAAAGACTCATTAAAAACCTTTGGCCAGTAATAACCTACCCTGAGAATTTTATGCGCAGTTGTCTTGCTGAGTAATGTCCTCCACAAACCCCTTCATGCATTTCACTTAAGACATTCCTGGCCTGTGATTCATCCAGACATAACAATAGTATACCATCCCTATTCTTCCAAAACAGATCTCCATCCATGAAGACATACTTAGATGCCTGCAACTTCAAAGTTCTTTTCTGGATATCACTCAATTCCTCTCGACACTTCATGTATTTAAGATAGTGCATGATATTTGTATACCATGGAGTATGCTCAATCCTCGCAATTGCACTCTTCTCATCTTCTATATTGCAAACTTGATTTGCTTCAATGTTTGCCTTTGTCATCAATTTAGCCAAGCCCTGACCTCTTACTAGTTTAGTAATTTGTATTTCCATGTCAAATTCTTGGATTTTGTTAATCCATCTGCATCTTTTTCCTGTTAATTCAGACTATGTCAGAATATCCTTAACAGCTGCATGAGGTACATAAGCAATCACCTTTGCTCCAACAAGATATGGCCTTAAAGCTTTTATAGCTTTCACTAATGAAAATGCTTGATTTTCCATTATATCATACTTTAATTCAGACCCCCTGTAATGTCTTATTGAAAAAAGACACAGGTTGTTCATAACCACCCTCATTCTTCTGTAACATAACAACAACAATAGTGTGCATTGAGGCAAATGAAAATATTTGAAAAGGATTTGCAAAATCCAGAGACTTAAGGACAAGAGCTTCCTTGATGGCCCTTTTGATTGATATAAAAGCTTCCAAAGCCTTTGCAATCCATTCCACTTTTTGTCCTTTCCTCAACATTTTTGATATAGGTTTAATGATCTCAACAAAATTAGAAATAAATCTCCTAACAAAGTTAATCTGTCCAAAGAATGACTGTATAGCCTTAATAGTTTTAGGGATAGGAATTTTGTCAATAGCTTCAACCCTCTCAGGATCTATCCTAATCCCCTCTTTTGAAACAATATGTACCAAGAGCTTACCTTCTATGACTGCAAAATGACACTTCTTAGGGTTCCAACTAATACCATATTCTAGGGATTTAATAAATACCTTCTCCAGATGTTGCACATGATCTTCAGCCTTCTTCGAATAAGCAGTCAGGTCATCTTGATACACCACCATGATAGCATTGATCAAATATGAAAATGCCACATCCATATCTCTTTGGAAGGTCGCTCTTGCATTAGTGAGACCAAATGGCATTCTTATGTATACATACATTCCCCAAGGAGTTGTAAATGTCATCTTATATTGCTTAGACTCTTTGACTTTAACCTGGTTATACCCTAAAAACCCATCCATCATAGACAACAGTTCGCATCCTGTCACCTTATACAATATAGCCTCCATATTAGGTAGAGGATAATTATCTTTGAGGGATGCCATGTTTAGATTTCTGAAGTCTACACACAGCCTAATATCTCCATTTTTCTTTCTCATAGGGACCAAATTTGAAACCCATGTTGAATGCCTGATTGGTTTAATGATTCCCCCATCTCTGAGCTTTTCCAACTCTTCTTGCATTTTAGGCTCCAATGTTGGATTTATGGGTCTTTTCTTTTGTTTGAATGGCTTAGCGTCTGGATTCAATGGTATTTCATGCTGAAACAAATCTTCCCTATAGGATTTTAGATCTTCATAAGACCAAGAAAACACATGTTTATATTTTCTCAGCAACTCTATCAACATTTTTCTAATTGTAGGGCTTATCTTCTTCCCTATGTACACCCTCCTTGGTGTCATCTCAATCCCCAAGTTAATTTCTTCAATATCTTCCCTCTTGACTGGTGTTTGCTTCATTAGGGATCGATCATTTCCATCATACACCCTCTCCAACGCCACTAAGCCTTTAGGAAGATTATTTTTTTTAAGTTGTAAGATCTCCTTTCCAAATACTGTTTACTTCCCATCCACTTCCTCAACAAAGGCATTAAAATCAATTTCTTGGGCTTCATATTGATCTATACAGTGGAGAAACTTCATAAGGTCAGTATCATCATTGAAGACCTGCCAACTATAAATGTTATCAGGAACAACAGGCCTTGTCTTGAACTCAATTTGTGATACTCCAGCCAGTGTAATGTCATCTCTTTTCAGCGCCACATTTGCTAGAAAGTCTTCCATTATGTTCTTTGACCTATGAATCCACTCAATTGAGAAGGCATCAAACAACTCAATTGTGTCCCACACAACATTCCTATATTGTTTCAGTCTCTTATGTTTTGTTCCATATTTTGACTTAATTTTTGAAACAACCAACTCAGAATCCCCTCGAACAACCAGCAACTTGATTTTGTGTTTCACATCTATATTCAAACCTTCTTGACTGCAGGCTCCATCAAAGTACATATTCCACACACTATTGTAGTTTTGTGTAGCATCCTTCTCAATTGGATCACTATTGATCAACTCTGGCTGGGCTGGTTCTATATTAAAATTCCTAAGATCAACATCACAAAAACAATTGATATAATTTTGTGGTACATAGTCAACAAGCTGATTCATCCTTGGCTCTCTGTACAACTTCACCTCTTGGCCATTTACCAAAATTGATGCATAAGATAGATCAAACTAAACATTCCCACCAACAGTTGTCATCCACTGTCTTCATAAAAGCATACCAAACTGAGGAGGGGTGTCTATTACTATTATATCAATATTGTAGGCCACTTGAGGATAAGCAGATAGTTTGACTTCAACATCATTCATTATACCCACCATAGGAACAGGTCGGTTATCCATCGCATAGAATTTTCCTTCATATGTATCCACCCTCATGCCTAGTTGTTTCATCACTCCTACTAGCATAATATTCATGGTAGCACCAGAATCTATCATGCAATTCCTTAACAATTTGTTATTTATGAGTAATGTAGTGAAAAAAGGATCGACCTGTGGGGGACTTGTCAATACATTACTCAAGGAGATTTCTGAGATATTTACTTCCTCTTGCTTACTACTTGCTTTAGTAGCCACCTTGTTTTCGGAATTCACATGCTTTTCATTTGTTATCAATTTGACAGCACCGTCTTTGTACTCCTTAATCTTCATCATCTCAAGTAGTGGAACATACATCTTTACCTGAGATAAAGCCTGAGTGAAGTCAAAAGAAGAATTCTCCACTTTAACCATTTTCTTTTGCTCTGGCGTTTCTCCTTTGTTTTCTTCCTTTTCTCTTTTACATGGCTGATTAGGCTTTTAAATTTCTTTGTGTAATTCCTTCACTTCCTCCTTGTGGATAGGCTTCTGTTTACTTTCATCATATTGTTTATTTTCTATCTTTTTCACAGTTCCTTGTGTCACCTTTTCTTTCATAAAAATACCCCTGGCGACACCTTCCTTCTCATTTACAGTCCTTCTCAACCAGTACTTACTCTTTGCCTCTTCAATTGCAGCAACAGTTAGTCTCTCTATTTCCTCTTCAGTAAGTTTCCTCATACTGCATTGAGTAGGTATTTCAGCAAAATGTGGCTTTGTATATTCTTCTTCAGAGTAAGAAAGGATATGTTGTTCAGCCATATGGACATTGTATTTCTGATTTGAAACATCATATTCGTAGCCTTCACCCTCTAAAGATGAGTACCTCTCTTCCACATGGTGAAATGTGTTTGAAGTCAAATACACTTTGTGATCTTCTCCATTGTTTCCCATCATCATTCCTTCCTCTTGCATTCTTTGGGCTACAACACAATAATCTGGGGAATGTGGCTTATCATAGACTTCACAGAAATAATTTTTATTCACCATATAGGTTCCCTTCTTCCTCAATGGATCAGGAGTTTCTTTGCTTCTAGGCCTATCTGTTATAGGTTTTCCATCTTTCCATTTTGTGTTATAAGGAATATCATGCAACCTAGGCCTTTCATTCCTATATGTGTGCTCCTGTTTGTATTGATAATTATTGGTTTGTTAGGGAGACCTATTCTTGTCTCTTTTATCAATTACCCCAGCATCCCTCCTATTGTTTTCAATTGTTAATGCTATCTTCTGGGCTTCAGCCAAGTCTCTTGGGAACCTATTTCTCAGTTCATACCCTATTTTAGGATTGAACGCATTCAAATAAACACTCAAATACATAGAGTCTGGCAGTCTTGATCCAGGAGGTATTTTATTCTACAGTTTATTGAATCTTCAGTTGAAATCATAAATTGAGTCATTCTAATTTTTTTGAATTTGTATCAATTTATGAAGAGCAGCATTAGGTGCATTTTGATTCCCATATCGCTTGAGGAATCAGTCCTAAAATATTTGGAGAGAATCAATAGAGGTTGTTGTTAGGCTATTGAACCAATCCCTAGCTTCTTCAATAAGCGACATCATGAATAGCCTCATATGTAAATCTTCATAAGGTACATCCAAATATTGAATGAAGGCATTGAAACTCCTTAAATCGTCTTCAGTAGAAATTGCACTACTTCCTATAAACTTAGGTACCAGACCTCTCCAACTGCCATCCATAGGGTAAGTGTACAAATGAAACCCTGCTAAATCAAACTGTCTGATCATTGTTGTATACTGGTGAGGGGGAGGGTTAGGTGGGTACTAATATTGGTACATCGAGTTATTGTATTCTGTATTATGATGTGGCACATGACGCTGACCATGAGGTGGCTGTATATTTGTATATTGTGTGGGAATATGAGGTGGATGATTTGGTTGTCTATATTGATTCCCTACTTGATGGTGAGGAACACTTGATGGATCAGAAGGCCCTACACCATGATTACCCTACTTATGAGGTGGTACATAGTTTGGGGAGCAACCATGATGTAGAGCTATGAGGATTCACAACACCTCTCACAAACTTCAATAATAATCCAAAACAATATTTGTATAATACACGCTATTAGGCATTGTATATCACATTGAAAACATAGCTATGGCAGCCCACAATTTATTCTCATGAACAGTCATTAATAACTTCTAAAAAATGAATAATGAAGCCAATCCCTCTGGTGAGATTAAATAAAACATAGTTATAGTCTTTTCCTCCAATTCTTATGAAGATCCAACAGTTGAAATGAAAGTTATTGTATTTTTCCCAAAACTGCAAACCCTAGGTAGGGTTCAGACCTGCCCTCACAAAAATATTCATAACTCATTCAATTCTTAATTAATTTTGATGAGAGTTGAAGAAAATGAAAGTATATTCACATGGAAACAAAATCCAATTGGTTTTAGATCCAAAATATAGACTTTAAATTCCGTACCATCACACTTCTTTAGACTGTAAATTCTGCACAATATTGTTAGAAAAGACAGTCTCACCAAAATAATCATATCTTCCACAAAACTTCATAAAATTCACTGAGACAAAAATAATTGGAAACTAGAAACAGAGATCTTTCCATCAATATATGATACTCTATCATTTGAGTCCATATCAGGCCGTACAAATCACAACTTCAATCTGGTAACAATGTAAAAATCAGAAAATGCATACCAAACTTGAGGTTGCCATTCATTTAACTTCAAAAATAATGTCTCCAACCCCCAATTCGAGTTTTGGAGGGTTTATTTATACATTTTCAACCCAAACCAACTATCTTCAACCACCTTTTGATTAGTGTGTTGACAAAACACCTTAATGACATTTCATCTACCTAATTTTGCACTTTTGACAATTTTTACAATATATGAGAAATGAACAACATCCTAGGACCTATAACACCACAAAGGTGGCCTCTTGGAACTTATTACAATATAAAAATAACAAAATGGAACAAATGAATCAATATGGCCTCATGGAGGCATGTGATCAAATAGGTGCTCCTGCACCAAACCAACTACCTGAGTAATGTTCTAAGCCTTCTGCAATTTGAATTATCTCATTTCTTGTATCATCTGGGCTTTCTCCTATTCTTCTCTTTCCTTTCTTTAAGATTCAAACCATGCTTTCACTTCTTCATAAGTTAATGATTCATAATATTCTTGAGGAGTTTCATGATAATTGGGTCCATTCTGATTACCTTCCATTTTTTGGTCATATTCATGTTGAATTTTGAGTCGTTCAGCTTCAAATCTAGCATGCCACTCTGCCTATTTCTGAGGATCGTAAAAATGATTTCTTTGATATTTTAGGGTACAAGTCTCTACGCTTGAATTATCTCTCCATGTATCATAGCGATCATATGTTTCACAATGTGCTCCTGATGCTTTGTCTTTGTCTATTATGCACATGTCCTCACTTATCCTTTTTCCTTTATGAACCTTGTCATCTTTGTGTGTCCACTTACTGCCAGCAGGGTCTCCAGTATGACCTCCCCTGTATTGAGATGTTTTTCCATTCATGTTTGAATAGATGCAATGTTTATGTCAGAGTCGCCACTCACTTTTTTCAAAAGTGAGAAAGTATTTGATATTTCTTATTCCCAACAGATTTTGTACAAGGTTTCTGACTCTATGATTAAGGCCTTGATTCTGAATTGATTTGTCCCCAGCAGAGTCGCCAATTTGTTAGCTCTCAAAAATGTAGACAGAATGCCTCAAGAGGCTGCCAATCTCTTGGTATGTTTTAGGGTAACATACAAAGCCAAATTATTTAAGCTTTCTACTCTTTAGGTGTTGCTAGACCCAGGCGGGTGTACCAATATGAATGAAGCAGACTTAACTTATGATCTTCTCTCTTGTAGTGATTTGTCCACGATGGAAGATGGAAGTGGACAAATGAAATCAAATTTGGTATAGATTGTATAGCAATATTCCAAACTAAATCCTAATATGCTTAGTTAACAGATGTAAAGAAAATGAATGAATCTAAATGGTGAAATGTAGAGACTAGTGCCTTATTGGGTATGCAGAGTCAAATGAAATAGAAATGGGCAACCTATTTCTAGAGAACACTCAAATTTTTTGGCATATGTTTTGTTTATAACTTGTATAAACATGCAAGACTGTGACTACCAAGTTCTTCTTTAATAATCCAAATGAATTTCCTTGATTACTGTGATCAACCAAAAGGATTTAATCTTTTCTTGAAAGAACTAGTCAATTAACCACACATATACAACAAATGTGTATTGATAAACTGAATATAAACTTGTTATATCAATTTAAACAACCAGAAAGCATCAATCTTAGAGACAACTTAGTAATACTTCTAATAAATTCAACAGATAATTGACACCAAAAATGAGCTGTGACATCAACTAATTGTCATTAGAAACAACATTTTGAAAACATGCATCATGGTCTCTATTTTGTGGAAAATTTTATCCAGCTATATATTCTCTACCCTATCTACTCTAATCTATCTCATCTGATCATCTTTACAATTGAGAATGAACATTTATACATTGGCATCTGAAGAGAAACAATGCTTCACATTCACTTGTCGACAACCAACTATATTCGGGCTTTTGTTAATCATCACTGAAATAATCACCAAGACATCCTGTAGTTATGCTGAAGGAAAATGTATCGCCGAAAGTCATCCTTCTGTCTATCACTGTAATGTTATGCCATCTTGTTGACACATTGAGTCTCATCGATGAATGTCCATTCATCCCATGTGCTTTGCTGTGACATTCCAATGTCGGGGAGATGTTTTATAGATCACCTTATGTCCTATCAAATGTTGTCCTTCCATCTTATGTGTCGTTGTGACAATTCTGAGTCGGGGAGATGTCCCATAGATTGCCTATGTCTCACCGAGATGCACCCTGTGGTAAATTTTTGGTTGTTGAGACGTAACAACCCTTTCGCTGATGAAATTAATCTTACCAATGAAATAAATTTCATCAAAAAGACTATGAATCTTCCAAAAGACTCATACCGATGCCAAATGTCTCGCCGAACCCGTTCCTCCAGATTACTCTATTCAGTGAGACTTTCCTCGAAGTATTCTATCTGCGTAACTTATAGGTCGGTAGGACTACATGACTTCCTCCTGATAGTTCTTTGACATAATCCCTCTGTTGTGTCGGAAAGACCAAACACCTTCGGTAAGACCGAACTCCGATGCACCTTAGTCTTATCAATATGTACATCTTGATCGCTGATTGGTAAGACATTACAAATTTTCCAAGACCTCACCGCGAAAACCTTTTGTCATATCGATATGTTTGCTTTATCGCCAGTTGGAAAGACACCATGAATTCGTCAGGACTTCATATCAATTACCTTTTGCTTGGCTGAATTGTTTTCCTAGACCCTGATAGTTAGTGAGACAAAAAAGGTTTGCTATGACATTACTCCGATGAAAGATCCTTCACCAATATGTGTATCCTTCTGCCGCTAGTTGGTGAAACAATAAGATCTTGCCAAGAGCCCACTTCGAAGAAGACTCTCCTACTAAAAGATACCTGCATGTGAACTCCAATCATTGTGACATCAAAAACGTCTTGTCGATAGGCAACATAGACGTATATCAACAAAAATGTATTATGGGTCGGGGAAACCTTGACAATCTCATGTTGATATGGATCACAAAGTGAAATACTTAGATCTAGATGGATTTCATGGGACTACATGGCCAAATATGGGGAAAATGTGCTCATGGTAGGACTTATTTTGGAAACTCATGAATGCAATTGACTGTAAAATACTCAAAATTTTACAGTTCTAACACATCCAATAACTTCTTCAGTTCTGCCTTTACCAATATAGCAATATGCGGATGTATTTTTCTTAACTTTTTCTTGACCATTTTTACCCCTACTAGTAATGATAAGTGATGGATGATGATTTCCAGATCAATCCCTGGCATGTCAGCATATGACCAAGCAAAATTGACTTGTCTTTCTGTGAATAATTTGATGAAGTTCAATTTTTCTTGATTCAAATACTTTAGATCATTCCTAAAAAAATTGGGGAGTGTGTCAAATCTTCCATCCTTCAGCACCTCAGAGAGGTTTTTGCCATTGGATACGATCTTTATTTTTACTTTTTCTAGATCTGATACTACCATTGAATAGTTTTCACCATAAGATCTATTCCCTATATTATTCATTTTGTAGCTAGAAAATTTGACACTCTCCTATTTGGAAGCTTCGTTATGATGTTCAATGGTGGAATCTATTTCAAGATTGGTAAAATAGAGGAAGTTTACAATGGCCTCATCATTTGAAAAGATGGGGATATTAGATAGCTCAGTTTGATCCCAATCTATGATTTCGAGATGTACTAGGGGTAAGGGATCATTGGATTGGTTAAGGATAGATGCAATAAGGGTCCTGATGGTAATGTCTTTGGATTGTCCAATAGCGAAGTTGATGTCTATAAGGTAACTCTCCTCTAAATTATCTGTTTCACTCTGAGTCTGATCATCTTCACTGGAGTCATCAATATGTTGTGATCCTATTTCAAGAGGTCTATAACCTGAACTTTGACCCTCCTCACATATGGCTATATAATTTTGTACCACATCAATTTCCTTATCATGACAAGACTCTTTGAATAGCGAATCCCACTCATATTCATTTGAATTAGTTTCATGATCATCACTAGCTTTTAGTTGTAGGATTCTTTCAACAATTTGTTATCTAGTTTCTTCTCTTGATTCTTCTTTATACCCCAATCCCATTTTACCCTTGGCTTGCATTGTGATAGGTTGTATCGGTTCTATGACGCCTTCTTTCCTTTTACTAATAGGACCTTTTCCCTCATATCCCATCTTTTCTAGGATTGTCGTTTCTTTGCTATATTGCTTTGTTTGCACACTTGAGTTGGATGCTTGTGATGATTCTTCATCTTTGTATAACCAGTTTAAAACCTCTTTGTCATCTGAATCATCCACTAATTTTCCTGCTCTTACAAAGGTGCCATCAAATAGTGTGGTGGGTTGTGATGATTGTTGTCTTGATGTTGGCGGTTTCCCATGTGATTTAGGAGAAGAGGAAAGTTGTAATAAACATAAGGATTGCTCAAATGAGTATTCCCCCATGCCTTTGTCTTTCAATTGGATCTTATCCAATTGTTTCAATAAGGACTCAAGTTGACTTTCTTGATCTTGTGGAGTAGAATTACCGATATCTTTTTCTTTTGATTGATCCTTTATGCCAGCTAGTTTGACGAAGGATTTGATGTACTTTCTTTACTTGAGGGAATGGAATCACCAATACCCTTATCCTTTGACTGGTCCTTTTTCTCAACCCACTTTGACAAGGCATATAGTTATTTCCCATCATTTGATGAACCATGAGTTGAAGCTTCTTTGTTGTGTGTTACAAAAGTGTCTTGGGTAGTCTTGAGGGTGTTACAATATTGGGGGTTGTTTGAGTTAGTTGCAAATAGTGATTTCCTACCCATTGAAAGGGAACTTCAAACATTGGTGATATGTGGATGGTACTGCTTGTATGTCATGAATCCAAGTTCTTCCCAAGAGTATGTTGTATGTTAAATCTTTGTTTAACACTTGGCATACTATATCTCTGACAACTGGTCCCACTTGAATAGGTAGCACTATCAACCCTTGTGAAGATCTCTCCTTGTCATCATATGCTTTTATTGTGATTTTCCTTCTAGGATCAATATCATTTTCTAAATAGCCTAGTGCACAGACAAGTTTCAAAGTATAGATATTCAAGCTATTGCTTCCATCTATTAGAACACATTTAACGTGATGTTTATGGATTAAGACCTCAATGTGGAGGGAAGCGTTGTGCAGATGGTTGAAAGATACATCATCATGTTTAGAAAATGATAAGTAGTGTGGTGCAGTCAAATGTCCCACCATAGTCTAGAATTGGAAAACCTCTAGATTGTTTGGTACCGTGGTGGTGACTAGAGCTTGTTCCAAGATTTCCTTGTGAGCGGGTGAAATCTTGAGAAGTTCTAATATAGATATTTGGGTGGGTATTTTATTCAACTGATCAACTATGTTATATTGGGTTGTAGGGATAATAGTAGTTACTTTGGATGTGTAAGGGGTAGCTCCTTTCAATGTCACCTTGGCTTGTCCTCTTGTGATTCCATTGATTGGTGAATTGTCTTGTTTCTCTCTGATTTTGATGAAATTGATTTGATTGTCATTCACAACAATGTTGGTGATCAAATTTATTGGTACAAGGTCATTGATTTGATGTGAGGTGGTGTCAACATCATGGTGATGATTTTCAATTGCAATGATGTTTTGTTCATGTTCAAGGGTGTTGTCATTTTTTGGGTTATCAATTGCAATAAGATCTGATTTTTCATGGGTTTGATCATCAACCACCTCAATATGGAGAATGGTGGTATCATAGACATAGTTTATGTTTTTTCCTTTGGTATTTGAAGAAGAAGATTCCCCTTTTTCGTAGTTGGGTAGAGGGTTCTTGAACGCTCCATGATCATTGTTTGTTTGGGGTCCTTCTACAAATATCATCTTGTTGTCAATTAAGTCTTGTATCAAGTGCTTCAATTGCATGCAGTCATTGGTTTTATGTCCTTTGTTGCAATGAGTGTGAACCTTCTTCGATCTGAGGGAATTTGATATGATAATGTTTTTCATCCAACATTGCCTTGATTTTTTCTTTGGTTGACATTTTAGTTGTTGTTTTGGTTGTTGGGTGGATTGTTGTTCTGATTAGTTTTGGTGGCCACTACTATCAAGTTGAATACAGGTTTTTCATTTTGATTTTCAACTATACCATCGTTGTTACCCATGTTCTTGTTTCATTGCCAAAACTTTGGTTTGTCATTGTTGTAATTTTTAGAGGAGTTTGATGTGTTGTCATTGTAAAGTTTTATGACTCCTCTTTTGACCAAAGCTTCTTTGATTTTAATCCCATTTTCAATCAATTTTTCAAATGTGGGTGGACATTGCAATTCCAACTTGTAGCTCATCTCGTCATTTAGGTTATTGATAAAGATTTTCGTCTTCTCTTTTTCAAGTATGGGACAAGAATATCTTGCGAACAACCTTCTCCATTTTTGCAAAAACACAAGGAATGATTCACCCTTTTTTTGTTTCAAGTTACAAAGGTCCTTCATTGTTATGTCATGTTGAATGTTATAAGAATATTGGGTGATGAATTTTTTGACCAATTCTTCAAATGTTTTGATGGGTGGTGCAATTTTTGAAAACCATTCAAGGAATTGTTCACCTAGACTTCTTGGGAATAACCTCATCAAATAAGTTTCTTCATGAGAAAATTCAAGACTCATGGTCTAAATTCCCTCACATGATCAATTGGATCCATTTTACTTGTCATATTTTGGGAATTCACAATGTTTGGGAAAAGGAATTATATGAATATCTTGATCAAAAGGATATGGAAAAATGTCTTGGATCAAATATTGTTTTGATGGTCCCCTTTGCATGTCAAGAAGTTGTTGCTGAAGGTTCTTCATTTAATGGGTTAGGGCAATCACTTGTTCTATTTCTTTTTCAAGTTGTTTGGGAGGTGCTTTCAATTGATTCACATCAAAGTCCTTAGGTAATTTGACACCTTGTTTAACTAGCATAAGGAGGTACTTTTCTCCATTTCTTTTGAAAATATTTTCTAAGCATTTGTGGAAGTTGGGATGTTGTTCAACATATTGAATGTCTTCGGTTATTTCTTCCCCTTTATTGTTGTGGATTCCATGGAAAGGATTCTCTTCAGCTTCCGCCATGGTGTTTTACCTTTCACTATTTTGAGTTTCAGTGTTTTGAGTTTCAATGATTGGAGTTTCAATGGTTGGAATTTCAATGGTTGGAGTTCCAAGGTTTGGCTCTTCAATGTTTTTCTTTTCAAGTCCTTTTTCCTTGAGTTTTTATTTTTGTAACCTTGTTTGAATGGGAAAACAAGTATTATAGTTTTGACTAAACTTTGATCTAAGTTTAAAAGAGTGCCAAGGATTACAACTAAGTCAAATAGAATGACGAATTCTAATGAGACTAAGTTTTATTTGACTATATAGCTTCATTTCATGATGAAAGGATGGTAAATCGTGATGATGAAACTAGGCTTAATAATCAAAGATGTGATAAGTTTGATGATTTTTGGCACTTTGAGATGTTAGATCTTGGTTTAGGTTGGAGAATTCCACTTGTAGAGCTCAATTTTAATTAAGTTTAGATTCTATGGTACCTAAGGAATGATTCTGAACTTGAAGAAGATTTTGAATTTTGGTTCAAACTGTGAAAAAGGGGACATGTTTAACTCTCGGGTTTTGCATTTAATGGATGTGTTAAAATAGAGCCAAGATGCACTAAAATATTTAACAAATGCGCTAAAATAGAGGACGGATGCACTAGAACAGTGTACAAATGCACTATAAGATTTCTTGAATGCACTAGAACAAAGAGTAAATGTGCTAGAAAAATGCAAATGTGTGCTATAATAGAGGGTAAATGCGATACAGGATTGCACAAATGCGTTATAAGATTGACTAGATGCATCAGAATAGAAAATGAATGCACTAGATTAATGCACAGATGTGCTATAACAATAGTTGGATGCACTACAATATTGCATAGATGCACTAGAAAATGTAGCGGATGCGTTGAATTGGGAAAATTATGCAGTTTCTTGCAAGTTTGTGTTTGATTTTCTAATTTTCCAAGTTGTTCCAAAGGATGTTTTTTCTGAATCAAGTTTTTCACTTCCAATGTATGACGTTTTGTTTGAAATTTGTTTAAAAACACATTGGTAAAGACACATCAAGCATGTACAACTTAAGGTTGTGTAGGACAATATTTATTGGATTCCCACTTGGATTTTACTCCAATTGTGCTTACTTATAGTGGATGATTAGATGCTTGACCCCACTGGCTCCCCCCCATGGCACTCACTTCTACAGTGCAGCCAAGCATCAATACCCATGAATCTCCAATGGCTTATTTCTCATCTCTACTAAAAGTTGCAAGAATGTGGGACAACTTCAGAATGACCGTTCTTGCACCAAAAAATAGAATAAGGATTTTGGCCTTACTATAACAAAGGGTTCTAGTATAGGCATTCCATTCGTGGGGGATCATCCATGCGACAAGAGACCATTGTTGCCCTTCTTGATGGAACAATCCTCGTGATACATGAACTTTTCCCAAGTACCCACATTTATATCCTGGTTGGAAGTCACTTGGCTTTAGCATGTTATCAGTTGGGTCATTCCCTTGGGTGATTACTTTTTCCCACAAGGTAGGCCCTCTAAGGAAAAAATAAAAGCGAATGGGTCTGGCATTTTGGTCACCCAGTTAAGGGGAGAGCATATGCCTACCATTCATCAAGCACGAAAGACAGGGTGTTCTTTATCCTTTCTAATTAAGCTAGATGCCTATCTTAAGCAAAAGAAAGCATTTAAATAACTCCAACCCCTACATAAATCATCAATAGTTTGATAAAAATTTCTTTGACCAACATATAAAAGTACCTACAAGCAAAAAACACCAATTAGTTCTCATATTTTTAAAATTTTGTAAATTTAACCAGATGCGCTATAACAGTCATTCAATGCGCTAAAATATTATTTCAACGTGCTAAAACATATATTCTATGCACTAAAAGAACTCATGTATGTGCTATAAGAACTACTAAATGCGCTAAAGGAAAGATTGAATGCACTAAAATACTCCCTCTATGTGCTAGAAAAATTTATGTATGTGTTGAAAGATTGATTGCATGCACTAGAACATACCACATATGCACTGAAAGATTGGTCGAATGTGCAAAAACAGAAGTCATAAGCATCAAAAGATTTATCAAATGTGTTGAAATAAATTACGGTTGCGCTCAAATGTCACATCTAGCCTATTTACAAGAAATTTTCCACAAAAATGTTAGAAATGGGGTATTTCCCTATGGTGAGCACCAATTTATGTGTGTGTGAAGTGTGGGAGAATGAGTAAATAAACACAAACACCAATGAAATGGATTATATCAAAGATTTAAATTAAATAAACTACTCTATTTTGTAGTTAAATAGATCTTTTAAGAACATTTCATTGTCCTTTATTCTCAAGGATTTATTAAAACATTTGGTCCTCATATTTCTATGTGCACTATGGTTGTTAAAATGACAACTTGAGAAATGAGATAATATTCAACATGCAAGCCAATTAAGTTCCTACATGAAAATATATGAATGTTATGATAATGGATATTATGATGAATGGATAATGGTGTTAGATTATACGATGTAAATGCTATGATATGAAGCTAGGATGATTCTACATATGATCAAATGCTAACTATGAATATATTAATCTAAAATGCAACTACAAAGCAAAGTATGGCATAAAATGCAACTATAAAACAACATATGATTCTACAATACTAAATATGAAGCTAAAAATTATTCTAACTATAAGAATCCAAATGCTCCAATGCTCCAAAAGCTTTTCCTGCATGATAACTCTACTCGAATGTGGGATGCAAAATACAATGCCAAAGGGTTGTATTTATAGGCTTTTCCAAGCATCTTGTGAGGTGGCAATGATTGACAATCCAGATTCAAACAAGAGGGATGAACGGTGGAGATGAAGAGAATCAAGAAGGTGTTTCCTTGACCAAAGAAAACATGCCAAATGGATGGAGGAATCAAGAGTGTGAGAGAAAGACCATGTGTTCAAATTTTATTGAAGAAGTGTGTGAGGAATAAGCCATGTGTTTGAAGATAATTCTAATTAAAAATTAGAATTATTTAATTTCATGTGACCTTGGTGAGGTGGCATGAACATTTGTAGACATGTAATTGAATTCCTAATTTGAGGTTAATGAAACCTAATTAAATAAAACAAACTTTAGAAATTCGTTTATTTAATTAAATTAGAAGAATATGATTTTAGATTTGGAGAATTAGAAAAGGGTGAACTATATAAATAAATTGAAAATTTATTTATACGTAGTTGAATATTAATTAAATAACTAGTATTTAATTAATTAAATTTCTTGATCGATTTTAGGTGTATACAACCTCTACTAAGAAAGGGATTTTTAAGCCATAAACTTTTTCCTCCTTTAAGTGGCAGGTCATTGTGAACTCCTGCACAATATTTTCATCAAACCCTCTTAACCATTTAAAATATGTATCCCATCCTTCTTTTTTCAAGATTTTGTAAGCCTCTGGTGCCCTTAATTCTTCCATGGTGCAGGGCTCAAAACGGTGGCAACGCTGGTCTCCTACCATGATGTTACTAGGATGTTGTATAGGCAGAAATCACTGGCCAATGTAAAAAAATTTACTATTTTAGGGTGGTAGACGGATATCTAGTATAACTTTAGCGGTGATAAATTTTGGCTAATTGATATTTTTAGCAAGCATTTTAGCAGAAATCAAAATAAGCAGTTTACATGCCCGATCATTATGGTGACTACGTTTAAGCAGGTAATGATAAATATTCATGGATGATAATCCATTATGGAAGATTGGAAAAGACATAGTGTAATTGCGACATAATGGCATATGGTGGATGATAGGAGATTCCCCCCCCTAGCTGAGCTCATGACCCATCCATAGATCTTATCACCAATCAATGCGCGAACATAAAATATTAAATAAAATAACAAAGAAAGAGAAAAAAATGTGAATTACCAATACCGATGATCGTTGGAGGGGACATGGAGTGACGTGGAAATGGGTAGAAGAAAATGATGATGGCAGTATGGAGGAAGGACGCTGCTAGGTTGTCGATGAGGTGATGATGACATTAATGTAGGTAAGCATATCACCAACATGTGAAAGAAGATGACTAGTGAGAGACAACCAACTGGTGATCAACCACATGTGAATAGAGACCACTGAAGTCACCGAAGAGATGTAAACAGACCATGGGACTAGCCACAGAGAATGGAACACCACCCAATGGATACAAATAACAAATAGTCCTGTGAAGAAAATACTAGAACCTCAGCCAAAAGATATTGGCAATTGTTCCTGTCACAAAAGTGATAGGAAGGAAACTAGTCCTATACAATGGCATGAATGATGGAAACATGAATGAAAAGGAATGGACACAAGGATGGGAGTGATGTGGAAACCAACTAGAAATAGGGAATAATATGTACGATGGGAGGTTTGAAATCCATGGGCCAAGAAAACACCAATCAGTGAAGGCACCTAAGCAGAGGTTCCTGACAAGAAAAGGACAAGAACGGTGGTGCTTGTGAAGGGTAGAAGACAAAGCATAGCATTGGGAGTCATGAAAGTACAAGCCATGGTTATGAACATGAGGTCAAAAGGAGACCTCGAATGAATGGAGTGAGGGACCCAAGCGCTTGTAGCTCAAAGTAAAATGGTCCTTGGTAGGAAAGCGATGGGAAGTTTGGGTGCCAACTTGTGATAAGATGTTTTGTTTTTTAATCATGACAATAGACTACTAGTTACCCAATTTTCAATCTACCACCACTTAGTGGTGCCAAAAAATTAGTTTTCACCACTAAGGTTATTCAACGATTAATGTTCATTGGAGACCAGTTTTTGAACATTAACCAGACAACAACACCCAAAAGGGTTTTCATTGTTGGATCTTTTATTGCTTCTCTTTATATATATATATATAGATATATCGGTAAGACAAATCAATTTTTGAGGAGGCCAAAAGGAACAACAGTAATTTCCTTCACCACATCACAAAAGAAGGTCTCCTTTGAAAGAGTCTATTTGTAGAGTTTTAGATGATTCCCATTAACAAGAAGAGTAGTCTGTTCAAAAATCCATAGTACATAGTAGAACAACACTATTATCATACATAGTTTGAATTTCATAGGGACCGAGCCAATGGCTATGGAACTTCCCCTTGAAATCCTGGAACCATGATTCATAGAGTAATGCCCAATCTCCTAGTTGGAATGTCCATGACCAGATGAAGCAGTCATGCCACTATTCTCTTTGCTTCTATACCATCTCTGTATGGAAAAAGAGCCTCTTGATGGATTTCATCAAGTGAATGTAGTTGAGAAAGTCTCTCCTTTTGTGCTTCATTGAGGTTCATCCCAAGCACAAGGTTAGTGCATAGAGTCTTCACTTCAAATTCAATTGGAAAGACAACCCTCTTTCCATAAACAAGCTCGTATGGTCTCATCCCTGTGGTTGTCTTCCAAGTTGTGCAATAGGCCCAAAATGATTTAGGAAGTCTTTCTACCCAGTCTTTCTTGTGTAATGCTACTATCTTCATAAGAATATTCTCTAGTTCTTGGCTGGTTACTTCCACCTGTCCATTGGCTTGTGAATGGTATGGGAAAGACTTTTGATGCTTAATTTTGTATTGTCGTACTAATGCTGAAATCAGGTCAGAGGTGAATTGTGCTCCTTGGTCCATGAAGATTTTGTGAGGCACGCCGTACCTGGTAAAAATATCAGAATACAAGAAGTTAGCAACCTTAGTAACCCTAGCATGCTTTAAGGCTACTACCTCTACCCATTTAGTGACATAATCTATACAAGCCAAGATATATTCTTTATTTTGAGAGGGAGGATGAATGGGTCCTATGAAATCTAACCCCCACTTTTCAAATGGTTCTATAGATAATTGAGGATGTAAAGGAATTTCGTCAGAGCAGGTAGGCCACCCCATACATTGGCATTTGTCACAATGTTGAACATAACGCTTACTTTCCTTGTGGAGTGTGGGCCAATAATAACTGGTAGTAAGAATCCTCTAGGCGGTCCTATGGGAAACAAAATGTCCTCTGCAAGGTTCTATATGGCATGCATGCAAAATGTCATAGACATCTTCCTCAAGAACACACTGAGGCATGATATTATCAAGTCCTAGGCAAAAGAGCATCCCATTAATCCATGTGTAATCACCACTAAGTCCCACCAACTTTCAACATTCCCTTGGAGAGAAATGAGGTGGGAACCTATAAGTAACCAAGTAATTGGCCATGTCAGCATACCATGGGATTTTTAGTAATATAGCTAAAAGGTTTTCATCTAGAAAGGTGTCATCCACTAGAGTTGGTTCATCTTCACGTTGTAGTCTAGAAAGAAAATCGGCCACCACATTCTCTCGCCTAGTTTTATCAAGGATAGAAATATCAAACTCCTGCAAAAGAAGTAACCATCGAATCACTTGTCTGGTAACAATAGGTTTGTTCATAAAAAATATAATAGATAAATGATCTATATGTACAAAAAATTTATATCCAGTGATATAGTGGAAAAATTTATTTATTGCATAAATGATAGCCAAGAACTCTTTTTCAGTAATAGTATAATTTACCTCTGCACCAGTAAAATTCTTACTAATGTAATAAATAGCATAAAATAGGGTATATTCCTTTTGTCCAAGGATGGATCCCATCGAAGTATTCGATGCATCAGTATGTATATGAAATGGAAGTTCCCAATTTGGTCCTCGTAGCACAGGTGTTGTGATGAGATTACCTTTGATTTTGTCAAAATCTTGCTGACATTCTGTTGTCCATGAAAAATATGCATCCTTTCCTAGCAAAAAAATCAAGGGTGAGGCAATATTTCTAAAATTTTGAATAAATCTTTGATAATAACCAATATGTCCTAGGAAACTACATACATCCTTTGCACAATAGGCACATGCAAGTCTTGAATAATCATGATTTTTTTCGGATCTACCTCAATTCCTTTTTTAGAAATATAATAACCCAACACAATACCTTCAGTCATTAGAATGTGACATTTTTCATGACTCAAAGAAGGATTAGTATTGATACATCACTTAAGTACTTTCTCAAGATTTTCCTTAGCTTCCTCATATGTGTTACCATAAACAATAAAGTCATCCATACACACTTCTACACAATCATGGATTAAATCAGTAAAAATGCTTAAAACAGCTCGTTGGAAAGTAGTGGTTGCATTGCACAATCCGAAAGGTAAGACATTGTAGGAAAATGTTCCCCAAGGATAGGTAAAAGTAATTTTGTCTTGGTCCTCAGGGGAAATGTGGATTTGGTTGTACCCACTAAACCCATCAAGAAAGGAGGATAAATTTTTCCTAGCTAAGGTGTCTAGGACTTGGTCAATGAAAGGAAGCAAGGAATGGTCTTTCTTAGTGGCCTTGTTAAGGGCCCTATAATCGACACATATTCACCATTTTCCATTCTTTTTAGGTACTACCACAAGTGGTCACACCCATTGGCTATCTGATATGGGGTAAATAAAACCTATATTGAGCAACTTTTGGAGTTCTTCCTTAATTATTTCTCATAAGGTTGGGTTCAACCTTCTTTAGGGTTGTCGCACAGGTCTACTCTCTTCCTCTATATAGTTGTGGTGTGTAAAATTGGTGGGGTGAATACCTCTCATATCTTGATAATCCCAAGAAAAGGCTTCTTTGTGGGCTTACACCATCTCAATGAGTTCTTTCAACTGACAAGCATCTAATTTGGGATTGTTGTTAAGTGTTTTACCAGGTAAGACTTCAGTAGCTTGGGATTGTATAGGGGTATCTATGGAAAGTAGTTGTGAATTAGACAAAGATGGATCAGTATCCCTAGACATAAAAAATGGATGATATATACAATCATGTGGTAATAACTGGTGCAAAGTGACAAAGTGTTGAAAAAATTGTGAACTACCCACTAATGGAAAATTTCCAAATGGGCAGTTATCACCCATTTCTATAGGAAAATTCATTGGCTCAAGATCACTATCAATTAAATAATGATTTTGCAATAAATGATTAATAATAGTGTCTTCTAAAACATATTCAAATCCCCTACTTTGATCTATTGTTAAAATAGGTAGAGGCTTCTCTACATCACTATCAATCCACAAAGGATCCTCCATTTCCAATAATGGTTGCGCTGGAGGGTATAATGTCGAATGCTTTGTTTTCTCCCCAGTCAAGATCACCATATTTCCAGACCTGCAATCAAAGAAGGCATTAGCAGTAGCTAACCAAGGTCTTCCTAAAATCAGGGGATACCCCCTAGCTTAATATTTGGTTTCAAAATCATAAAATTTGTAGGATACTCCCAAGACTCAATAGAAATAATGATATCTTTGATCATACCTTTTTGTTTTATGAGAGTACAATCAGCCATTTGCAAGACTATTGGAGTAGGTCTTAGTCCTTGAAGGGCCAACAAATCCTTAATCTCGTTAGTCATTAAATTTATAGCTGCTCCTAGATCCACAAGTGTATTCAAAATAGTTATGTCACCAATACGTACCTTAGTCATTAGACTACCAAGATCCACATACTTAGGGACTAAAATATTTCCTAGCATCAAGTCTGCAAGTTGTCCAATGACTTGCACTATCTTGGGGTCCTGCTTCTTTTGTTGCTTCCTCCCAAAATGTTCTTTAACCATCTTAGTGTACACAAGAATATCTCAAATAGCCTGCAACAAAGGAATCTTAATGTTAACATTGCGTAACTCATTCATAAAATCAAAATCAGATTGAAATGTTTCATGTTGCTTTGGTGGCTCCTGCAACCTATTTGGAAATGGAGGCTTTGGTTGCTCTTCATCTGGCTCAACAAGATGGTCTTCAACTTTAGTGATGGTCAGTCCTTGAAGATTCTTTCCTGACCTCAAGTTTACACCTTCAATCTCTAATACATTGACAAGATAAGTTAGGAATCATGTCACTTCATTATTATAAATTGGTTGAGTCACCTTATTGTTTGGATTGGGTGTTGGTTGTGTGGGAATTGGTGTAACTTTTGGTGGTTGAGTTGAACTAGAAGTTGATTAGATATTGGAACATGTGGAAAAATTTGTTGGGATTGTTGATATGGGTTTATTGTTGGAGGTGGTGGATACGGTGGAAATGATTGACATTTTGGAAAGGGTGGTGGTGGTGCTCGCCATGCTTGCCACGATTGTGGAGCATGCAGGTATTTTTGTGAATAGTGAGGGTAGTATGGATGGTGTTTCCCATTTCCATACCATCTAGAATGATTTGTGAAGGAATTCTATTGAAAAGGATTTTGGGATGAAACATGGTAATCCAGTGGCGGCATTGCTCTTGGTTTCCATTTTCTTCTTTGGGCCATGAAGTAAACAAGATCATCTATATTCTACCTCAGTCATCCCTACAAGAAGTGGTTTTCAAGTTGTGTCATTACTAGCTTCCTCTAAAGAAGATATCTTTGTTCTATTGTATGGACACTCCTCACCACTATGCTTCTAAAGATAAATGGGGCAAAAGACAACTAAGGATTTTTCAGCATCCTCATGTTTTCTTCATGTATATAAAGTTTCTATCTATTTACCCATATGACTTAACAAATTAGTCTTAAGATCTTCAAGTAAATTACCTATCTCACACTTGGTGATATTTTTTGAAGCTCCCACAAAATACAACCTACCTGGATAGTTCCTCCTCGAACATTGAGACCTGGAATAGTTCCTGCAAATATCACAGATATCATCAAGTTCCATTTTAGAAATATTCCCTTTACTTATTAAATTTAATGCTTTCATGACATCATCTCTTATGCCTCTAAGAAACAACATTTTGATGGTATCATCATTTAGCCCTTTTTGATGAGATCATTGAAGGCTGAACATGAAGCGTTCAAGATAGTCTTCCATTGACTTGTCTTCCTTCTGTGTCATACATAAGAGTTTGTTCCAGTTTTCCTTGGTTTTACAGTATTATTGGTACTTGTTCAAGAACAAATCACTCATGAAATTCCATGTCCTAATGTTCATAAGGTTCATAAACCAATGCAAAGCTACATCTTTCAATGTGGCTGGTGTGTCACTTTGATAATCATAGTTGTTGCACAACACATCAAATTCAAATAGGAACATGCCAGGATCCTAATCAACAAAAAGGCCACAAAAAATAGGTAAAGTTGAATGAGGAATAATCTTCATAGGGGCATCTCGATTAGGATATGTGATAGGAAACTCAAAAGTAATCAGATTATTGTTGGCCAACACCCTATTATCATTGTTGTTGTTCTTGTTATTGCTGTTGGGATCCATGGCATATAATTCCCAAGGGGTAAAATAGGTTCTAAATGGCTCTTGAGTTTCTTTTGAGAATGGACCAGCTTTCAGCCCATAGGTTTCTCGAAAGATCTTTTCAACCTTTTTCTATAATATTTTAGAAAAACTTGGATGGGTACCTACAGGTGTCTCAATAATAATAGATTCTATAACATACTTCTCAAGATGGGGTTTAGGTAACTCTAAGGGTTGTAATTTATTTTTCAATTTCCCTTGTTGTGAGTTGTCTCCCTAAACTAATGACTTTGACTTATTTTTAGATTTTTTTGTATGACTCCCTTTATCCTTTTTAACAAATCTCCCTCTACTATCCCTACTACGATTCATGCAACTAAATGAATTATGACAAAGAAAACTAAGGGTAGTTACCCAAATGAGGTCGAATGTCACATGGACTTCCTCCTTAGTGCAATGCTCTTAGCTTAGTTTACTAGAACTGCAAGCCTTTAACATCGTTCCCTGGAAAGAATGCCAAAATTATTGGACAAAACTGTGGTTTCAAATTGTTCTTATAATGGATTTAAATTGATTCTTAGAAATGGCTTCCTTAGTTCATCCTAAAGTGTCAATTTGGGAATGTAGGCTTTTGAACCATGTTGTGGTAGTATTCCAAAGAGCTGCAATCAATAAACTAAGGGTTGATGGATGCAAACTAATGTAATCTATATTTGAACATAATTCTATTTTGCATACTTCTTGTCACATGTGTGATAGGAACTTGTGAAGAAATGATTCTGTAACAAAAACCAGATTACTAGCACACAAAAAAACATAATCAAAAATCTCTAGACAATAGAACAAAAATATTTCTTAAAATGAAATAAATAAAATAAAAATTATGCTATAGAATGTAGATATGCTCTCAACATTAATTAACTATTCAACTCCTCAACTCATAGTGATCTCTGCACTAATCGTCTTAACAATATTGATAATATTTGATAAGTAAATTATACACACTAGTAGATGCTAAGCGAACCAATAGAGATTAAACACATTCATAAGGATTAACAAATTAGCTATGCTAATAAGAATCCAATACTTAACATAATAATCAATATGAAACCAATCAAATAATTATGAAATCACACATACATTACCACACTTAGATATCTAATGGAAAGATCACCAACAACTGAGGAAGTGGGCCCTACCTTCGCCGGCTATTGAATGATGAAGCTCACAAACACAAAATTATTCCACACTAATCTATCATTCATTTGAATTGCAACAACAAAGTATGGACACAATTTTAACGCGAATATATGATTTCTATTATGTCTATCTAGATGATTCTTCCACACACACACACACACACATATATTGTAGCTATCTATGCCCATAATAGTCTTGCAGATGAAAGCGAATAAAATTTTTGGTTGTTTATGGCTTATAGCCAACAACCATCAAAAGATAATCAAAAATATCTTAAATTCTTTTGATAGTATCTTAAAAAAACATAACAACTCAAAATAGATTTGTTAATCTCAACACAAATATGACTAAAGTGACAAAATGACTCCAACCGGCCTAGTCTTCCATCCACCGACCCCTTCATGCCCATGTGTCACCCATTCAAGCATTCCTTGTTATCAAAATCATGAAAATGATTAATAAAGAACCAATGGATTTGATATATTCACATATTTTTATCTTTCATTGTATTTTATAAAATATTTTCAGTTCATTCATGAAAAGTGATAGGACCAGTAGGAAATACTAGGAAAGATGACAAACATTAGAACAAATAATAGGTAAAATAATGGCATATTTTTCCCCCATCATCTTTATTTATGTTAAATGCTACTCTATTGAATGTATGTTTATATATTTGTATGTTTTTATGTACATGTATGCTTGTATGTCATGTATGTATGTATGTATGTATGCATGTATGTATCTACACATGTACATGTATGCTTGTTTGTATGTAGGATTGTATGTACATATGTATTATGCATGTATGTATGTATTTATATATGTCTTTAGAGTGAGGGAGAATTCTAAGAGAGAGAGAGTTGTCTAGGTAGGGTGGGAGGGGGAGAGCGAGAGAGAGAGAGAGAGAGAGAGAGAGAGAGAGAGAGAGAGAGAGAGAGAGAGAGAGAGAGAGAGAGAGAGAGAGAGAGAGAGAGAGAGGGGTGAAGTGGAGGATTTTAAGAGAGGGAGAGGAGAGAAGGGGTTGGAGTGAGAGGGACTTAGCTAGGTAGGGTGGGAGGGATAGAGGGAGGGAGAGAGGGGGAGGAGAGAGAGATATAATTGAGAGAGAGGGAGAGAGGAGGGGGAGATAGAGAGATGAAGAGAAAGAGAGAGTTATGTAGGTAGGGTACCAAAGGAGAGACTTGAGAGTGTGGAGGGGGTGAGAGGAAGAGACTTGAGAGATAGGTAGTGAGAGGGAGTGAGAGAGAGAGAGGAGAGAAAGGGAGAGGATGTGGGAGGGAGTGACCTAAGAGAGGGAAAGAAAGATGGGTGTGGAGTGAGAGGGACTTATATAGGTATGGTTGGAGGGACTTACAGTTCAAGGATTGGGGTTGAGAGTCCAATGCATAGGGTAGAGGGTATTGGCATTGAAGGTTTAGGGTTTGAGGGTTGAGGATTGAGGGATTAAGGGTTGAGGGTTGAGAATTGAGGGTTGTTGGTTTAATGTATAGGGTAGAGGGTAGAGGGTTTAAGGTTTGAGGGTTGAGAGTAAAGGATTGAGGGTATAGGGTTGGGGGATTAGGGTTGAGGGTCAAATGCATAGGGTAGAGGGTATAAGGATTGAGGGATTATGGTTTAAGAGTTGAGGGATTAGGGTAGAGAGTTTAATAAGTGGGTTTAAGGATTTAAGGGTTGAGGGATTAGGGTTGAGGGTAGAGGATAGAGGGTAGAGGATTTAAGGGTTTAGGGTTTAGGGTTGAGTGTTTAAGGGTTTATATGGTAGAGGATAGACCTTCCACTACTTCATCCAAAGGTTGTCACAGAGCTTCACAGTTGTTGCATCATTCAGGGTTTGGATCTGGAATTCACTCGGGAAGAGTTCTTCAACATTGGCGTCCATTTTCCGAGTTCCAGACATATCTTTTGAGTTCCATACAGATTTGTTGCTACTATTATTGAGCCGTACAAGGCTGTTGCTGGGCCGTACTTCCTTGTACTAGGCCGTACCTTCCACTATGAGAAAATCACTTCACCTTTTGGCCTCCAGTCTTCACCTACAGGGGCGCATTTGCATCTGGGCTCATTCTGGATCATCAGGTGCAGGGGAAAGTGGGAAATACATGATGGGCGTATCATTTCTATAGCTTCACAAGCGGCTGCAACAATCAGGTTTTCATCAATAATATTGTTGCTTTTTGATTTGCATGTTACTAGATCTCATTTGTAATCACTCTAGAAGATTAATAAATTGATTGGCATCATTAGATTCTGTAGTTTCCATCCTTATTGGCATTGTACTATTTTATTTACATTTTAGAACAATTTCTTTCAAAAATCGTAACTTTAATTTGTTCATGCAAAAAACACAAAAAAAACCAAAAACATTCAAAACAAGGAAAAACAGATAGTTTTAGAGAAAGTGAGAACAAAGGTTTCTACACTGGTATTAGAGCTTATGATTAACCCCAATCTGACCCTAGATGCTGCATAAATGTACTCAAGGATTGAAACCCTCGAGGGACTCTGAATGAGCTCTGCAACGAAATCCTCCAAAAAAGTTGAGAAGGGGCTACGAATCGAGGCTCTGATACCATGTAGAAAACCAAGATCTAAATGCAAACCAAAATATACCTTCCACAGAAGAGGAAAATGAAAAAGCAGAAGCTTTGCATAAAAACATGCAATTTGATATATTCGAAGTGACCAATAATTACAAGAGATAATTTGCTTTATAAAAGAAAAGATACCTAAACCTAATCTTATCTTGAGCAACAAGATAGCTCGATAAGATAAAGATAAGATCCTATATCTTAGGAATTAAATAAATCCTGAGTAAACTTATGCAAGCTGTAATTAATAATTAATTACACCAACAGATTTAAGGGTTTAGGGTTTAGGGTTGAGTGTTTAAGGGTTTATATGGTAGAGGATAGAGGGTAGATGGTTTAAGGGTTGAGGGTTTAAGGTTGAGGGTAGAGGATTAAGGGTATAGGGTTGGGGGATTAGGGTTGAAGGTCCAATGTATAGGGTAGAGGTATAGGGGTTGAGGGATTAGGGTTTAAGGGTTGAGGGATTAAGGGTCAAGAGGGTTGAGGGATTAGGGTATAGAGTTTACTAAGTGGGTTTAAGGGTTTAAGGGTTGAGAGATTATTGTTGAGGGTAGAGGGTAGAGGATTGAGGGTTTAAAGAGTTGAGGGTTGAGGGTTTAAGGTTGAGGGTAGAGGATTGAGTGTATAGGGTTGGGGGATTAGGGTTGAGGGTCCAATGTATAGGGTAGAGGGGTTGATGGATTAGTTTAAGGGTTGAGGGTTTAGGTTGGGGGATTAGGTTGAGGGTCTAATGTATATGGCAGAGTATAGGCTGAGGGATTAGGTTTAAGGGTTGAGGGTTGAGGGTTGAGGGATTAGGGAGAGTTTACTAAGTGGGTTTAAGGGTTTAAGGGTTGAGGGATTAGGGCTGAGGGTAGATAGTATTGGGTTGAGGGTAGAGGGTATATGGTTTAAGGGTTGAGGGTAAAATGTATAGGGTATAGGGGTTGAGGGATTAGGCTTGAGGGGTTGAGAGTTGAGGGATTAAGGGTCAAGAGGGTTTATGGATTAGGGTAGAGAGTTTACTAAGTGGGTTTAATGGTTTAAGGGTTGAGGGATTAGGTTGAGGGTAGAGGGTATTGGGTTGAGGGTAGATGGTAGATGGTTTAAGGGTTTAGGGTTTAAGGGTTTAGGGTTGAATGTTTAAGGGTTTAAGGGTTGAGGGTTTAGGGTTGAGGGTTGAGGGATTAGGGTTGAGGGTATTAGGGTTTAAGGGTTGAGGGATTAGGGTGATGGTATAGGGTATTGGGTTGAGGGTATAGGGTATAAGGTTTAAGGGTTTAGGGTTAAATGGTTTAGGGTTGAGGGTTAAAGGGTTTAGGGTTGAGGGTTAAGGATTAAGGGTTAAGGGTTGAGGGTAGATGGTTTAGGTTATAGGTTTGAGGGTATATGGTTGAAGGATTAGGTTTGAGTGTATAGGTTTGAGAGTATATGGTTGAAGGATTAGGTAGACGGTAAAGGGTTTAAGGGTAGAGGGATTAAGGATTGTGGGTTGAGGGTAGAAGCTAGAGGGTTTAAGGGTTTAGGGTTTAATGGTTTAGGGTTAATGGTTGAGGGTTGAGGGTAGAGGGTTTAATGGTTTATGGGTAGAGGGTAGATGATTTAAGTGTTAAGGGTAGAGGGTAGATGGTTAATGGTAGAGGGGAGAGAGATAAGAGTGAGTGAGTGAGAGAAATAGAATTAAGGGTATAGGGTTGAGGACCTATAGGGTTGATGGTTTAGTGTATTGGGTTGAGGGTATAGGGTAGAGATTTTAAGGGTTTAGGGTTGATGGTGTAGGGTTGAGGGTTTAGGGTTGAGTGTTTAAGGGTTTAGGGTTGAGGGATTAGGGTAGAGAGGAAGGGATGGGTGGATAGAGAGATGGAGGGAGAACTGAGATAGAGAGGAGAGAAGAGATTGGAGGGAGAAAGATATATGAGGGTTGAGGATCCAATGTATAGGGTAGAGGGTTGAGAATTGAGGGTATAGGGTTGATGGATTAGGGTATTGGGTTGAGGGTATAGGGTTGAGAGATTAGGGTTGAGGGTACATATGGTTGAAGGATTGTGGTTGAGAGTCATATGTATCGAGTGAGAGAGAGAGAGAGAGAGAGAGAGAGAGAATTAAGGGTATAGGGTTGAGGACCTATAGGGTTGATGGTTTAGGGTATTGGGTTGAGGGTAGAGGGTAGAGGGTAGAGGGTTTAGGGTAATGGTTTGAGGGTATGTGATTAAAGGTTTAGGGTTCAGGGTCCAATGTATGGGGTAGAAGGTATAGGGGTTGAGGGTTTAGGGATTAAGGGTTGAGGGTTGAGAATTGAGGGTTGAGATTTTAATGTATAGAGTAGAGGGTTTAAGGGTTTAGGGTTGAAGAGTTAAGGGTTGAGGGTTGAAGGGTTGAGGGTTGAGGTATAGGGTTGAGGGTGAAATTGGCAAGCTAACTTGGCTTGTTTGAGAAAATGGGTACAAGAAATGGGGTCTCCCAGTTTAGCCATTTAACTAGGGTTTTGGAACCTCGAGCTTGTTTTCGCCCAACCAAAGGCTGCTTTGCATCATTTTTTCATGTTTTTGCATGTTTTTGGCATTTTGGAGCCTTTTGGGACCCATCAGGCACCTTGTCCTCTTTTTTCGCGAGATACCCAAAAATCAAAATTTTCATCTAATCTCTCGAGGGGGTAGTATATTAGCATGTTTCTTCTCACCAAGGAAACATTGGGGAATTTTAAAAAAAAAGAATTTTGATCGAGACAGGTTATTCTTTGAACCAATGCAATGAGTACTTTGCTTCAAAGAGGGGAAAAATGTAGACACGAAAAATGTACCAATCACACTTGATCCTAATTACTAATATTGATTCATCCTAAATCATCCCCTTTCCTAATCATTTAATTAGATAGTCTGTATTTGATTAAATACAATCACCGGGAGACCCCATTTCTTGTACCCATTTTCTCAAATAGGCCAAGTTAGGTTGCCAATTTCACCCACTAGCTTGTCAATTCGGTGAAATTGGAAATGTAGTGGCCTTTTTAAATAAAAGGATCCAAGAAATGGGGTTTCACAGTGATGTAAATCACCGAGAGACCCCATTTTACATCATTGAGAGACCCCATTTCTTGGACCCATTTTTTCAAATAGGCCACTACATTGCTAATTTCATCGAATTAGCAAGCTAGTGGGTGAATTTGGCAATGTAGTGGCCTATTTGAAAAAATGGGTTCTAGAACTAGAGTCTCCCTATGATTTACATCACCGGGAGACCCCATTTCTTGGACTCATTTTTTCAAACAGGCCAAGTTAGGATGCCAATTTCACCCACTAGCTTGCCAATTCAATGAAATTAGCAATGTAGTAGCTTGTTTGAAAAAATGGGTCCAAGAAATGGGGTCTCCCTGTGATTTACATCACTAGGACCCCATTTCTTAGACCCATTTTTTTAAACAGGCCAAGTTAGATTAACAATTTCACCCACTAGCTTGCCAATTCAGTGAAATTGGCAATGTAGTGGTTGTAAGGGAAATAAAGGGCATCTCAGAGAAATCTCCAAGAATAGTGGTGCCTTTGGTAACTTCAATTTCAATTAGATCTCCTCAAAGACACGTACAACTATGTCCTAAATCAGAAATAGACACATTTCATTTCCCACATTAATCCTTCAGAGAGAAGCACATGTAAAATTCAACAACAAGCAATACCAGATTCTCGAAACAGAACCAACACAGATGAAAGATAAGATAGAAAACCAGAACACATAGATTTACATTGGGAAAACCCTTTCGGGTAAAAAAATCCCACACTCCAAAGATCGAGCCATTATATTATTCAGCAACTGAAGGTTACAATACAATTCAGGCTCATAGCATTTTTAGAGATTACATCTTCTTTATTCTGGATACAATTTGGTAACCAACTCTCCCTTTGTACATTTCCTGATCAACCTCTCAAACCAAACAATCTTCGTACTGTTGTAATACCCTCACATAGTATACAATATAGATCAACATGAGAGATCAACCATGGCATTCAATCCTTGACCAAGAGAGAATTCGGTAGCATAACCCTACCTCTCACTTCCACTATTTCGACATCATGGCCTCGGCCTTCCAGCCAACCACACGGCCCTCACTCTATCACTCTCCTATTCCTCTCTACTTCATAAAGTCCAATGCATACGTGTATACATTCATTCTCTACTGCCTCTGTGAATCAATTAATTTCCAACTACCAGATCACAACAACAAACGGTTCACATTCTGCCCTCTCTGATAGGTCCAAGTCACACCATGTAGGATAGTCTTTCACTCGGTCAAAGGCATTCAAAATGTATTCACATGTCAGTGAGACACTAACCGTGTCTCCCTAATGCCACAAAGCCCAACTGTCAATATCGCCAAGAGTCTTCACTATTTGCAAGAAATTATACCAAGTTCACAAGTCGTATCGACCTCATCATTCTCATCGGCAAGACTATCGCTATTTGCCAAGACATCATACTAAAGTTCACAAGTCACATAGACATCAGTATTCCCTTCGGTGAGACTATCGCTCTTCACCAAGAGATCATACCGATGCCTTCAAGTTACACCACAATGAACCACTGTCGGTGAGACTTCGTTCATCGCTAAGACTTCATATTGAAGCCTCCATGTTACCCCAAGACCACCTTTCGCTAGGAGTCATACTGAAGACATCTGATAACAAACACATGTTGCATTGTCGACAAGACTTACCGCTATCATTAAGAGTTCTCACCGAAATCTTCAAGTCACCCCAAGATCAACTTTCGACAAGAGTTATACCGAAGACAACCCACAACATTGGTGAGACAAACACCCATCACCAAGAGTTCTTACTAAACCCTTATGTTATCCTGATGACTCTAAATGTAACACTGTCGGCGAGACATATCTTATTGTTAAGACACATTCCGATAGGAACAAGTCATACTGATTACTGCATCGACCAAAATTTCTACTGTCGCTGAGACAACATTTTGACCATCCCAGGTTACGCTAAAGGTTTAGGTTATGTCGATCGCCAAGACATTCCAGAGGTCACAATGATAGTTCAGGATCAACTAGCAGATCAGCCAGACATCTCAATAGTCACAGTGACCATGCTTTCTCAGAGGTTTCAGCTTGTTGGATTGAGGAAAAAATTCCAACAATCTCCCACTTGATGAAGATCACACAGGCGCCTCCAATGCATTCAAAAACTAAGATCACACTAGCTCCACCAATTTAGACCCCGCAGCACTCAAGACACCCGACCAACAAGTTTCCACATATAACAGTCCACCAAAAAATCTGCAACAAAGACCAGGCATCCAATTGCAACTCACTGTCCAACAAAACAACTGAAATGCAACTGATCACAATCTTCCAAGAGACCACATAGACCTCAAGCATGCTCTCATGCTCCATCAATAATTTTGCACCAACATCGAAGATGTCCACCATTCAGGCAACAATCCTTGTCATCTTCCGACATGCCACCTGTGGAAGAAAGATACAAGCCAAGGTGAATAAGCACCATTCCAATGAACACAAGAAAAAAATCCCAGTGATATCATCAACAAGATACTGCTACCACTTCACTATGCTTAGACGCTATACATAAGCAATATCAACTTCAAAGCCTCAAACATAACACAACCATGAAGTCATTCTCCAGAAACAAGACAAAAAACACCAGCTAGAACAACAAATAGACTGACTGCTTCCATCCAACTGATAAACCCACGTGACTGAAAATAGCACCCATAGCTCGTGCTATTCCATCCAATCTCACATACCTCAAAGGTATCAACATTAGTAAACTCATTCCACTCCAAAACCAACTTATTAATCAGCAAATACAGGCTCCAAGTGCCAACCAGTCAAAAAAGACAAAACACATACATGAACTCCCACTGCCCAAGTAATCCAAATCTGAAAGATCAAAGGAATCACAAGTCTACCAATAACAACACATAGAAAATGTAACCATGTAGTACCAAGGAAATATCCACAATGATATGCACAATCTACAACAAACTGTTACAAGAAACATTTCTCTCACCACAAGTCTTCATAGTTCTCCCAAGATCTCCACACACAACAACAAAAAAAATAAATTAAGAACCTCCATGTCATCACCCATGAACATGAGTGAAAACACATGACCACAAGCAAGTGATCACTATAGCTCCAACCAAACCTCAAACCAATGTAATGTGAAAACAAACATCCAGGAGGAAAACCAAGACCAAAGAGAGAAAATCTGCACATCATATTCCTGTAGAACATCCTCCTATATACACTTCTAACAGCCAGCTATGTCAAGAATGATCTCCTTCACATCCCAAGAGAAAATCCCAAACAACATCCAACCGTTCAATCACCAAGATCAAACCAACTTCTAATATCATGTAATCAACATGGATGTAAGCCTCTCAAAGAAGATCAAGCTAGTTCATTCCCCATTTCAGGAAATCAGCCCATACATCATCTCCTACCAATTCTCATCAGTAAAACACATAACACAAAAGCTCAAGGAGATAAACAAGTTGTACAACTTCCACTATGAATCCTCTAGAACCATTAAACAAGTAAAATTCAAGATCCATATCATGAAAATGAACATAAAACACATCTGAAAAATATAATGGGTCAAATACCTCTTAGATAAACTTTCGAGTAGACCAAGAGTGGGAATGAGAATACTCCTTCAAGATATATAAGCCATCATGAATAATCCAAGAACAATCTCCTCATAGGTCTCTTATTGAACTCACGTTCAACCAAGGTGTAGGCTTCTCGAACTTTCTTATTCTTCATGTATCCATGAGTACTAGAAATCGATCATCTCATGCTAAAATCCAACTGCATTACTGCACTATCACGAAGTATCAAGCAAATAATCAAAGCACCAAATACATAAAGAATTTACGAGACCACTATCAAAGCTCCAATCATCTGAATCAGGAACTTATCATGACACCATGATCTACACATCCCTCTTAGGAGATACCATGCTCCAAGTGACTTCACCATGGTCTCAATAATAATGCAAAATGCCAAAACTCTAGTACAAAAGCAAGAGCATACCATGACATTCAGAAAATAAACTCAAAACCATCATCACCTTTCAAGCACCACCAACACCTCAGCCAAAGACTCAAAGCACCCTCCATACAAATGCAAAAGAACCCTTTCTAGAACAACAGGATCTAAGGGCTCCCCCAAGAAACATCTGCAACACTAAAGAAGACCATTCACCACCATGTGATGAACCCATAGTCACTGCTAAAGCTCCCACTAAAACGTGACATCTGAGCTCTCCAAGCATCATGACCAATCATCTTCACTGTCAAAAACTTACACAGAGCAGTGTAACCAACCTATCCATGACATCATGATACACATGCTATAGATTCCCATAACCAACTATTCAGGTACTCAACAATATCCATCCTCTCATCTCAAAGCAATCACACCAATGCACAAGTGACCATAGACAAGGCTAGCTAACAAGTCTGCACCAACAATGAATCAACCTCGTGGATAAAGACAGTCCACATCCAAGTTATCTCACTGCATCCAATGGGTAGCTAATCCACCAACCATATAACTCATAGATCACAAACATCAAACATGCAAACCCATCATCGCATTGGAAACTACAACACTAAGATTTCAAAAAGAATAACCACGTAGACAACATAACTCAAACACCAGATCACGCCAAACCTAATTTTCCAATCATGTCCACAACGAGCACCATAATCAAGGAACCCACAAGCACCACCACAAAAGTGTTGAGTGACAAATCACGTACCAACACTCCCATGCAGAGAAGAAATCACACCTCCTCAAACCATGCACAAAGAATGCATGTAGAACTACCACTATCTCATCCAACAACACCCCTAAGTCCAGGGTCTAGAAAATAGCTTAACTCCACATTACCACAAGTTTTTCTTAATCGTGTAAAACCTGCAAAACCATAGAGCCAAGCAAGTACAAATCATCCTTAGAAGGAAAACAATAGTTTAGGAAATCCAGGCCCTTTTTAGGCCAACTCTAAAACCACCAACATGTACATGCATCCGAGAAGGAGATAAAGGCTATTTCAGAGGCTTGCAAATCATCTAATGAATAACTCCATAGCCTTTATATATTCGAGCTTAACAGGAAAACAATGCCTTCAAACACCAGGAAAACACCACCTACCATAAGCACTCTCTTCCATGGCTGAGAAATAAAATAGGCTTCTCCATATCACCAAGGAGCCTCTCACACAGACTTCCAATATGAAAGCTTTATTGCTACACAACTGCGGAGCAAGAAAAATCCACCTCATACACCAAGGTTATACCGCTATCAACAAGGAGACACAAATCACAACAAAACAACATGATCAACTCCCTTTTCTCCATCTTCACCATCCTTCAAAATGTGTGGTCTCTAAATATCACAAGACTTCCACTAACCAAAGGATCAAAGAATCAGATGATTCCTCTAGATTTCCTCCAGCCTAACAAACTGAGAAATCTTCACAGGAGAAATACCCAGAACCAGTAACCAAAAGAAGGCTCTGATACCACTTGTAAGGGAAATATAGGGCATCTTAGAGAAATCTCCAAGAATAGTGGTTCCTTCGGTAACTTCAATTTCGATTAGATTACCTCAAAGACACGTACAACTATGCCCTAAAGTAGAAAAAACACAATTCATTTCCCACATTAATCCTTCTGAGAGAATCACATGTAAAATTTAACAGCAAGCAATAACAGATTCTCAAAACAGAACCAACACAGATGAAAGATAAGACAAAAAACCAAAACACATAGATTTACGTGGGGAAAACCCTTTCAGGTAAAAAACCCCACACTCCAAAGATTGAGCCATTGTATTATTCAGCAACTGAAGGTTACAATACAATTCAGGCTCATAGCCTTTTTTAGAGATTACATCTTGTTCATTCTGGATACAATCTGGTAACCAACTCTCCCTCTATACATTTCCTGATCAACCTCTCAAACCAAACAATCTTCGTACTGTTGCAATATCCTCACATAGTATATAGTATAGATCAACATGAGAGATCAACCATGGCATTCAATCCTTAATTAGGAGAGAATTCGGCAGCATAACCCTACCTCTCACTTCCTTTGTTTCAGCCTCATGGCCTCAACCTTCCAGCCAGCCACTCGGCTCTCACTCTATCACTCTCCTATTCCACTCTACTTCAGAACGTCCAATGCATATGTGTATACATTCATTCTTTACTGCCTCTGTGAATCAGTTCATTTCCAACTATCAGATCACAACAAAAAATGGTTCACATTCTGCCCTCTCTGATAGGTCCAAGTTGCACCACATAGGACAGTATTTCACCTGGTCGAAGGCATTCAAAATGTATTCACATGTCGGTGAGACACTAACTGTGTCTCCCCGATGCCACAAAGCCCAACCGTCGATATCTCCAAGAGTCTTCACTATCTGCAAGAAATTATACCAAGTTCACAAGTCGCATCGACCTCAACATTCTCATCAGCGAGACTATCACTATTCGCCAAGACCATACTGAAGTTCACAAGTCACATAGACATCAGTATTCCCTTCGGTGAGACTATCGCTCTTCACCAAGAGATCATTCTGATGCCTTCAAGTTACATTGCAATGTTCCATTGTCGGCAAGACTTCATTTGTCACTAAGACTTCATACCAAAGCCTCCCTGTTACCTTGAGACCACCTTTCGCCAAGAATCATACCGAAGACATCTGACAGCAAACACATGTTGCATTGTTGGCAAGACTTACCGCTATCGCTGAGATTTCTTACCGAATTCTTCAAGTCACCTCGAGATCAACTTTCGACAAGAGTTATACCAAAGACAACCCACAACATCAGTGAGACAAAAACCCATCACTAAGAGTTCTTACCGAACCCTTATGTTATCCCAATGACTCCAAATGTAACACTAGTGGTGAGACATCTCTTATCGCTAAGGCACATTCTGATAGGAACAAGTCATACCAATTACTGCATCGGCCAGATAGACCAAGGGTCATGCCGATATGGGCCATACTTTCTACCATCACCGAGACAACATTCTGACTGTCCCAGGTTACGCTGAAGGTTTAGGTTATGTCGATCGCCAAGACATTCCAGAGGTCATAGCGATAGTTGAGGATCATCTAGCAGATCAGCCAGACATCTCAACAGTCATAGCAACCATGCTTTCTCAAAGGTTTTTTCCTATGAGATTGAGGAAACAATTCCAACAGTGGCCTGTTTGAAAAAATGGGTCCAATCACCCAGAGACCCCATTTCTTGGACCCATTTTTTCAAATAGTCCACTACATTTCCAATTTCACTGAATAGGCAAGCTTGTGGGTGAAATTGGCAACCTAGTGGGCCCACTAGCTTGCCAATTTGATAAAATTGGCAACCTAACTTGAGAGGGATAGGAGTGAGTGAGTGAGAGAGACTTGAGAGAGGGAGAGGGGGTAAGGGTTAAGGGTAGAGGGTAGAGGGGAGAGAGATAGGAGTGAGTGAGTGAGAGAGAGAGACTTGAGAGAGGGAGAGTGGGTAGGAGGGAGAGACTTGAGAGAGAGCGGGAGGGAGGGAGTGGGAGAGAGATAGAGGATAGAGGATATAGGGTATAAGGGTTAAGGGTAGAGGGGAGAGAGATAGGAGAGAGAGAGAGAGAGAGTTGAGAGAGGTAGAGGAGGTAGGAGGGAGAGACTTGAGAGAGAGAGAGAGGGAGGGAGTGAGAGAGAGATAAAGGGCAGAGGATAGGGGGTATAAGGGTTAAGGGTAGAGGGTAGAGGGGAGAGAGATAAAATGAGTGAGTGAGAGAGAGAGTTGAGGGAGGGAGAGGGGGTAGGAGGGAAAGATGAGAGAGAGAGAGACAAGGGGAGTGGGACATAGATAGAGGGTAGAGGGTAGAGGGGAGAGAGATATATGAGTGAGAGAGGGAGCTGAGAGGAGAGGGGCAGGAGGAGACTTGAGAGAGAGAGGGATGGAGGGAGAGAGAGATAGGAGGGTAGAGGATAGAGGGGTATAAGGGCTGAGGTAGAGGTTAGAGGGGAGAGATGGAAGGAGGAGGAGGAGAGAGGGAGAGGGGTGGAGGAGACTGAGAGAGGAGAGAGATAGAGGAGGGGGGAGAGATATAGAGGGTATAAGGGTTAATGGTAGATATAGAGGTGGGGAGAGAGATAGAATTAGTATGGGGTCGAGGTATACAAAGGAGGTAGAGGGTAGAGGGGAGAGAGATAGAAGGATTGAGTGAGTGAGAGAGATTTGAGAGAGTGAGATGGGGTAGGAGGGAGAGACTTAAGAGAGAGAGAGAGAGATGGAGGGAGTGTGAGATAGATAGATGGTAGAGGATAGAGGGTATAAGGGTTAAGCATAAAGGGTAGAGGGGAGAGAGATAGGAGTGAGAGAGAGAGACTTGAGAGAGGGAGAGGGGGTAGGAGGGAGAGACTTGAGAGAGAGAGAGAGACTAAGGGAGTGGGATATAGATAGAGGGTAGAGGATATAGGTATAATGGTTAAGGGGCAGAGGCAGAGGGGAGAGATAGAACTAGGTGACAAGAGTTGGAGGGTAGAGGGTAGAGGGGAGAGAGATAGGAGTGAGAGAGAGAGAGAGTTGAGAAAGGGAGAGGGGGTAGGAGGGAGAGACTTGAGAGAGAGAGAGAGAGGGAGTGGGAGAGAGATAGAGGGTAGAGGATAGATGGTATAAGGGTTAAGGGTAGAGGGTAGAGGGGAAAGAGATAGGAGTGAGATAGAGGGAGTTGAGAGAGGGAGAGGGGGTAGGAGGGAGAGACTTGAGAGAGAGTGAGAGATAGAGGGAGGGGGAGAGAGATAGAGGTGGGTATAGGATACAGATGGTATAAGGGGTTAAGGGTAGAGGGTAGAGGGGAGAGAGAAACTAGGCATAAGGTTAAGGTAGAGGATAGAGGGAGAGTATAGGAGTGAGTGATTGAGAGAGAGAGAGAGTTGAGAGAGGGAGAGGGGAGAGGGAGAGACTGAGAGAGAGAGGAGGAGTGGGAGAGGATAGAGGGTAGAGATATAGGGTATAAGGGGTTAAGGGTAGAGGGTAGAGGGGAGATACAGAATTAGTGCGCTGAGGGTATAAGGGTTATGGGTGACGGTAGAGGGAGAGATAGAATTAGGCATAAAGGTTGAGGGCATAAGTGGTTAAGGGTAGATGGTAGAGGGAGAGAGATAGAAGGAGGAGGAGTGAGAGAGAGAGATTTGAGAGGAGATGCAGCAGGAGGGGAGAGACTTGAGAGAGAGAGAGAGAGGGAGGGAGTGGGAGATACATAGAGGGTAGAGGATAGAGGGTATAAGGGTTAAGGGTAGAGGGTAGAGGGGAGAGAGATAGAATTAGGGTATAAGGGTTGAGGGTATAAGGGTTAATAAGGGTAGAGGGTAGAGGGGAGAGAGATACAAGTGTGAGAGAGAGAGTTGAGAGAGGGAGATAGAGGGAGTGATGCAGAACAGAGGAGACCTCAAACCTTGAACTCATAACTTGATGCAAAAGGGCTTTTAGAACACAGTTTGCTTCTTCAGTGCACATGGCAACCAATGATTCAAGCACCAAAAAAATGAGTTCCAATCTATTTTCAAACACCAAAAGGCATCTAACAAGATTATATTGACCAAATAAACATGATCAATACACCCTTTGAAACCCAAGTACTTCTGTTTGCAAATTCACCTTCTCAAGCCACCATTCCCTAGTAGGACTCCAAGACCAGTTTTTAGACCTTTTCATACAATCAACCAACCAACCTCACAAGTGATCCAAATTTCTAGGGACCCTTTAACCTATCTTAGAATATATATCAAACCCACCATAGGGTGCTTTAGAACATCAACTCTCAAATTGGCTTTTTAGGTTAAAACAACCTCCAATTAGCCCTCTTTTGCAAAGGAACCCTCTTTTAAACTTGAAACCAGTTTACCAAACCTTAAAAAAATCTTTAAAAACCTTGCAAAACTCCATATTTTCAAACTTTCAGGGCCTCACACTCTCATTTAGACCCATTACCCTTAAACCCTCATTTTCCACCATTTCACCTAGGGCTTATTGATTTTCCCATGCCCAGAACTCTCACCAACTTAAAACCACTTAAATCCTTCATTATTTCACATGTATATGCTTAAGACATCATTACATTAGATTGACCCCATGTTTAGAATACACTTCCTTTGTAAACCACCTTATTTTCACACTTTTCCACCCTCTTCCAATAGGGTTTCAACCTTCTATTCACACCAGACCTTTCCCAACCTCCCAGACCCTTTTAGCACATCAAGATACACTCAATAACTCAGGAACAAACAAGTTCCAACTTGTTCTCTTTGTAAATATCAAAACACCATACCCTAACTATGCTTAAAACACACAAATTTTGTCTTTATGCAAGGGCAGTGTAGATTTCTCCCTTCACAACTCTTTAAATCTCAAACCAACCTGCCTAGAACTATTCCTAGACTAACAAGGCCCATTTCACCTAGGTAAAATATTCACAATAGGGTGGAATGGCCTTTGTGATACATATTGGCTCTTAAACCTCTATACCTTGTTATTTAACCAGTCCACAAGAATTGACCTTTTCACTCAAAACTCAATATTGCTCTTCAAGGAAGGATTCAAAACAAGGATACCACCATAATAAAAAAAATTCAAATTATTTATGCACACAACCTTGCTGATGGACCTGTACACAGGTTGAAAAGAGAGGAAAACATAGAAATTTACTAAAAAATAGAGCTTTTGATTGACTTCTTTCTTCAAGAATTATTCAACAACCTTTCAACAAGACTTCAATAGGCCTTATAAAAATTTCCAACTCAATAACCAACCATGAAATTCCTACAACTAACCATCCAACTAACTAGACCCCTACAATGCTTAGTTTTGCACTTTTAACAATTTGTTGACAATAAGTACATTATTATGCAACCTTTTATATTTTTTTGAACTAACATCAAAGACCCCCTATTACATCATTAATGGACTCAAATACTTTATTCAATAATGAAATGATTCAAATACTTCCTACTGTCCTATTTCCTTCCTTCAAATGTTGAATTTTGAAAATGTGCATATTGGGTGCTCCTACACCAGGGAGTGGGAGAGAGATAGAGGGTAGAGGTTAGAGGGTATAAGGGTTAAGGGTAGAGGGGAGAGGGGAGAGAGAGTTGAGAGAGGGAAAGGGGGTAGGAGGGAGAGACTTGAGAATGAGACGGTGACAGAGATAGAGGGAGCAGGAGAGAGATAGAGGGTATAAGGGTTAAGGGTAGAGGGTAGAGGGGAGAGAGATAGAATTAGGGTATGAGGGTTAAGGGTAGAGGGAATATGGGAGAGAGATAGGAGTGAGAGAGAGAGAGAGAGAGAGAGTTGAGAGAGGGAGAGGGTGTAGGAGGGAGATACTTGAGAGAGAGAGAGATGGAGCGAGTGGGAGAGAGATAGAGGGTAAAGGATAGAGGGTATAAGGGTTAAGGGTAGAGGGTAGAGGAGAGAGATATATAATTAGGGTATAAGGGTAGAGGGGAGAGATAGAATTAGGGTAGAGGGTATAGACAAAGAGAGAGAAAAGAAATCTATAAGAAAACCAACTTTCTCATAACGTGAGCACGTTTTGAAGAAGTAGACATATGACCATTTTTAGCAAGAAATAATGCACTTGCATTATAATGCGAGCGAGTTATCCTGTGAGCACATTTTGGCTTGCTCTAAAAATGGTAAAACCTCAAATATACCTGTTACCTAATTTTCATCCTCAGGCTCAATCAGGCAAAGAAAATTGTGTTTAATAGGTTCGAGAAGGCCAAATGGAGCATTCGGCCTAGGGAAAAAGTCATGAATCTGATGCTAGGTCACAGGGAACTCAGTGAAGAAGCCTGCCTTGTTTAGGTTCAGCATGAGAATCTTCTAAGGAGAGAGTCGCCAAGACCCCAGGAATGTCTCGGTGATCAAGAAGGTCTCGTTGAAGTCATAAGGTCTCCCCAACTCTAAAGGCTCTTGGCATAAAGATTGGACTCTACAAGATGTCTCGGCGACCCGGGATGTTTTGGCAACAAGAATAAAGGCTCTCAACAAAGGTTGGTTCCCTCAGTGTAATGTCTCGCCAAAGAAAGGAGGTCTCCCCGACATATTTTCCCTCGGTGTAATGTCTCGCCATCGAGGTGATGTCTAGCCGACATGGTGATGTCTCAGAAAATGAAGGCTCTTGGCAAAGGTAAATGAAGTCACCATGATGTCTCAGTGAAAGTAGAAGGTCTTACTGAAAGGATGCCTTCAGCATATGTAAACGGGCTTTGCCAGGAGGTCTCACCGAAGGAAATATGTCTCATCAACATGAGGTAGTATTGGCATAAGTCTCGCCGATCCATCAGAGTCTCAATGAACAAAGCGGCATCGGAAAAGTAGGATTTCATCTCCAAAAGGTCTTGGCGATCAGGAATTGTCTCGCCGATAGAAAGGGGACCCCACCCAAAGAAAGGAACTCGCCGAAGGATTTGGCCTTCGGCATAGGGTCTCAGCAACCAGTGAATGTCTTGCCGACTCAGGGGATGTCTTCGATGTAGCATTTTGAGGTCGTGGTGAGGTCTCGGCGACCCGGGAATGTCTCAGCGACAAAGGATGGGGGTGGTATTAGCAAGATGTCTAGCCGATCAAGCAAGCTCTCCCCGAACTCAAGTGAACTTTCGGCGAAGGGCAGGGAGACTTTGATATAGAGTCTCAGCGACACGAAGGAAGCTCGCTGAGAGAAAAATAGTTTCGCCATGATGTCTTGGTGAAGGCATAATGTCTCCCTAACTTAAGAGAAAGTAGCTCATCGATGAGAGATAAGGAGCCTGGCGGGAAGGTCTGGCCAACAAGCCAATATCTCCCCGATAACGAAGGGTCTTGTTGGGTGTCTTTCCAAAGAATGAAGAGTTCACCGAAGGAAAAGGAAGTCTACAAGAGGTCTCAGTGAATGGAGGCTGTCTTAGCGACAAAGGCAGATATCGGTATGATAGGGGGACCTCACTATGAGGTCCTGCCGATTTGATAATGTCTCGGCGAAAGGAATGCAAAGCTCAGTGGAATGTGGTGCGTTCAAGGTGACATCAATCAACTCCTGCTGAAGATGAAGGGCCTTGGGGTAATTTTTTTCCTTCGGTAAAACATCTCATGGACACACGGATGTCTTGTTGACTGAAAAGGAGCTCGCCATGAGTTGAAGCCATCAGGGTAAATGAAATGAGCTCGCCATGAGGTCTTGCTGACCCAGTAAGGTCTCACCAAAAGCTGAAGGAGCTCGAGCCCGAAGGAGAAGAGTGAGCTTGGGGTAGATGAAATGAGCTCCCCATGGGGTCCTACCGACTCGGTAATGTCATGCCAAAAATAAGATGGGCTCGCCAATAGTTTATTGCCTGTGGCATGAGCTCTCACCCACTATTCTATGATATGCCAATAGCTACAGAGACACATAAATCGCATTGGTGAGACACTTCCAGTGTCTCACCAAGATGCGATTCTGATCAAAGGAGTTTTGACCACCTAAAGAATCTTCGTGGAGTTCACTCGACCAACCAGAGGGATCTGAAAGTGAGTTGTGGAAATCTGAAGAACATCAACAGAATGAAAAGCAATGTGTATCTATTTTGAGCTTAGAAGCATTGGAGGCACTCAACAGGGAGGTTCGAAGATTGACACGAGGAACATAAGTGAATTACGGTGGTTGCAGAATGTTCAAGAAGGGAGTCCCTTGAAGGAAATCTTTGACACCGACATGGACACGCAGGGCGCAACTTGAAATTCAATAAAAAATCTAAGGGGCAGTTTTTCTGGGCCCTGATATTTTTTGTAAGCCCTAAGGGGCTAACACACTTTGATATTTAAGGCATTTTTTTCATTTTTGTAAACAATGCTGAATATACACTCTGAAGAGTTAGTGATTTCTATCAATACTTTCTCAACTAAATGTATTTTTTTTGTAACTCAATTGAAATCTAGAATGCAAAACAGAGTTCACCTTGAAGACAAGTAATAATGCTCTTACCATTCTCATTTCTATATGTTAGCTTATATATGTATTTCTTTAACAGTGTTTTCCTAAATCTATATTCATACCACAAAGTTGTGAAGTTTGTTCCTTCCTTCTTGAGATATGTATGTAGATCAAACCTATCAAGAGTGATGCATAAGTCTAATGGGGTTATGTTGAGTAAGTAAAATAGCTGCAGTCTAGTTTCCCCAGTGTGTTTGCATCTTGTTTTCATTTCTTGATTTCTTATCAACTCGGTGTATCACCATAGGAATAGTTTAGTATAGTTTCATTTTGTATGCATTTTTTCTCCCTTTGCCCTTTAAAAATTAGTAGTTTAGGTGATACACAAAGGAAGCCGGCCTTCTTCGAAGGTTGACCTTTGCTCACAAGAAACCTACATCTTTAGAGGTCTTCCAATGTTACACTGAGGTGTTGAACATCAGGTTCAACAAGGGTGCAATTTTAGGTGATAACAATACCCATGATTTCAAGACCCATATTCTGCATATTCTCCTGGTTCTACGCATGCTCCAACAAAAAGTAGATTTTTGATGATGTTGTGAAGTGTGCATGCATGTTTTTCACATTCCACCACCTTTGCATGAAATAGCAGAGTTTTCACATTGAAAGGCATATAATATCAATTCAAGTATGAATTCCATTCAAAATTGATATACAATTGAAGTTTGGAGGGGAACAAGCTTTTGAAAAAGTCAAATTGTTGGGGATTTTGAAGAAAGAAGAAGCAAAGGCTACATAATTGGGTAGAACTCCTCCATTTGAAAATCTGGTTTTTTAGGTATGTGAAGTCTTTACACTTTTTCTTTCATTCTATTATGGTTTTCTTTCATTTTTGTTATTTTTCATATTCCATGTTGATCATTATTTGTTTGTTATTATAACCTTAGGTTGTCAATGCACATTTTAAATTACACAATTCTATACACTTGCCAATTACATTTTTAAACCACATCTCTTTAAGGCATTTTTTTATTCAACAATTGACTTACCTTGTGTATGCTTCCACATTTTGTATACACATATATTTTACATAAGTTTTAAGGAATTAAAATAAAACATCATTTCTCAATCCTTTATTATGGATGTGCATACCACTCTCCAAAGCTTTCATTGAGGTATTTTGTCAAATAGTTATACCAAGTAGCTGATTGCCTTGTCTATGCTACCAAATTTTCCATACATGTCTCTAAAAAATTAGAATATACTCCTCCCACATTGATAGATCTTTGAAACCATTTTGGTTTTCATCTATATTTCTAAATTTACCTCATCACTAAACCTACCTCATCACTTATGTTGTGATATATTTTAAATGTTTCCATGATTAGTCTACCTACAAGGGATTCTAACCCTTCTCTCCACTATTTCAAGACTCTTTATTCAAGGCTAAGTTAGCAACATGGGGAAAGGTGCAACCTCTCTTGCAATCATGGCTCAAAATGGAAGCATGGACAAAGAATTTGAATTGTTTGACAATAATGTTTTCATATAAATGTATGCAAAATGTGGTAGCATTGACAAGCTAGTGAGCTTGGCAAGATAGTGAGCTCACTCACTAACCTACCAATGTGGTAGGGTTGACAAGGTAGGGGAAGCGTATGCCTCATAGAAATGGGGTCTCATGGTGATATACATCACCATGAGACCCCATTTCTATGCTACATCACCATGAGACCCCATTTCTATGAGGCATATGCTACCCCCACCTTCTCAACTATACCGCATTAGAAGGCTAGTGAGTGAGACCCCAATGCAATAGGGTTGAGAAGGTAGGGGCAGTGTATGCCTCATAGAGATTGGGTCTTATAGGGATGTATATCACCATGAGACCCCATTTCTATGAGGCATATGTTGCCCCTACCATCTCAACCCTACCGCATTGGTAGGCTAGTGAGTGAGTGAGCTAGCTTGCAAATGGGATAGGGTTGAGAAGGTAGGGGCAGCGTATGCCTCATAGAAATGGGGTCTCATAGTGATATACATCACTATGAGACCCCATTTCTATGAGGCATACGCTGCCCCTACCTTCTCAATCCTAACGCATTGGTAGGTATATCACTGTGAGACCTCATTTCTATGAGGCATACACTGACCCTACCTTCTCAACCCTACCGCATTGGTAGGATAGCTCACTCACTAGCTTGCCAATGCTCTAGTAGCTTACCTATGCGGTATGGTTGTGATGTAAAGCAGGGAGGCAAACCTCAAAACAACCCAATTCAAACCAAATCCAACAATTCTTCAGTTCATAAAACCCCAACTTAACCTTATTTCATCATACCTTCAAGTTTCTCTTGTAGCATTGAAAACAAAATATTTTCTTCACAACTTCCAAAATAAATTCCAAACCCACAAAAGAATGGGCCTTTCAAATACCCATTAAGGCATATTTTATGATATCTTAAAATCTCCTAGAGTCACTTTGGACCATCAACCCCAAATCATTGCTACTATGCTACCCCAAGGCCAAATTAGGCCACTTTTGTAAAAGAAGTACTATGTAACCTCCACCCCAATCAAAAAACTTCATTTCTAGACCTCAACCAGACCCCAAATACACTGAATCAACAAATTTTAACTAGAGAAATGCCTACCAAATCCACAAACCACTAAACCCTTGTTTTAGGCCTATTTAGGCTTTCACAATGATGGTTTATAGAAACTCTATTCTCCAAACCTCCAACCACTTTTCCAACACTTCAAAAACATCGTTTAAGGTCTTCCTATGCTATTGCAACCATTTCCCATTCCTTAACACTACAATTTCATTAAAATTTTATTCTTAGCCACCATTTCGGCTCAAAACTTGACTGTAAACACCTAGGGCATCATTCCAAATTCTACAAAAATTCCCTCCCTGCTCTTAGAAACCACTTAAAAATGTCCTACATCTAACCATGCCATTCCACCAAGTTATTTCAAATTTTACCGAGTGCAATGTCCTAAAAACCCATTTTGTTACACCAAACCCTCTAAACACCTTAAAATCTATTACATGACCTTATTCACAAAAAGTGGACTTGGTGCCCTTGCACCAAGTTGAGAAGGTAGGGGCAGCATATTCCTCATAGAAATGGGGTCTCACTGTCACCATGAGACCCCATTTCTATGAGGCATATGCTGCTCCTACCTTCTCAACCCTACCACATTGGAAGGCTAGTGAGTGAGCCAGCTTGCCAATGGTCCACTAGCTTTCCAAGGAATTTGAATTCACATGCCTTGTCCATGCTTCCATATTGAGCCTATATTTCAATCATGGCATGCCACATTACCACATTTCTTTAAGGCATTCCATCGAAAAAATTCATGTGACCTTTGTCTATGCTAGAAATACTCTTCTACAAGATGATTGTAAGTATTTTTTAAGAAGCCTTCAATGACATATATTTCATTTTTTTGAATGGATACATTTTTTAGGAAATAATATTCATCTCATTACCATGCTACAGGTAAAATTATCCACCATGTTGAAGAAACGAACACAAAATAAACTAACAGACAAAGAGTATGAACCAAAAAAAACAAAGGAGAGAGAATGAGTGGCTACATATCATGAAAGGAAGAAATTGGATATGATTGATAAAAACAAGCCAACTGAAGAGGAACCTCAACCATCAAAAGGAGAACAATAATTGACAACAAAAAGGGAACGAATGCAAAAGCATCATGGTAAGATAGTTTCAAAAACCGTAGTTGGAGACACTTCGTCTACTGCAAGTGAATACAAAGGGACACCATTAAGCACAAGCAAATATGGAGGGACACTATCTACCACAAGTGAATATGGAGGGACACCATCTACCACAAGTGAATATGGTTGGACACAATCCACTGTATCTCAACTTGACAAAGGTATACCATCATCCCCACGTGAACCTCAAGGTATGTCTTCTACTCCACCCTCGATCGAAGGTCTGCAATCTAGCCCACCTCAATTAAATATTGATGAAATTCTTAATGTTGAGATGTATGTACCTAGGAGAACACTACCTAGAATTTTGTGTAGAAAGCTAAAGAATTTGATTAATATTGTTGAGGATATTTTGTAGCACATGGAAGTTAAGATTCTATCACACACTTGTAGAAGATATGCTAATAACATTTGGAAATCATTCTTTGAAAGACTAAATGAGATCGCAAGATGTCAACTATTTGTTGAAATGATGCGGGGTATAAAGTATAGAAACATCATGAAAAATCTTCAGTTGAGAACATTGAATGCATCAACTGAAAACACTATTGTGAAGAATCTAATGGATGCTTATGAGAGTGTGGGTAAGACCTCACACTCAAAGGATAGTAATGTCACTCGACATGTCATTACATCAAATTTGGTAAGTAGTCAAACAAAGAGAGCTCGTCTCATTAGAAAGACGAGTGAACAAATGAGAATTAGTAGAAAAACTTTATCAAGAGCCGTTCAAAGGCGAAAAAGAATTGAGGGAACTAATTCAAATGAATTATGGGAATTCTCCGGGAGACTGCCATGAAAAGATAAAAAAGTTGTTGAAGTATTGAGAACACTAATTGAAGAGTATTGGAAGAATAACACAAGGCCATCTCTAAATCAAAGGGATGTGGTAAGAAGGAGAATTGGTAGTTAGAACCATGAGCCACATCCAAAGTATTTTTTGGATACGACTCAAACCCAATTTTTTCATAAATTTCAACAAGATTATCCTCAAATTAGTATTTGTCAAAGATATTTTAAAAGGCTTAAAAAAATTTATGTCAAGATAAATCACACACACACACTACTTCTTGTTGTAGACTACATATTGAATTCTCTAACCATTATGATGTTTATCGTTCTATATGTTTAGATTTTCATAGTAACGATGTTTTGTAGGATTGTGGCATAGAAGCCCCACCAGCATCTTCAAGAGAGTTCTTATCAAAAAATTCATGTGAAATAGAGGATGGCCAAATATTCTATAGGAAAACATGCTTGGATGGTTCATGTGAGCATTATGGTGGCTTGCAGTGTATGCTAGTATGTCAACATATGGAAAGCACAGATGAGGTGGGACAGAAACTAGTAGAGTTCAGGAAGTATAAAACAATGGCATATGTTACAAAAGATGGGTCTCAAGCAAAAAGGTGTGAATTGGTTATTCAGAAGATTCTAGTGTGTCATTTTATGTCCATGTTTCGTGACAATATAGTGTATGAGTATGCAAGGCATACCCATAGAGCTTGATAGTTGGACACACAATTCAAGCTATGCAAGGACACCTTTCCAGTTGGAAACATAGTATCAGTGGTTGAATTTGTAAAGAACTACACTCTACAACCACAATGTGAGGTGCAGTCATAGTATTACAACTCCACGCAGGTTTTAATATTTGTACACATAGCATTCATTCATGTAGTTGATAGTACAAAAGACCAAAGGAAGGTATTGAGGGAGTATCACTTTTATATTAGTGATGATCGCACACATTCTCCAAAGTTCGTGCAAGGTTGCTTCTAGATGTTTTACAATGATTTGGCTTAGAGGGGCATAACATATGGTTGGTATATAATATTGTTGGATAACTGTGCAACACAGTTCAAGAACTCATGCATGTTCTACTAGTTGAGCAGGATGTATGTCATTATAGGTGTTCAACATATGTGGAACTTTTTTGAGGCTAGGCATGGAAAGGGGGAGCATGATGGTGTAGGAGCATGTGTGAAAAGAGCACTAAAATAAGAAGAGTTAAAGTATAAATACAATGCAAAGTTGACAAATGCAAAATCAATCGTTGAGTGGTGTAATGCTTTGATGGGTCTAGGTAATAAAGGTATGTCTTTAGTTTATAGATTTTTTTGGTTAATGGATGATACTAACATTGCACCATATGAGGATTGTTGTACACTAATAGGATTGAGTGAGCTACACTCTTTCCTTAGCTCAAATGAAAGTTCATAGAGTATCAATACACGAAAGATGACATGCTTTTGTTCTTCATGTACAATGCAACCCTGGAATAATGAGTTAGGGGAGTGGGTTAACAAATGGTTGACAATTTATTTTAGCCCACTTCACACGTATCGGCCTCCAACGACATTAGAACTAACACAAATGGAATCATCATTCGACTTTGACCATGTATTAGAACTAGTTCAACTAGGTAATATATCTACTTGCTTAGTCTTTAAATTTCCTATTGTTATCTTACTTTGTAGTGTATTCATAATGTTGACTAATTTCAATAGATTTTTTGCACATATCAATGGAGGGCATGTTTATGCAGTCATTGCAGATGAAGACAATGTAGAGTGAACAAAATATTACTTTTTTCATTATGTTGAGGCCAAAAAGAAATTGGAGGCCCTAGTTATAGATGGAGAAAACATCGAATACCCTACAGGCTCAGTTGTTACTGAAACGTGGCTTAGAAGGTACCCACATAAGAGTGTTAAACATTGGATATTTCAAGACTTTGACACGCATCATAAGATTCTTCATTACTCAAACCTTGTTGTGGCATCCAATGTTCTTTTGACCAAATATGGGGGTAGACCTTTGAACAAAACCTTGTGGAAGGTCCATGAGTCTGACAATGAGGCAATACTTGACACAATAAAGAGTAGAGTAGACCTAGATGGTTTGTTGGATTAATTTGTAAGTATGCACATTGGTTCTTATTAATTTATATTTGTATGCACATTAATTTGTTTGATTCCAATGCTATCATCTTCTTTTACTTTTCCTATTTGTAAGTAACTTGCTAAAAATTGATTGGTGTCCCTTATGAGGCAATGCAGATTTATGAGCCATCCAAGAGAATCTTAGCCAAAAAAGCAATGCAACATCCTTATTTTGATGATCTTGACAAATATCAATTACGATTTTAAGCCATTATAATAGTGTGTGTGAATCTTGGTGAGGGAATTTCAAGTTATTCATTTGAAGTTAACCTTATCATGAACACCTATGATGTAGACATTATAAGAGCATCTCAAATTTCAAGTTATTCTATTCATGAGAGGTGTTCCACGCAATAGGTATCTTGGAACTCCCAATGAAGATGTATGACTAGGAGTGACTAATTTGAGAGATTAGCATGCCTATCCTCAATGGAAGCATCAAGATTTATGTCTTGTTGTTCTCGAGTTGGAACCAAATGGTGTGGATTTGTTGTCTGTAAGTGCCTTCCATCTATTTTCATTTCATTTCCATTTTGGATGTTCTTTCTTTTTCTTCTTTTACTTTGCATATTTTTAAGTAAACTACTAAAAATTGATTGGTCTATCCTTGCAAAAAGTGTTGATTTATGAGCCATCGAAGAGAATATCAACAAAAAAAGAAATGTAACATCCTTATTTTGATGATCTTGACAAACTCAATTATGATTTGAAGCCATTATAAAAGAGTGTGTGAAGCTTAGCGAGGGAATCTCAAGTTACTCATTTGAAGTTAACCTCATCATAAGCACTTATGATGTAGACATTATAAGAGAATCTCTAATGTATGAGTGACATTGTAAAAGATCTGTGACAACTTAGTACCTAAGGCATTGTGCCTATGGTGTAGGGCACTTTGGCCTTCATTTTGTTAAAGATCTTTAGTATGTAGTGTCTTTATGTTTAAGGTCATGTTTTTGTTTTGAAATAAGGTCTTTAAGACCATGTTGCAATGTTTTGGGTTGGTTTTGGTTAGGAGGAGTCATTTTGAGTCAATTTAGTAAAGTTGCAAAAATTGTACATTTGGAGGATTGAATAACAAAGATTCATTGTTTTCTACATTTTCCTACATTGAATTTTTCTGCTATAGCAACTTGCACATTTTGGTATGGCCTGAAAGTGCTCATTTGTGCATTGGAATTGATGGAGGAGTGAACTACCTTTCATTTACACCTTGTCTCATTTGATTTCATCAAGATTTGAGTGAGTTATAGTGTTTTGATAGCTTGCTCTTCGTCAATATAACAAGCATACAATCTAATTTATTATAAAAACTCCATTTATTAAAAAAAATAACCTAGTGATTATATATCAATATCAATATAACATACAGTCTATTGAAATAAACACTTGTAATGAGATTTACTCCAATATTGAAATTTATTGTTGCCCTCAAACATTTGTAATTCAAACAACATAATCCCTTAATAATCCAAATTGCAAAAGGGAAACAATCTTTGACAACCTATTACCTGGATACCGTGCTAGCTACGAGAATTCCATTTGAGGCATTGGGATCACATAGGGCACCTCTACAATAACCTCTCTTGGTTTTTGTTATCTCATAGTCATTTTTCTATGGTATCCAATTTTGATTTGATGGAAAAAGTATCAATTACAAGCGTTCTGCAACTCGTGTGACCAAACGGACTATTCCAACGCATCCAAAAGGGTACATTTATGGTAGGAATGGTCCTCTTTCACACCCAAACACATGGAATCACTCCAAGCTACATTCAATCAGATTGATCCCTTAAGAGTCCAAAGTGCAAAAGGGCAGCAATCTTTGACGGGTTATTACTTAAAAACCATGATGCTTAAGAAGTCTTCATCTAAACCTATGGGATTGTGTTGGGGCCCTCTACAATAATCTCTCTCAGTTTTTGTTATCTCAAAGTTGTTTTCCCGTGGTGTCCAGTTTTCACTTGATAGAAAAAGTGTCAAATGTAAGCAATGTAAAGTTGCAAAGAGGTGCAACTTTCGTTCTGCAATTTGCGTGACCAAAAAATCTATTCCAATGCATTTGGATGGGTAAATTTATATTAGGAATGGTCCTCTTTTGCACCCAAATATGCAAAATCGCTCTGAGCTACATTCAACCAGCTCAATCTCTTAAGGGTCCAAAGTGCAAAAGGGTAGCAATCTTTGATGGGTTATTACTTAGAAACCGTGGCACTTACAAAATCTTCGTTTGAACCTACAGGATCATGTTGGTCCCCTCTACAATAATCTCTCTCTATTTTTATTATCTTGGAGTGGTTTTCCATGGTGTCCACTTTTCACTTGATAGAAAAAGTGTTAAATGCAAGTAGCGCAAAGTTGCAAAGTGGTGCAACTTTTTTTTTACAACTCGTGTGACCAAACGGACTATTCCAACACATTTTAATAGGTATGTTTACACTAGGCATGGTCCTTTTTCACACCCAAACATGTAGAATCACTTTGAGCTATGTTCAACCGGATCGATCCCTTAAGAGTCGAAAGTGCAAAATGGTTGCAAACTTCAACATGTTGTTACTAGGATACTATGATGCTTAGAAATTTTTTGTTTAACCCTATGAGATTATGTTGGCCCCTCTACAATAACCTCTCTCAATTTTCTCTATCTCGGAGGTATTTTCCCATGGTGGAAAATTTTCACTTAGGGAAAAAGTTGTCAAATGCAAGTAGTCAAAAGTTGCAAAGTGGTACAACTTTCCTTCTGCAACTCATGTGACCAAAAAGACTATTCCAAAAAGTTTGAATAGGTATTTTTACGCTAGACATGGTTCTCTTTTGCACCCAAACATGCAGAATCACTCTGAGCTACGCTCTACCAGATCAATCCCTAAAGAGTCCAAAGTGCAAAATGACTACAAACTTCAATATGCTATTAATTAGATATCATGATGTTTAAAAAATTCTTGTCTGGTCCTATAGGATCGTGTTAGGACCCTCTAAAGTAACCTCTCTCAGTTTTCGCTATCTCAGAGGCATTTTCCTGTGGTGGAGAATTTTCACTTGGAAAAAAAGTTGTTAAATGCAAGTAGTTGAAAGTTGTAAAGTGGTGCAACTTTTGTTCTGCAACTCGTGTGACCAAACAGACTGTTCCAATACATTCAAATATGTATTTTTACACTAGGCATGGTCCTCTTTCACACCCAAACATGCATAATCGCTTTGAGCTATGTTCAATTGGATCAATCCCTTAAGAGTCAAAAGTGCAAAATGGTTGCAAACTTCAGCATGTTGTTACTCAGATACCATGATACTTAGAAAATTCTCATTTGAGCCTATGGGATCATGTTGGGCCCCTCTACAATAACCTCTCTCAATTTTTTCTATTTTAGAGGCATTTTTCCATGGTGGAGAATTTTCACTTGGGAAAAAAGTTGTCAAATGCAAGTAGTTGAAAGTTGTAAAGTGGTGCAACTTTCATTCTACAACTCGTGTGACTAGACGAAATATTCCAATGCATTTGAATAGGTATGTTTACGCTAGGAATGGTCCTATTTCACACCCAAACATGTGGAATCACTCTGAGTTATGTTCAACTAGATCGATCCCTTAAGAGTCTAAAGTGCAAAATGGCTGCAAACTTCAGCATGTGTTTACTCGAATAACGTGATGCTAGAAAATTAGTATTTGAGCCTATGGGATTGTGTTGGGCCCCTCTACAATAATCTCTATCAATTTTTGCTATATCAAAGGAATTTTCCCATGGTGACAAATTTTCACTTGGGGAAAAAGTTGTCAAATGCAAGTAGTTGAAAGTTGCAAAGTAGTGCAACTTTCATTCTGCAAGTCCTGTGACCAAACAGACTGTTCCAACACATCCAGATGGGTATTTTTATGCTAAGAATGGTCTTTTTTCACACCCAAATGCATGGAATTGCTCTGAGCTACATTCAACCGACTCGATCCCTTAAGGATCCAAAGTGCAAAAGGGCAACAATCTTTGATGGGCTATTACTCAGAAACTGTGACACTTACAAACTCTCCGTCTGAGCCTACGGGATCATGTTGGGTCCCTCTATAATAATATCTCTCAATTTTTGTTATCTCTGAGTTGTTTTTCTGTAGTGTCCAGTTTTCACTTGATGAAAAAAGTGTCAAATGCAAGCAATGTAAAGTTGCAAAGTAGTGCAACTTTCGTTTTGCAATTCGTGTGACCAAACAAATTTCTCCAATGCATCTTGATAGGTATGTTTACACTAGAAATGGTCCTATTTCATACCCAAACACATGGAATCACTTTGAGCTATGTTCAACCTACTTGATCCCTTATGATGACATGCAAAACAATCGAAAAGAGAAACATACACACAATGGTTGAGAAATTCGAGTTTTCCACACAAAAATCATATGATCATTCTCAAGTCTAACAAGCGCAAGATGTTTTTCAATTATCCTCCTTTCCCTTACAACAATATAAAACCAATTGTAAATGCGTACAATGGTGGAACTTTGAAACATTTTATTTTTCCTTAATTAACAACTTTGGTTGTGAAGCATTTTTTCATTTCCATTTGAAATGATTTGCTATGTTTGAAAATTGGAGTTTAAGATAAACAAGTGATGTTCTCACATACACTTATTATTTTGTTTGATAAATAAAGTTTCCACCATTGAGTCCATTTCTTATTTTTATTATAAATTATAACTTGCTTTCTTCCGAGTCCATTTCTTATACAAGGAATAATATTGCAAAAGGTTGACATATAAATATTTTGATGTGTTTATATGGTGATGGATCAAGAACATAACAATTCATTCTGTAGTATGAGGATTATGGTGTGAAAATGTTTAAAGACTATTCAAGACAAATGTTTGTATGATAATGCATGACAAGAAGTTAACTACTTCATCTACTATGAATAATATGTTTTGCAAGTGTTGTGAAGATTATGTATCCTTTGCTTAATTGAGTTGTTCCAATCAAAGGATTAAATATATTGAAATTTTTTTATAAAACATTTCATGAAATACCAATTGAAAATGTGTTTTTTGCTTTTAGATAAAGCATTTTATGGAACTCTTTGGATTAAACTGAATTGAGATATGTAAGAACAAGGGAGCATTAGGAAATACATTGCTCAAGGATCTTAAATAAGTCTTTTCTCCCATTGTAATTTTGGGTGGATTATTACTTTCAAAGTATTGGAATGTTTTGCCTATTTTCTAGTTGGAATTTTCCATTCTACATGTAAGCCTTGAAGTATACTCATGAATACATAGTATACACAAATTAATACAAGGTATACACATGAAAACATGTAAGTCGCAAAGTATACATTGGAATACACATAAGTCACAAAGTATACACGTAAGTTGTATACACTTGAATACACATAACTCATATCTATTGAACTGTGGATTTATAATGCAATTATGGACACCATTGATAAAAAATATTTATATTAACCAAATAGCCATGTAGGCATACATCAATATATGTTGATATAAGTATAAAATATAGGTACAAAATAGCCATATAGGTTTATGAGAATGCCATATAGGAATACAATGTCAAATATATCAAATAAAAAATATGTACAAAAATTCCATATAGGCATACAACAAAGGGATTTGAAATCAAGTCATCACTCTCCATGCTCTCAAAATAAACTCTTTCCCTTTGCTTGTCAATCGGATGGTGATACATTTGTCACTCGTTTATGCTATGGTTGAGGAGTTCTCTTTGTGCTCCTCCTAGGGTTTAGTTCTTGGTCAAGTCTTATCTATTACAATAAGAAGTAAATACATTAATATGTAGAAATTACATTAAAAAAATGATATATTTAACAAAATAATCATTTACCGCCATCTGATGATCACTCTCCACAAGGGAAATATTCAAATTCCCATGATGAGGCATGTTGAAGCCTAGTATAAACCATCCAAATAGAAATTAAATTACGAATCAATAATGGTTTGATTTTTCACTAACATCTATAACAATGAATGTAAATTGAAATTTAGTAATTTGCCTCATACCTCCCCTCTCAGAGCCATCAAGGATTCTATAGTAGATGAAAGATTGATCTCCATTGCCCTCTAAACATTAGAAGGTGTTTCTGCTTCCAACATCTGAAAATAAAACAACAAATTATTCAATCATGATAACTACAATAGCAATCCACGTCATGACTTATAATGTATAAGATAATGAATAAAATTTTAAGTACTTATTAAACTATATATTTTTGAATATCATGCTTACTATTTGTCCTATCCATATCTTGTTTGAAAGCACATGCTTTTAGGCTCTTACCCATAGTATTAAGTTGGTGAACCGTTTGATAAAATGCTTTTGTAGAAATGTACGATAACTATGGTGGCATAGAGAAGGCAGTGAACTGTTTGAAAAAATTCCTCAAAGAAATGGGGTCTCATGGTGATGGAATGCCATTACAAACAAATGCACAACATGTCATTCCATCACCATAAGACCACATTTCTTTCAGGCATTTTTTTCAAATAGTTCATTTCCTTCTCTATGGTATTATGCTGGGATGGGGTGGATGGTATAGTGTGGCCTTGGCTATGAGATGGAGGGCGATCATGACATGAAGAGGGAGGAGTGGGGACATGAACAAGTGGAATAAAAGGTGGAAGGTTTCATGGATTGGTAAATTGAGGATGAGGATCTTGAAAAGAATTTGGAGGGGAATTTTGGCTAATCGGTTGGGGTGATCTCACAATACTAGTTTACAGTTTTTGGCCAAACTGGACACTAAACTGATTTTTTCTAACTAAATCTTCACTTTCAGACACCTATAGCAGCTAAACCCTGAGGAATTTGAAGATGATGCAAGCTAGTTATTTGTGAAATTTTGTTTGTAGATTCTAAATATATTTTTTTCAAAATTTTTGGAAATAAGATTGCACCTCTTTTGCCATCTCCTTCGAAACATATTTTTTTCAGTAAACACCATTTTTAAGGAGTGACGCACACCATATAACACATAATTTTTTTTCTATGAAGGATAAAATTCTATTTTTTTTGAATTTAGATTTGTAACTACGATATCTAGTGCTTCCAATTGGTTTCATAGTGTTTTATTGAATACCTTTTCCTTAATCAAGTTTCAAAGTCAAACCAATTACAATTCAGACATAGGCGGACTGTATAACACATAACCTTTTTTGTATGAATTCAATTTTTTTTTGGTTGGATCAAGGACTTTAATATCTGGTGCACTCATATTTTTCAAAAGTTTTTTTGATAATCTTCTCTTTTTCCACATGTGCAGAACAAAGAGCTTGATTTTCAATGAAAGATCTACATTCACAAGAAATGATATAATAATCAAATTTTATTTAATCAAAATTATACTTTTTTGGAAGCTTATAATAAGGACTACATACTTACAAAAAATAAATTTTAAATGAATTCATTTGATCCCCCCAAAAGGTAAATCAAAAGTGGTTTTTTATCAGCATTTTGATAGGTGTAAAGGAGACTTTGTTATAGGTATGGTTTAAGACTAGTGGGGTTCTATCCAAGGGGGTTTGGTCTAAGGTGGTTTGATAAAACCCTCTTCAATTGGATTCATTTAAATGAAAATTTTCAAGGCTTAAATCGTTATATTTTCTAAAAATATGTGATTTCAGAAAAAAATCAGGATCTCCCAGAAAGTGTAAACCACTATTGTGGCAACACCTGTTGGTTTCTATTCTTCAAGTAGTGAGCTATTTAAAAAAATGCCTCAAAGAAATGTGGTATTGTGGTGATGGAATGGCATTCCATAATCATGAGACCACATTTCTTCAAGGCATTTTTTCATACTACTCACTGCCTTGACTATGATATTGTTTACTATTATGCTTTGATAGAAATTTTTCCAAGCATCCATTGTTTGTTGGAGAGCACCTATTTTAGACTTTTAGCCATTGCAGCAAGGAAGTGAGTAGTTTGATAAAATGTTTTGGTACACATGTATGGAAAATGTGGTATCATAGAAAAGGTGGTGATATGTTTGAAGAAATGCCTCAAAGAAATGTGGTCTCATGGTGATGGAATGCCATTCCATCACCATGAGACCACATTTCTTTGAGGCATTTTTTCAAACTACTCACTACCTTGTCTATGCTATTGTTTATTATTATGCTTTGATCATTTTTTTCTAAGCATCCATAGTTTGTTGGAAAACACCTTTTTTAAGCTTTTAGCCATAGCAACAAGAAAATTAACTGTTTGATAAAATGCTTTTGTAGACATGTATGGAAAATGTGGTAGCATGGAAAAAGCGGTGAGCTATTTAAAAAATTACCTCAAATAAATTGGGTCTCATGGTGATGAACATCACCATGAGACCGCATTTCTTTGAGGAATTTTTTCAAACAACTCATTTCCTTGTCTATGCTATTGCTTACTAGATTATTCTTTCATATATTCCTTCCAAGCATCCATAGCATAGAAAAGGTAGTGAACTATTTGAAAAGATGCCTCAGTAAAAAGTGGTCTCATTGAATGCCATGACAAGCAAATGCAATTGGAAGTTGCTCCTACTTGTTACTTATGCTATGTGAAGTAATTGCATCACTGCTTATGTTGACTTTCTAAACAACTATATTGTAGTTGAAATTTTGTCATCTATCAACATCTAGTTATTAGTTATGGAATGTGAAGTAATGCTTTGAGTTTGAAAGATGTACAATGCAACGTAATCAATGATCTGAATATAAACTACACAAATCTATTAAGTACAATTCATTAGTTAAACTCTTTATTCTATTACTTTCATGTAGGTTTGAGTAAATCCACTAGCACTGGGAGATGTTCCCTTAAAACCTCTAATATTAGCCTATTCAACATCCAAAATCACATATTAAAATACCATTCATAAAACAATGATATTAACATGTAATAAATTTATAACTATTTACTAGTTACATACCTCAATGGTAGATGCAGTGGAGAAATAAGCACATGTAGGGCCAGTGTATCCAGTATTAACACTGTGACCCTATAATTTTATTAAAATCATAAAACTAAATTAGTTTATCTTGCATTTTAAAATCAAAATTTAATAAATTAAATTCAATGAACATGTTAACTTTTACTTGAGTATCAATGCCATAGGCCTCATTCAAAATGTCAGCTTCCCTCGCCATATCCATAGCTATAAACGGATCCTATGTAGAAGCCCCCTGAGTGTCGGTGGGGTCATATGAACAAGACGCCCGCAAGACTGACACAAATGGGATTGAATCCCACCACTTGAAGACTCCCCTGGATGGTGCTTAGAATAGGGCTAGCATGTTGGATGACACTCTAGCTAAAAGATCTAATGGCTTGCAAATTCTCTACATTGACACTCTCCTTCACAATGGAATGGATAAAGATGTGCTCATGAAGCAGCCTAGCAAGAGGTCATCTCCCTTGCCACGTAGGATCATGCTATGCACCGGGTCTATCTTGAGCCGACCCTCCACCTCTCCCCTGGAAGTCCCTCATATCAAAATAATTCTATATTTTTTTCAAGATGAACTCACAATATAGTTTCCTAAGGAAATACTGCAAGACTTCACAATTGTTGCATGGTGGGTGGGTAATCAAAAACCATGTACCACCTATCCCAAAAAAAGTTCCTAATTTGTTGGTGGTTGCACCAATGAATAAGAAACCTCTTCGCATTGAGGGTAAGATTTGCATTTGTGTGTGGGTAGGTTAATAATGAGCACAAATCAAATTTTGTAATTTTTAAATCTTTTACATCTTTATATGATAATTTATCAAGTGGTAATAAGCCCTAGCCGCCTGCCTCCTATCTTGCCAACCAGTTAATTATTTGTTGATTGAATCTACATGCTTTAGCATTTCTTTGAGTGAAGTTGCTAGGGTCATTCTTTCCATGATTGAACTGTTTGGATAATTCAACTCTTAATTAAATCCTCAATTTTTTTTATTGTTCTCAATTTCACTCATTAAGTTTTGTTGAGTTCCAGGAGGATGTTGAGGGATTGGTGGAGGAGATTGTTGTTGTGGTTGATTAACTTGAGGATTTTGTTGTTGTTGTTCTTGCTGTGCTTGTTGAAGATTTTGTTCCTCTTGTTACATTTTTGTGCTTGTTGAGGATTTTGAGGAGGGTTTGTAGGTTGATTAACATCTACAAATTCAAAAAATAAATATAAAAAACAACCTAAAACTAACAAATGGGCATGTGTAGGATCGAGATGGGCCAAAAAGTGGTGATATGATGCGTATGTGTAGGGTATGTTGCTGATGACTTTTTTTTACCCAAAATTAATGAAATGAAAAGGGTTTTTAAAGGAGATTCTTAATTTTCCACCAATATAAATTATGTTTTACTTTGAATTTAATAAATAATTATTATTCATTTTCTATTTGAATTACGACTAAAGTCCTGATTGATAGGTCAATTGAAAAACATCTATAGCTTTCAAACAGTATCACATTTTTTGAATTCGAAACATGTGTCACATTTTATGCTTCGCATACTATAGGATTAAAAAAGAAAATATGAATTTCATGAAGTTTTGACCAAGTTAAGGTGGTTAGACATATGAGTTTTTATATTTTTTAAAAGTTGTAATAAAAAATTCATAATTAATTATTTACTTGGAAAAAAATTACAAAAAAATGCATCACATCAAGACATGAGTCCTCTATTTATATCTAAAATCTTATAAAAAAATATTATCACTTTATTGTGGTTAGGGTGGTCAGACAGACACCTATTTAATTTTTCCCTGAAATTTAAGTACTACTACATTGAAATTTCAAATTTTCACCAAATAGATTTAAAAAAAAAAAAAACCTAGTAGTTTATAAATTACATTCAATTTGCTACAGATTCTATTCTTACATATTTTTGAAATAATATAGATAACTTATTTAAATTTTTACGTCAAGTTGCCTAACTCTGATTTTTTTGAATTTTTCGCCACTTAAGGGCCTACTTTTTCCATGATGATCTTGCACATACCCAAATTCAAAATAAAAAACAAACAATCCTTACCTCTCACACCTCCTCGTCGATGTGTCAATATTCTGGTGATGAAACAACAATAGTTTTATGAAGAATCTTACAAAATGGCTCCTCCCAGAATGTGAGCGCTGAAATGAGGGGTTTTGGTTGTGGGTAGAAATAAAAAAACATAGTCACAAATGAGAATGATTTCAATTTCTTTTTTATTTTTATTTTAATAGCTCATAACATGAGCACGTTATAACATGCTCACATTATGGGATTGTTGTGGTTGAGCCTCAGGCTTGGCAAACCAAGCCATAATGCGCTCACATTATGAGCTTTCAATTTTTTTAAAAAAAAATGGACACAAATTGGCTACCCATCTTTTTGCAACCGTATGTGATTAAGACATCCCATTAATGCCTTATAAAAGAGATTTGATAATTAATCATGACATCAATTAAATATTAATTTTAGGGTTTAGGGTTTAGGGTTTTAGGTTAAGGTTTTGTGGATTAGGGTTTAGGGTTTAGGTTTTTAGGTTAATGTTTTGTGGTTTAGGGTTAAGGGTTAAGGGTTTTAGTTTTTAGGTCTAATTTTTGTGGAACTTAGGGTTTAGGGTTTTAGTTTCTAAGTCTAGGTTTTTTGGTTTGTGTGGTTTAGGGTTTTAGTTAAATTAGGTATGATTTTATGGTTTTCAATTTAGAATTTAAGGATTTTGGTTTATGTTGATGATTTTATTTGTAAATACAATTTAAAAACTATAAATTTAACAAACTAGTTACAACCAAAATAAACAAACCCTAAACTATAATTACAAACAAAAAATACTAGATATAAAGCCAAAAACACAAAATTTAACCAACCTAGAGGTCATTAAGGTCATTATGTCAATGGAAGGAGGTGGCAGCTGGAATTTAGGGTAGTACAGGTCCTCAAAAATTTGTATGTGTTGCTCTCTATCACTCTCACTCACCTCCAAATTTGCAAGAAAAAATGAGGTGATAGTTGTTTATTTAAAAAATAAATTCCTTTTTGAAATGGGTACCCATTTTAAAATAGGTACCCATCTCATAATGTGTACCTGCTATTAATGAGTACTTTCTTTTTAGTAGGTACCTGAAGCATAATGGATACTTGTTTGGATTGAGGCTTGAGAGCACATTCCTAAGTGGGTACCCATTTTTAAAAAACATGTTCGCATTTTGTGCAAATTTTTTGGCCAAAACTTCCCCTCTTCATGGACCCAACTTCTTTCTTTTACCTAGTACACCACATCCACATGAACCTTTGAAAATGCGCCATCTTTATCAACATCAATCACCTGTGGGATCACCATTGATATTTATTTTGAAATCTTCAAACACCGTCACTAGGGTTTCACACAAATAGCTTGAAAACCTAATCACACTTTTTTTCTTTCAAAAAAAAATTCTTTTGATTAAAAATGAGAATAAAATGTTCAAATGAATAATAAAAATAATCATTTTTCCTAAATTTTTAGCATTAATGCATTCATACTTGTTAGATAAAAATTCCCTGTCATCAATAGGATACAAAGATTCTCAACACACCTCCACAAATCATTCCTTTACTCTAGAAACTTGATCAATAGGTTCAATCTTTCTCATCTGACTTTCTCACTAGAGGAATTGATCCAATTCATCTTTCATGCTGAAATATTCAACATTTTATCCTTTTTAGGGGGCTAAAATATTTGAAAATGATAGCTCCCCCTGAGATAATGCTCTATCTTAGTTTTCCACAAGATCTTGTGTAGAATGAACAAGCATGGTATCATCCTTCTTCACATTTTCCTAACCTTGCTTCTCTTTCCAAAAAATTTCATTTCCCTTATTTTGTCGAATTAGGGTTTCTTCCTTCTTTTGGTTCTAAATAGGTGGGTTCACAAAACCACTCCTATAAATTTTTTCTTTATGTCCAACCTTATTTCAATTGTAGCAAATGATTTTATACTTAAGAAAAAAGTTATTTATCCTAACTTTAGTTCTACACTCTACAACCTTATGACCAAAATTGTTGCATGCATAACAATTATCTATGAAATGAAATAGTATCATATCTTTGAGGCCCAAATTGTGTTCTACCAATTTAGTAATTTCTTCTTACCCTATATCTACAATCAGCAACCTTATTTCCAAATTTATTTCAATAAAAACAATAACAGTGAAAAGTTTGAGTGAACTTGGTAGGGGCATGCTATCTAGTAGGTGGAGGACCTTTGAATCTCCTTTGTTTGCGGTTTGGAAAAAATCCACCTTCTTTATTCTTGCTATCTTATCTTTTGAATTTTCATTTTCGGAGTGTGTCTTCTTATGTTTTTTAGTGTAATTTTTGTCCTCCTTTGTTTTAGACTTGTCTTTTGTCTTGAAATTCTCATATAGGTTTATAGATGCACTAATTTTTAAAATTTTACCTTTCTCAAAACCAAGACCAGATTTTTCTTTGGATGGATTTTGAGAGCTAATTATCTCATCAAGAATGTTAGAACCTCCTTTCAACTTTAGACCTTTGTCAATTTTTTCTTTTTTTTTGTATCCAGTTCTTTCCTCAAGGAAACAATCTCTTCTTCAAGATTGTAACATTTAGTAGATTTATCAATGATCTTTATATTCAAGCAATCTACAATTCTTTTTCCTTCTTCAACTTGAAATTTCAACTTACCAATTGATTTTTCAAGTTTTTACTAGAGTTCTTCATTCGTTTATCTTTCTTCATCCAAATCATTTAGAGTAGAAATAAGTTCTCCTTCATAATCCATTGGAAAATCTTCTTTATTGAATTCAAATTCAAATTCATCCTCCTCCTCATGATGTATGTCCTCTTCTTTCAAAGAGCTCTTATTCTTAGGTACTGCATCATTCCCCATGTGTTCCAAATACATGATCTACCTCAGTTGTTAGGTTATATTAAGGAACCTTTCTCTGATACCAATTCTTGAACACACCAGAATATTGAGTGGGGGGGTGAATAGGTATACTTCATATTTTAGTCCTAATTAATAACTGTTGAAGTTAAGTTATTCCAATTAAGCATTCATCCACCAAATCAAAACAAGAAATAAAATAAGCATCCACACAAGAACATAGATGACACCAAATTTACGTGGAAAACCCCACAAGGGAAAACCACAATGAGAAATACTACTAAGAGCTATTGTCATAATCCAACCTCACAAGTAAATAATAGTTACAACTTTTTTTTAGGTATGAAACCCAAGGAAGATACTACTCCCTATTTATACGATTTTGTTTTAGGGGATAAAACCCAAGGAAGATGCTACTCCCTAGTTGAAGGAAAGAACAACTAAAATATAACTAACTTTATGACTTCAACCACTGATACTCATCAATTTTGTACATTAGGTTTATAGCAAATCTTTTCATGCTCTACTCATGCACTCATGCATCCATGCATACCTTCTCATCTTTGATATATATATATATATATATATATATATATATATATATATATATATATATATATATATATATATATATATATATATATATATCATCCACACACTTGCAAAATATAAATTTAGTCGATCATAAACAAGAAATCATGAAACTTGTAACATGTCGACCTACATCTCCATTGGTGGTATATTAAAATGATAAAGAATTATTTACATTTCTCCAAAATGATTTAACATGACTCATACAATATCTAAAAAAATTTCTTAGACTCCGCTCAATCTTGAATTAGTGCCACACATCACCAACATACCCTAGTTGTCCTTAGCAACAACATAACTTTACAAACTAACTTGAAAAAACTATGAGTTACTGGAAACAATAAAGATCTACATGCAATTCATACCTTAGACACTATGAGACATGTGGAGTGTCCACACAAACTCATACAACTTATCTTCACAATCTTCTATTGGTGCAAGTATCTAAACATATTTTTGATGAAGATAAAGCATCCAAAATCAACTGCAACACTATGCCACTTGAAAATTAAACTTACGAAGCTCCAAAACACTTGAAACTTCAATATATCATGCATTAGACAACACTGAGTATGTCTTCAAAACTGCTTGGTCAAAAATTCATATCTGGAGGAATGCAGAGCATTCCAACAAGCCTTTATAAGCACTTTGCTCTACCATAGCACAGACCAAAACTCTATCACTTCTAACTTTAACTGCAAAAAGTATAATGACATGAAACATTGGATATAATACCTTCATATATCCATGATCTTAACTTTAGAACCATAAGGAAAAATATTTCTTTGCAAAAGGATGCAAACCAAAGCACCATGTCTCTACCTTAAAGTATATATTGTGAATTCCTTAGAAAAAACTTTTGTAATTTATTACTAAGTGTGGTACATCAAAATGGAAAGATATAAATATAGAAATACTAAAAAAACATTAATACATGTGTACCATCCTCCACATCATACATAAACAATCAATTGATCACTAATCTTCCATACACTAGAATGCTGATTTGCACCATTCGATAACTCTGGACACTTAGTAATCTCTGGAGTATATACAATCATAAACATACTTTTGACATCAATGCCAACCAAGATAATCAAGCGGCAACATATAGATATATAGTCACCACATTTTGACACAGTGGTGTGATATATATGTACATGACATTTTATATATATATATATGTGATATTTTGACTGACATCATGGTGTTCTTATGTGTAGTTTTCTTTCATGTATGACTATGTGATAGATTTATGTTTATGAATGTATGTGTATATTAGATGTTATCATGATTTGATAAAAACACATTAGATGTATGCTTAAATACAATGATGATCTAATTGTCTAACCAAAAGATGTAAATTAGATACAATGCACATATACATAGCATAATAAAATACATGTATATATAATTTATAATTCCTAATTAAAGAAATTAATAACATACACATTCACATCATAACATAAATTATGAAAATGTGTTAATGAAGAAATTTCATAGCACAACTAACTACAATCCCTGAGGGACGAGTGTCATGCACATGCCACATAGACCTTACACATAGTATTGACGAAGATGCATTACATTGATCGGTTCTTTGAGAGGTGTTTGATCCATAGACAATAGTCCATAGGCACCAAAACTATACATAGAGTTGATTAAGGACCTAACCAATTAGGATTGAACTTCCCCTTTTGATCAGGTGGCACATTTGTATTCCTCTAGTTCTCATAGAGAATGAGATCACCTACCTTGAAAGTTTGAGAAAGAACACCTTGATTGTAATGTATTAAACCATTGATAAGCTTGGAGATGTTTGAGGGCCTACAATCAACACTCATCAAGAAACTCAAGATGGTATAAATGGTCAACACAATAAGTGTCATCATCAATTAACCCTTTAAGAGAAACCTGTAAAGATGGAATTTCTAACTCTAAATGCATGATAGCCTAAACACCATACATGAGGTTGTACTCGTAGCCATATGAACACTTGTGTGATAAGCCCACAAGTTGTATGTTAATTGAGTATGCTAGTCTTTACCATGTTCATTCACTATTTTTCAGAGAATCATCTCAAGAGTTTTAATAGACACTTCAACTTGGCCATTAGATTAAGGATAGTACATGGTGTACAAAATATATGTTGAATATAAAATCATTCTAGGAATTTCTTCACCTCTTTGTTCTTAAATAAAGTACCATTATCATAAACAAGGGTAGAGGGAAATCCAAAATGAGCAATGATATTATTTAGAAGAAAGCTATAGACTGCTTCAATGTTCGTGGATCAAAGTGGAACAACTTTGTCCCATTTTGTGAAGTAATTAGTAGTATCAATGATGAAGATATGTCCTTTAGAAGAAGGAGGTGATATTTTACCAATAATATCCAACCCCGATTTTGTAAATGGCCAAGGAGAGGTCTAATTTTTAAGATCTTGTGTAGGAGCTTGAATAAGATTGATGTGTTGTTGACATTGAGGACATTTATTGACAAAAGTAAAGGAATATTTCTCTATTGTTTTCCAAAAGTATCCCATGTGAAGCAGTTTACGCACCAAGAATTTACCACCAAAATGTCCACCCCCAGAGCCCGAATGGGATTCTTGACTTCAGGGAAAGGTGTATTTTAGCCTTTGTGAGACATCGAATAAGAAGACCATTATAATATTTTTGATAAAGAACATAAGAAAATATAATATATCAGACTAAAACTTTGCATATCTGAGTGCGAGCATTTTAGTCACATCGTTGAGAAAATTTCTAGTCTTCAAATAATTACAAATGTGAGAATACCATTCACTCAATTCCATGTGGACACACACTAGACTATCAGGTTCAAGTTGATCTGAGATAGCAAGAGAGTGGAGAATATGAACCACAAAGTGGTACTCTTCTACACCATTGTCCAAGGATACAAGGGAGGTTGTGCTTGCCATTGCATTTTCCTGTTGATTTTCTCTCCTAGGAGCACTATCGATCGTGAAAGAAGAAAAAAGATCGAGGATAAAGCCAAATCTTGATATTGAGATAGCTTACTCTACTTGGCCTAATATGTTCTCATGATCTGATTTACAATAAGCTCAAAATCACTGGATGAATGTGAAGATGTTTAATTTTTAATGCCATCGTGATACGTAAGCAAACAATAAGGGCTTTGTACTTAGTGATGTTATTAGTGCAATGAATTTCTAATCGAAAGGATAGAGAAATCGGCTTGCCTTCAGGTGAGATCAAAACTACACCTGCCTCAGAGATAGTTTGACATCTCAATCCATTAAAGTACATATCCCATATAGGTTCATGGTCTAATGCAAAGATATTTTTATCTGAAAATAAATCCAAATTAGGGAAGGAGTGAGATAAGGGAGCTTTTACCAATTAATCAACAATAGGTTGTGCTTTAATTCTTTTTTGAGTTATGAACTTAATTTCAAACTCATAGAGCAACATTACCCATTTCGCCAACCTTCTAGAAATATCAGTTCTAGTAAACAATTGTTTAAGATCACTTTTCACAATTACATTGGTTTCAACATGAAGAAGATAATTTCATAACTTCTATGTTGCAAAAATGAGAGCAAGACATTATTTCTCCATGGTAGAATATTGAGGCTAATAATCAACTAGAATATGAATAATGTAGTAGACCAATATTTCCTTTCCATCATTATTATATTTCAGAGCTAATAAAGCTACTAAGGCATGAGGTGATGTAGAGATATAAAGTAAAAAGATATATCCTGCACAACTAACATCAAGATAAGAGGATTGTCCAAATAACTTTTGATTGATTCAAAATATTTTTTGCACTCATCATTCCAGTGGAAGCAAACATCTTTATTGAACAAACGTGTGAATAGAAGGGTGTGATCAACCAACTAAGATACAAATCTACAAATTTCCCAAATCGTCCCTTGGAAACTACATGGTTGAGAGATGTTTTTATGACGAGGCAAGTTAATGATTGCATCAATTTTATTTGTGTTGACTTTGATTCCATGGTGAGAGATGATAAATATCGAAATATTACCAACATCTACACCAAAGAAAAACTTAAGAGGATTTAGTCTCATTTTATAGAGACAAAGTCTTTCAAAGATAAGATGAAGATTTTCAACATGATCTTAATGAGTGGTAGACTTAGCCAATATTTCATCAACATAATATTCTAAGATTGTATGAATGAAATCATGAAAGATAAGAGTCATCGCCCATTGGTAAGTTGCTCCAACATTATTTAACCCAAACAAAATGACTACATAATATAAGGTAGCTCAAGGGATAGTGAAGGTTGTCTTGTACTAATCTTCCTGGTTAATACAAATTTGATTATATCTCGAGAAGCCATCCATGAAAGACAATAAGGCATGACCTACGATTGAGTCTACAATCACATCAATATTAGGTAATGGAAAATCTTCCTTAAGATAAGCCTTGTTAAGATCACATAAATCAATACAAATTGGAATACAACCATCATGCTTGCTAACAATGATTATATTTGATATCCAAGGAAAATATTCAATAGGATGGATAAAGCCAGCTTTTAAGAAATTCTCTATCTCAGTCTTGACTAATAAGGCAATCTCGGGATTCATCTTTTAGACCTTTTGTTTAACATGCTTAACATTGGGACATAGAATGATATTGTGAACCACCATAGACTCGTCAATGTTGAACACTCAAAATACTAAGAGGGTGGGTGATTAGTGTTCTATTAAACCATCCAATCATTAACCATCCAATTACCAAAGCATACTTAACCATAAATAAGAAATGAAAGCATGGAACACCCATAACACACATAAAACATGAACACCAGGATTTTTACATGGAAAAACCAAAAAAGGAAAAACCATGGTGAGGATTAGCTCACAATATGTTATAACCAGTTATAAGAAATTATAGGAAGGCCCACTTCCAACTGGACTCACTGTCCAAGTGAACTCACTATTCATAGAGAAAAGAAAGATAGAAAGAAGTGGCTTTACAACAAAAATTTGAATTGATACAAAGTGCATCTAACATATATGCTAGATTTAGTTCCTTTGAAGCTCAAAACATTGACTTAATACACTTCATCCAACTCTAACTACAAATCTCTACTCTTCTTCACATTCACACACCTCTTCTCAACTTTCACAACTTATTCGCTCAACTCTACAAAACTTCACATCACTACCTGTATTAAGATCATGTACATTCATATTCAACATCCATAAACTCAAAAAAACCTTGTATATATATACCAAACTTCTTTGTAAACATCAATTAGGTCAGCCTAATTAGATGTAGCCCTAAATAATACAAAATGTGCTTTGTCGACATCTAATTCAAATAAAAAATGCCTTCTCACCCAAAAACATGTAATATAAGTTAGTATGGACCTATAATAGCTCCTTCTTACATTCACATTACATATTTAATCTCCACAAATCTTTACATTCATTAGGTCAGCCAAGCATAGGACCTAAAAGAAAAATGCTCCATCTAATCATCACCATAGAACACATGGACCTCCAAATATCATGCAAACTCGAAAATACAATGCTATGACACCTATTAACATTCTACCAAAACCACAAGGTCTAACTCACATCCACGAAGGACTGCGAACTAGACAAGTCATATCCATTTCACAGAAAACTGTGTAAACCTTATAATCCAATCTTCTATTACTTGTATCTTGCAAACCACTCATCCAAATCAAGTGAAATTTTGAATGAAGATGCTACTAACATCCATAAACATCATACTAGAATCATAGATGTAAATCTATATGGGTGAATAAATTTAGTCCAATATATCTAAGGCCTTTATGTACTAAATCTGTTAGTGTCTAAGACACTTAGAAAAAATGCTTAACTTAACTATTTCTATGTGTGGATCAAACCCTATTGCAAAATATATCTACTACAATTAACCTTAACAAAATGTAGATATCCATTATGTTTAGTGTTAACATCAATGACAACTCATTAATGACAACCTTCTTAATTCTTTCAAAAATCTCCCCCTTTGTCATTGATGGAAACATGTGTCAAAATAAAACTTCTCTCCAAGTATCTCTCCTCAAATATATCCCCCTCTTTGAGATCAAGGGAAAATGGTTTACTGGTATTAACATTTTGTATGATCCCTCTCAAACATATACATAAACTAAAATAATTGAAGTGATTGAATGAAAGAATTAGCCCCCCCTTAACCAAAAACTCATAATACATCCACATATTTACAAAAGAATCTTCAAACTTGAAAATTTGAAACATGCATAAAGATAGAAATGGTCAACTAGAAGATGTTGACCCTTGAAGCTTCTGAAGAATAGCTTTCCACATAGATTTACCTTCAGATTCCTAGTTCTTCTTTGTTGTTGCAAGAATTTTGAGTAGAGAATCAAGCTCCATCAATGTGTCTTCTCCTTCTTACAATACTAGGGGTAAGGTTTAATTTTGAGATTCTGTTAGTACTGGAAAAGTCACTTGAGATAGGTATGTGCTTTTTTTTTACCAAGTCCCTTAATTTCTCCAACTACTTGATAATCTCTTCCTTTTGGCTTTGTAAGGTGAAGAAGCTGTCATGCAAGTCCACTATAGCAATCTAGGTTTGATCATTTCTATCTAGTTCTAAATCATAGGAACTTGATGTATTAGATATCTAGGACACAATTAAGTCCATTTCATATTTTATTCTTTGTGTGGCATCTGACCACTTCATGCAATACAAAAATAATGCTTTTTCCTCTTCCTCACACGCTTGCACCTCCTTCAAGAAATCTTCAACTTTGGTATGTGCAGATGCACATTTCTCTGTGATATCCATCAACTTCTTCTCTATAAGCCTTGTCTCAACCTCTGTTTCCACTTGTCCTTTCAATCCAGAGGCATATTCCTTAAAGGAATCAATCAGTAATTTGAAATTTTCCACAATAGACAAAGATGTAGCAATATTAGCTCTAGTGTGATCTCTTGCAATGTATTGATGGCTTCATTCATCAATTCATCACTCCTTTGGTGAGTCTCAATAATTTCTTTTCTAGTTGATACATGAAACACATCACCTAGCAGTAACTTATGAATGAGAGATATCTTATTTAAATCAACATTGCCCTAGAACATGGGCAACTACAACAGCTGAGAAGAGACAACTTTTGGAACCTTAATTATTTAGATAATAGACATTTTAAAGGATTACCAAAGGGCTTAGGTAATTCCTCAGATTTTTGTACTTCTGCATTCTTTTTGGCATCAAGATCTTCTTCCTTTTCCTTTTCTTCCTCCTCACTAGAGGTCTTGTCTTTGTCTTTGACTTCATCCTTATCCTTCTCTCCTTGCTCATTTTCTTCAATTTCATTCTTATCTTCTCCTCCTTCATTCTCACCATCATTTTCTCTTCCTTTATTTTCTTCATTCCCATGCCTTTTCTCATCAACTACATCATGCTTTTCACCTTCACTAATGCTTTATTTTGTATCTACCAGAGGAGAAAATGTCTGCAGGTTTCCTTGATTTGCAGTAACCTATGCCATTAGAGGAATAAGAGTGTGATCCTTTGTGGTTTCCTCTCTAATCACAGTTTCTCCTTCAACAACATTCTCATCTTCAGCATTTCCTTGCATAGGTTCATATGTATCTAGAGGAGTATTGCTATATTTTCTTCTATACTAGTAACTCTAGTGTCTTCATTTACCAAATCTTGTTCTCTATTGGTGGAGGCAATGGGAATCATGCCATATTTTTGTGAGATGTCAATAATCTTCTCCTCTATTTGCTTCTACATTTTCTCAAACTGATCCTATTCTCTTCCCATCAAAATTGTGACCCTTTATTTAGTTATGAATTCTTTGCTAAAGACTTGGGTCAATGTGGCTTTATTAGCATTAGACAAGGAGAATCCAATTTTCTACATAGAATTTGATCTAATTTTCTCTTCTTTTTCTATGGCCTCTTTTCTCCTTTTCATTAAGATTTTCCACACATCATCAGGAAACCTCTTCTTTATATTCTCCATATCAGCTTCAATGGTAACAATTTATTTGATGATTACCTTTATTATGGTGGTCATGCCCACCTCAATTGCATTCTTATATAAGACAATTGTTTCTCCCAACATCTCATGGTGAAATATTCCTTTGAATGGTGCGTCCAACTTCATTAGACTATGAGGTTTCTCTGGATTTTTCTTCTTTTTATTCTCCGATTCCACTGTGTCTGATTCCTTTTTCTCCTTTTCCTTCATTTGCTTATGCATATGTATCTCGAAGGATTTATTTTCCTTGTCAATGTCTTATTCATCTAAGGTATCAACAATATCTATTCTTTGTTTCTTTTTTCCAAAGCTCTTTCTTCTCAAAATCAATGGAGGACCTTCATCATCTTCTTCTTCCTCATATAGTACACTCATTTTCTTCTCCCTTACAAATTTCTCTTTTCTTCTCTTTGATGTAGTGGTAGTAGAGGGGGATTTCAGAGTATTTTTCTCTCTCTTTTCAGGGCTTGTGGTCTCCTTCACCTAAAGTTATCCTATTACCAGAGCAATAGAATTTATCCTCTTAGTTATGCTTGTGGTAGAAATTGATCCAGAGGGCTATTGAATACTAAGGGGAATGGTGGAAGTAGTTCTTCTAGATCTTCTAGGTCTGGTGGACCCAATTGTTGTGTTCGCTTCTCCCTTTTCTCTTGCTCTTGTCTCCTGTATTTGTTCTTTTGTGAATCCCTTGTCCTTGAAATAGTCATCCACCATCTTTTTCACTTTCTTCTTTATCTCAGGCTTCTTCAACTCCATATGCACTTCCATGGATTTCTCCTTATATGTTCCATCTTTCCTATGTAGAGTCCTTAGGAATTTTCAGCAATAATTCAACATAACCATTTACTTCATTTTCATTGATCTCATACCCAAGTGGTAGAATCTAGATAGTTTTGGGTTCTATAGCCTCAATAATACATTCATCTATTGTGACCAGATATGTGATATCCTTCTCAAATTTGTCCACCATTGACTTAGGGATCCTCATTTCATGCATTCTCTTCTAGAATACTGCAAAGAATGTAGTAAATGCTTCATCTTGAGCTTTCATATCACCAATTCTATGTAGATATTCTGAATTTGATGAGATATCAGTTTTCTCTTATCCCATATGACATTTCTTCTTCTTGGAAGCTCCTTCAAAAAGTAGAACAACAAACAAAATACCAACGATCCAAACTTGAAGGGATATTTCTTCTCTTTAGTTTGCTTCAAGTTGTCAAAGAGTTGTTGTTAGAGCAACTCACACAAGTCATAGTCATTTCCCTTTTCCACCATTTCATAGGCTATATGAATTGTTGTAGCTGACATTGAATTCTCTTAGTTGGTGTAGTTTATCTTATATCCTATAACCATAGTTGCATATCTTACTGCAGGATTCTAAATGGTGTTCACAGTAAGAGCTCTTAGATCAAATGTAGCTCCATTTAATTCCATTACAACCTTATTCTTCATAGATTTCAACATCAGTATAAGTCTGGTGGCACATAGTCCAGTAACTTCCCTTATGACTTCCTTAGATATCATACCAAGCATGTCAATCCATATGAATTTTTCATGCACTCTACTTAATGCCATCCTCACATACTTAGTTTCATCATCATAAATGAAGCATGGAAACCATTGCCAGACATCCAGTTTCTTCTTCACTAGGTTTTCATATTTTGGATAGGGATACATTTATATATTTATTTATTGTAGATCATGGTATTAAGGAGTTGAGCTAATATGCTTTAGGACATTTATAGCTTCAAAATAATATTATCAAGGTATGGGCTACTGGGCCATTGGATTGAGTTGCGGGGACCCCTCCCATATAAAAAAAAAAATATTAAGATTATATTATTAATAATTAAATAATATAATTTGATCTAATATAATATTATTTCTTCATAATGTTAAAATACTAATATCAATAATAATATAGTGATCAAAATAATTTAATAATAAGAATAATATAATATTATAATAAAAAATAATACAATAACTTTAATATTAAAAATATAACATTACAAATATTAATAATATAATAATAATATAATATAACAATCTAATAATATAATATAAAAATAATTAAAAAATATAATAACATTAATTCAATATTTACTATAATAACATGAATATAATACTAATAAAAATATAATAATATATTTGTATTATTATTTTTATTTTTATTTTTACATATTGTTTATATTATTTTAAATTAATTTAATTTATCTTCATTTTACATCAATATTTAGATATATCTCCATATTATTATATATATTATTTAAAAGATATCTAAGCTAGTTTTATATTAAACAAATTACGATTATTTAAAAGAAATTAAAAGTGACCTATATTACCGTATAAATTACCATAGGAAAACTGGCCGTTATTAAGAGAAGTTGGAACAGTTTCGAGGAGTCCAACAATCCTTAGACGCATTTTCTACATTGCTGTATGCATTATAACACCCGCGGTCTCGGCAACGATACTATTTGGAGTAACCCAGAACTTGTCGCCTGCTATTTGAAATTTTTTTATGAGAAAAGGGATATTTAACTGAAATCCAGACCACATCCTGTTGTCACGGCCATGAAGAAATGGAATCTCTTGATCACTCCGCATATAACGGGACGTTTAAATCATTTGAACCTGTAAGAAGAGTCCGCCTAAAAGGCTGCTGGTCCGGACTCTCCAGATATTCAAATTTAATATCTAATCTCTCCTCGTTTCAACTGAAATCTAACTGAATACCGTTATGCCCAGAACTACCCTTATTCTGATTTCAAACAAACCGTTAATTTGCGTCCTTTTGAAATCGATATCTGGGTTTTACCCTTCAAACTTTTGTTTTACCAGCGTAGAATATGCCCATAAGATCGTATCACCGATTATGCAGCCCTTTCGTTTTCGTCATGCCGTTGGGACATTGGACAGCCGAGATGGACGTGGAGATTCGTCTCGAAATCTTTGCCGTTGGACGGTATCGAAACGTTTCGCTCTTTAACTCGAAGTGTTCTAAAATTAGATTGTTACACTGTAACTGTTATTCAAATTCGCTGGCTAACTTTGTTGGGCTCGTCTGTATGTTTGAAACTGCGAATTCTCTTCGTCTTCAGAAGCGTCAGGTGTTTATTTCTCTCAGTTTTTTTTATGCTTTGATAAAAGGCTACTTTTGTCTCTGTAAAAATTTATTTCGAGCCAAAGTTGGAATTGCTGTAAGGAAGATCATGTACGTGAATTATCAGAATCGTCGGAAGAGGAAATGCGGGGAGAAACGGTTCAATTTCCACACATTTGGTGATCCTGGCTGCCCTGCCGATTATGACTGGCCTTTCAGAGACAACATTCGTGTTTTCCTGGAGGACTGCGCTGAGCGAGAGCCTTACAACATTGACGGTAATCCCGCCTGGATCGTTCTTTTGCAGGAAGAAACACAAAGTGCCCTCATTCCGCTCTATGTTGTCGAAGAGACTGCGCTCAATTCGCCCAACCCTCACTGCGACCAGTGCCGTTGCGTTGGTAAGCATTTCACCCGAAAATCCTTCCGATTTCTTTCTGTCATGGTACTGCCCAACTTTCTGATCGCATTGTCCTCTAATGGAGTTTTCTCTTTCTTCATATTTAAGGTTGGAGCCATCATTTAGTGTCGAAGCGACGGTATCATTTTCTCATCGCCGCGCCAGAAATCGCCGAGCGGCCGCTTGGATTAGCTGCAGCAATGGTTGGAACAAGGGTTTGCCCCAATTGCCATAATCGAATAACCAACATGTGCAGCTGTTTAACATGCGGTGAGAAAGTGGTGAAAGGTAGAATTCTTGACTTGCATACTCATCTCTTGCACGGTGTGATCCATGGCAATGGCTTTGGGCACCTTCTGTGTATCAATGGTCGAGAGAAAGGTTCAAAGTATGCCTCTGGAAGGGACATTATGGATTTCTGGGACAGAATATGCACTATGCTGCGAGCAAGGTATGATTCTTCTGTACTTTTTAAAGATTTACCAATAAATCTTCTTCGTTAGCTTCAGAATTGCTTCCTTTGTTTATCTTGATAGGATCCAAAACCCTTGAGGTTTATACTTAGCCATTTTTTTAAAGGACGGGGTTGCTTGGTTTCCTTATTTTGATGCGTTCCAAAACCCTTAAAGACTTATGAACATAAAATCGTTTCCACTTTTCTGTCTTCTGTAAGGTTTGTGGGTAGAAATTGAATTGTATGAAGGATCGCCATTTTGTAGGAAGGTTAGCGTAGAGGATTTGGCGAAGAAGAGAAGTATGGAGTTCAAGCTAATCAACTGCGCTGCGTATGGACAATCGTGGTTTGGACGATGGGGTTATATATTCGGACACGGGAGCTTTGGGGTGACTCAACAAATGTACACCAAAGCCATCGAGGCTGTTCGTGGAATCCCTTTGACAGTGATGATGCAACACTTTCAAGGGGTAGACGCTCACGTGCTCGAGATCGTACATGAGTACCAAAGAATAAGCGGGCAGGCACTGCAGACAGTAGGAGACCTGTTCCGCTACGTGGTGGAGCTCAAGGCCCGTCTTCCTCTGCAATCATCGTCCTCCACCAGCAGCAGCACCATCACGACCAGGACTAATGGTTCTACGAAGTCGTTTGGGGAAAGTAATGTTCTTAATCCCAACCATATAGCTGCCGATACGCATTGCCGTTGGTCCGTGAAGAGACTCGAGCTTGCGACCCTGGTGGTCGTGGATGCTCTAAGGAACTGCAGTAAGGGCAAGATGTCGCGGCAGGACGTGAGAGACGTGGCTAGAATGCACATCGGAGATACAGGTCTCTTGGATTTCGTGCTCAAGTCTCTGGGCAACCGTATCGTGGGCGATTATATCGTTCGGAGGGCCGTCAACCCGGAGACCAAAATTCTGGAATACAGTCTGGACGACGTCAAAACGGTAGAGCCGGCAGCCTATTTTCAGTGTGGCGCAGACGACACCCTCTGGCAGGTGCGGAGGACAGAAGTTGAGAGAGACCTCTTTTATCTGTATAAGCAAATTCTAGAGAATTACAAGCCCGCCAGAAAAGGAATCAAGACCGTTGCTGACAGCACTAACAGCCACGTTCTGATGGCCATCCCCACGGCGACGAAGATAATTCGTGATACGAAGCAGTTGATAAAGGATTACAAGGGCGAGATGACCCGCAAGGGCGCCAACAACGAGTGGGCGATTGACGAGGACGAGATGCTGAGAGTGATGTGCAACGTGGTAGTGATGAATAAAGAGGACAACAATCACATGTACATGGACATGTCGATGACCAACCGCCCTCTGCCTCCCCCTGAGATGGTAGTCCTGCCGCCTCACGCCACCATTGGGGAGCTCAAGGAGGAGGCCCAGCGAGCCCTCAGGGACACCTACATTATCACGGAGAATTTGGTGGTGGAGGGCATCCTGGACCTGCAGGGCGACGACGACGATCTGCTGTTCGGGACCTTAGAGTCCGGCTCTACCGTCATGATCCAAGGCACTGCCATCGACGTTTCCAGCGATTTGCGTTACGAAGGTGGCGCAGACGATTGGACTGTGGACTGCCCCTGCGGCGCCAAAGATGACGACGGCGAACGCATGATTGCCTGTGATATGTGCGGGGTGTGGCAGCACACTCGATGCGCTGGCATTAGCGACGCAGATGCTGTTCCTCAGCTCTTTCTCTGTAACCGCTGCGGAGTGGGCTTGTACGAAGCTATTCTTTGATCAATGTGGCCATTCATTGACACCCTCTGTCATCATCGTCATCTTCTTCTAATACTACTACTATTTTTTTGCTTTTAGTAATTCATCTCTGTACATGTACAATAGGAACAGCAAGCACGCTCATATGAAGGTTGGAGATTCTTTAACTTGAGTTGTATTTTGTTTAGCAGTCCGAGGTTACAAATATTCACACTGGCGTGAATTGTAAAATTCAAGTGTCATTTATAAATGTTACTCTGCCAATAAATTTTCTGAACATTGTGACAACTAATTTCGCATAATCTCTCTGCAATATCGTGTGGTAGAAGAGTACCAAGTCCCTCCTATAAAATCTTTTGCTTCTGAGTTTGATAATCGGTTATTCGATTTGATAATTCTTATTCGAATGGGCATGCTATTAGATTTTAATCTAGATTTTTGTGATTTACATTCATAGAAGTACGAATCCATAAGCTTCGCAAATGTAATCAATTACAGGGTTTCGGAGACAACTGATGAATTCTAACTAATTATTCAATGAAGTCAGTGATGCTTAAATGAAATAATGTAAAAGATTGATGGATCACAGTGCTATAAGGATTGGCCCCTTATTGACATAGTTCAGAGAATAACAGCAGACCACTGAGGATCATACAGAGCATAACAGCAGATCGAGGATCAGTAGAAAACTCATGTTTACCAACAATTGGAATAGATTTGTTTTGGTCACTCACTCAGGCACCGAATGCAGGTTGATGATTTGCTCTTGCATGATTAAATTTTTAAAAAGGTGGTCATGTATAAGAGATTCATAAGAGTAATTATAGGATATGAATAAAACATACCTCAACTAAATTATTTTAGGTAAATGAATAATTTTTTTAAAAGGTAGATGGGTTGGGACTGGAATTATTTAAAATAAATATAAAATTTAAGCAGTAAAATATAGAATTTAGATGGAACTTTTTTGTATTAAATATAGTCGGAGCAACACAAAAAACTTACAGTTATCTTTGCAGCAGTACTACTGCCAGCAGTTATCCCTTTACAAAATCAGTATTCAGCCCTTATACATGTAACAGTGCGTTTGTACAGGTATCTTTAAATCAACTGATTACATTCCATACAAGGATATAGCCTTGCAATGCTAAGTGTGATCATTTTCTGCCAAAAACAGTGGTAAAGAACTTGTATTATGGAGCCTTGCCATTCATCACCAAGAGCGCCTCTGCAGCAGCAGTCACCTCATTGGAGAACTCATCCAAGCTGAGTAGAGCAGAAACTTCTGCATTAGGGGTGTCTTTGCCCATCTTCTCATTGTACTCCTTTTGGAAAGCCTCCAGTGCTTGAAGAAAAATATCAGTGCTAGGCTTCCCTCCCTGCCAATTGTGTCCCAATTTACCCACCTCCAGCAGCTTAAAGGACTTGAATTTGGAGATCTTAACAGTCATTGTGACCTGCAAAGCAATATTGTACAAAGTGAGTCTCTTAACGGACTCAATAAGTGCCCTCCTTGATCCATTAAATCTTTCATGGTTCCTTGCTTTCCAAATACTCCAAAAAATTTCAATGGAAGCGCATGACCAAAACAAATTTAGATCTTTTCCAAATTTATTATCCTTGTATAAAAGAATTCTGTCTGATCTAGGTCTATCATTAGCATCCAAAATGTATTGCTTTTGACAAAAAAAAATTCCATAGTTCTTTTGCATATATATACAATATGCAAAAAAGATATGTTTTATTGTTTTTAGTACCCTGCAAAGACTGCAAATTTCAATGTCGTTTGAGTTGGTTTTATAAAGCAACCTTTGATAGATCAAAAGCCATCTGAAACAGGCTTTCTTTGGTTCCATCCCATGAGACCAGTTATTTTTAAGATTTTGGATCAATCCTTTTTGCTCATTTCAACATTCCACATACTGTTTAGATGATTTATTGATTCTTGTTGGCTTGCAAGGGTGCAGTATATTAATTTAGCATTGATTTTTGTAATCATAGTGCCATCATTCCATTTGAACTCTGTATATTGTTCTGTGTTAGAGTTGAATTCAACTAGGCGTTTCTTTAAAAGTGTCTCTTATCATTGTGTAGGTTCTCCAATTGGTCACAGGTAGATGGAATTTGGATAATAGAATATGTAGTATAAGATGTTTAAAAATTATTTGATAGTGTTTAAAAATATTGAAGTTTATTAGATGAAATTTTTGGAATTATAAAATAATTTTTTATCTATCTTATTTATTGAAGGTTGATTTTGACTTCTATATTATATTTTTATCAATGTTTAAAATTTGTAATCATTGATTGATAGTATTTATGAACACTTTTCAAGAGTTTTTTTTACAAATATTTATTCTCCTTTAATGAAATATGTTACAAAATATAATAGTAGTAACAACAACAACAATAAAATAAAAAATCACTTTCAAATATAACAACAAAAAAACCCATAAACAACACTTCAAAGCTAAGAATAAATCTCCACACAAAAAACTGCAAACAACACTTCAAAGCTAAGAATGAATCTCCATGCATTTCTTTTTTATAAAAACTACAAGTTTGTACAACATTGTCAACATTGTTTTTCCCCAATCTAAAAGATGAATATTCACAACTTTGGAAGCTAACATGGAAGGACAAATGAATAGATAAGTATTGATCTATAATAGAAACAAACTAAGCTACAACAACACCACACGACAAAAAATACAATACCCCCAAATCTCCATACAAATTTATTGGAAACCTACAAACAACACATTGTACAACTAGATCAATTTGAAAAATCTTGCAAGTCCTTGAAGGTCCAATGTAAAATTAGAATAAGATTGCCTCTAAAAATCTATGGTTTTTCATCCATTGATCTCTACCTTGAATAGCTTTCCATCTATAGAAAGAATTGTAAAAGCACAAGTGCCATACATAAAAGTTGAGAAGAAAATATGATAAAAATTCCTTTTTGAATGCAAATATCCCTATATAAATAGAGCCCATCAATTTCAAGCATCCCTTTCTTAAAAAATAAATTAAATTAATTTAATTTCTAGAAACTTCCCTCAAATGGTGTTCACCTATCATAAACACTACAAGTTCTTTAACTACTACCATAAACACTACAAGATTTTTAGTTGGAAATAAGAAATAAATCACTTTCATAAATTCTATCATATCTATGATAAGGTCTTATAATTTTATATTTGAGAGTTACAAATGACACCTCAAAAAACTCCACATCCCTACATATAATAAAATAATAATATTTAATTTTTAGTTGCTCCTAAGAATAATAAATCTTTAATGTGGAAGATCACAATTAAAATATTAAATAAAATATTTCTTTGTTATTTTACCTTAGTCTATAGGAAATATAGGAATGGGCTAAAATTTTATCCAAATTAAATTTATTAAAAATGGGACATGACATGATGCAAGCAAATGATGTATTATTGATGCTTTAATAATGATGTAATGATGATACAAATAAGAATGAGAGCTTCTAGAAAATTTCAAATGAACTAGGATTCAAGTCCTTAAATACAACTCCAAAGAGTGCAATCGATTTTTTTTTATGTGTAAGTAAACAAACAATGGTCACTTAGGAAGGAGTTAGCTCAAGCTCAAAATTTTAAATTTGGAGTTTGAAATAGTTGAGTCATTTTAGTGATCATGGATCTTAACTTAGGTGATGGATGGATAATTAAAGTTCAAGACAAGTTCATTGGAATGAATGTAGATGGAATTAAGTTATGTGTCATCTTTTATGTAGGATTTGTACTTGTACACTAGTCACTACATACAAAATAACACATAACCCAAGGCTAACCTAAATGTATATGCATTTATTCTCAAGGTATAGCCTTGATCCTTTGTTTATCCATACACCACTAACATTTAGATCCATGATTTGTGGAAATGATCTCATTTTTGCATGATTGAATAGTTATAATTCTCTCTAAATTCCTCACTATGATTACACATTTCAAGCATTTGCATGATTGAAGAGCAACTTTTATCCATCCACCACCCAAGTCCAAATCTACGTTTTATAGAAGTGATCCCATTTACATGATTGAAGAGCAACATCTTCATATTTTCTACTCTTATTGATCAAGGCGAAAAGCCCTTGCAATCTAGTTGTATAATAGCCTAGCAAAGGTATTCATTAATACCACCAATCCTTGCAAATACCAAAAAATATCAAAGAAATCAAGGAACCTCAAACAAAATAAAAAAATTAGTTTACAAATAACATAGATCAAATTTATGGATACAAGACAAGTAGTCTATAGGTTTAAAATATGGAAACTAAAATTATGTAGCCATTGCATAGTGAAAACATGTCATATGGATGCACACATTTCCTTTCCCCCTCATTTACATTTCTCTCCAAATTTTACCTTTAATTTTTTTCTTATTAAATATAAATAAATACACATATCTAACATTAATTTAATAAATAAAAAAAATAACTCATGAAACCATTGATTCTACAAAAAATTCTAATTTTTTTTAGAAGTGACCACTAAAATAAACTAAACAACATCATTAACTTTTCTTTTCAAAAAATATTTATTTTAGTTAAGGTCATTAATATTATAACTATATACTATATTGGATTATGTCAATGGACCCTTTGTTTACTAGTCAAGTTGAATGGTTCTAAATAAATCTATTAGAAAACACGTCTTGCTAAGTGCAATGCCCCAACACCATAAAAAATAAGATTGAAATTGTGCCTACATAAATTTTACAAAATAGATACCACCATTGCAAATTTTACAAAAAAAATTTGATATAAAACCCTTAAAAATATTGAATTGATAAGAACACTCCTAAAGATATGGTCAACAACATACCCTATTTGATGCTTTGTTAAACTAAATAAAAGAAATTCTCTCGAGTAATTATAGGTGTCATTTTTTACTCGGCGTACAAGGTCCGCAGCAGAAGGGAAAGAAAAGACGAAAATGCGGAAGAAAATGGTGAAAGTTTCGAGGAAGCGCAAGACCACGAATCGAGTTTCTCCGCCAGCAAAGAGGCGCACAAAAGTTGAGCCAAAGAAGCCGAAGAAGCAAACAAAGAAAAATGTTTCCTCTGGTTCAACTACTCTGCTTCACAAAGGCGATGGATCACCATCCGTAATTCACCGCAGAAACTCAGCCTTCTCTTCTAACACACTTCCCTCCACTTCACACTCCACTCTCCTTCAGCAGCCATGCGAAAATAAATCATCCCGAGAAAACCTCTGCTCAAATATCTATCCAGAGCCCGAATCTTTTTCGGAAAAAGGACCTATTGAGGCCAAATTTGCCTCTTCCGAGAATTCCTGCTTGGAAAGGGAACTGGCACCTACCATTTCTGAACAATTATCGTCTTCAAGGAACAATATTTTGATAGAAAACTGCTTTAGACAAAATGTCATCTATCCAGATCAGTTCTCGCCTTCTGAGCCTCCAAAGGAAAGGAAATTTAAGAATTCTGTGCAAAGTTCGGTGTATCCGGGGGAATCGTCGTTCTCCGAATCCGTATTTAATGCAGAAATTGAAACGGCCCTGTCTAAGCTTGATCATTGTGAAGCGGCGTTTCCTTCTCCTTGTGCATTTTCTGATGCAACGCCTGCTCTTCCACATTACTACTCAGATTCTGAGGTCTATTCGATTAGTCCATTTTTCAGCGCGACAAGCGATGATTTACAGGACTCTGCTGCACATTCTTCAGTACTTACCTGTTCTTCTTTAATTACTGAGTATGAGGAGAAATTTTTGTCGTGGAAAGACTTTGCTTATGCTAACTTACTGGATCTTTCGTTTAGCATGACGGATCTTACAGAATTCCGTGCTGAAAATGACGATAACGAGGTCACAAGTTTTTCAAACCTTTAAATTTTATTTATTTATTTTAAATTGTTATGTGAATGTTAAAGAAACGCAGGCCATAAATTTTGTTAAGCCTACATATCTTTTCTGCTATTATATGAAAATTGATGTTCGAACTCTAAAAGTTTAGAAATAGACAACTATTAAGCTCCGCGGAAAATAGATCGCCAGAAATTAAGATATTTTGAAAATTGCTGCAGAAATATGGATAAAAATGGCTGCAGGAAAGCTTAAGAGACGGAAGTTGTCAAGTTTATAATTATTTTTGTTTTAATATTTAACTTTTTAAGCTATGCTGTATTCCATGTGCTTTGCAGGATTTTGAACTTGGTGATGACGAAGATGAGAAAACGTTTCAGAAATTTAAAGCAAAAGAAGGAAGACATGCACTGTTTTGGGATAATATGTGGGATTATCTCGACTCGAACGTCGCCGATGCCATTGGAAAACAGCGTCTTGTTATGATTAACTGGATTATGGAGGTTATGCATTTAATTTGTTCGATATTTCACGAAAATTCTTAAATTTTGAAAAAGACTTGATAAGAACTGGATCATGGAGTTATTACATATAATATATAGAACAGTTTGGCAAATTCTTTGAATTCAAAAAAATTAACATAAATTAACTTGATATGAACACAGCACACGGCGTCGAATCAGCTTCAGTGGGAAACATTATTCTTAGGCGCGAATTTAATGGACAGATTCCTTTCCAAGGGAACGTTTCCAAACGACAACCATCTGCTGCAGGTTCTGGGAGTCGCCTGCATGACACTTGCTATCAGACTTGAAGAAAATCAACCTTCTAATTGGTATCAAATGATATCTTCCAAAACTCTATTTGTTTTAGATTCAAATCTTTGTTCCAAAAGGAAAATATTTTACCTGTGTACTTGCCTCTTAGTATAAAGCAGGAAACTTTCAAGGTCGCAAACAATTTCTTCAAGCGACGGGAAGTAGTTGCAATGGAATATCTTCTTCTCAAAGGCTTAAATTACCGATGTTGCACGCCCACGATTGCTAATTTTCTGTGGTACGTTCTTCTTTAATATCATTCTTCGTGCATTAGCCGCATTACCACGGAGAGCGCACGGCTGTAACAATTCGGGTATTTATCCACAGGTATTATTTGAAAGCTGCGAGAGGAGATGTGGAGCTTGAGAAGACGGCCAAATACTTGGCATGCCTGTCTTTAGTAGATCGTCAGCTGCTCCGTTTTTGGCCGTCTACTATAGCTTCATCTTTAGTCATTCTCGCCTGTCAGGTGCTTGATCGAAAAGATTCCTCCAAATTGGTAATCGAGGTAATTATATTAATCTAATACTCTTTTTCAGCTTAATTTAAAGTACTAAACTAGCATATCCACAAACTATCTTTATAATTTGTTTCAATGGGGATGTTTATCAGAAATGTAGAAAGGATGACGGTGAAGATTTAAAAGACTGCGTCGAGGTATTCAAATTGAAAATAATATTACAAACAATAAATCATTTTTTACACTAATTTGAATTTGTGACGCTTAATTACAATGTTTGTATGCAGAGATTGGAATGGTTGCTGGAGAACGTATGGTAGTAGTTATAAGAATAAATAAATCTAGAATATTTTTCTCCGACTCATCAGACAGACTTAGCTTTACACAGTCTTATTGTACTACAGTAAAGACCACAAATTTCCGGGGATGCCCCATCTCTGCTGTGTTTTCTTGAAAAATGTAGTTTGGAATAAACTTTGATTGCATGAAAGTGTTTTTTTTTTCATATAGTTAATGTCAATATTTTATATAATTGGTCAAACAAGATTTCCTCACTAATATTTTATATAATATATTTTAATTGCTTAAAAAATGTGTTTGGAAAAAAGCGCATCCTCGCTAAGAAAACTAACATGTATTTACCGTCGGTGGCCACATACCTAAACAAGATGGCAATGCGTATTAAAAGAGAAATTATTTAGATAATAGATTTGATAATGGATTTAAAATGACGTGTACTGCGTATGTGATATAGCTTCCAGGAGGACAAAATATGGATTGTAAATAAAATTAAAATGAAGAGATAGGTGACGAAAACAGTGAACAACATAAGTGGACGGCTATGATACTTTTTCTTAAGGAAAATGCAGTGATTAATTTATTATTTATAAAATTATCTTAGGGAAGATATATGAAGTGATTTTATAGGGGAAAGGATCTAGTAGTTGAACATTTCTAATAGTTGTGATAATATTTGTTGATTTAATGTACAGTATTTTAAATAATATAGTATTAATTGTTGTGACTTTAAAGTTGTCAGTGTTGAACATTAGTACTTATAATTGAATGAAATGTATTTTTGAGATCTAAAAAGCAACAAATAATGTCATGCCACATTAGCACACCAATAAAACATTATTTAGTGTACAACTATCGATCTAACCTTTTTTGGGGGCTTTTTAAGATACCTCAACATAAAGCATGTTGATGAGGCATCATGTTTGATAATGTGGCTTTGAAATCTTAGGTATAAGTAGGGGACTTGCCAAGTAAGTTGTAAAAAGTTGGGAGTGATTTGAAATTGTCGCATAGGACTTTGAGAGACACGAATTGGGGTGCTCAACTATTGGGTCCTCTCCCTTAATAGTGTCCATATTTTTTATTTAGAGGATGT
>VDFB02000013.1:18696154-18730480 GCA_007258455.2 Sequoia sempervirens
GAGTGGGAGAGAGATAGAGGGTAGAGGATAGAGGGTATACAGGTTAAAGGTAGAGGGTAGAGGAGAGAGATATAATTAGGGTATAAGGGTAGAGGGAGAGAGAGATATAATTAGGGTAGGGGGTATAGACAAAGAGAGAAAATAAATTTATAAAAAACCAACTTTCTCATAATGTAAGCATGTTTTGAAGAAGTACACATATGACCATTTTTAGCAAGAAATAACGCACTCGCGTTATAATGCGAGCGAGTTATCACGTGAGCACATTTTGGCTTGCTCTAAAAATGGTAAAAAACTCAATATAACCATGATTTCAAGGCCCATATTCTGCATATTCTCTTGGTTCTGCACATGCTCCAACAAAAAGTATCTTTTTGATGATGTTGTGAAGTGTGCATGCATGTTTTTCACATTCCACCACCTTTGCATGAAATAGCAGAGTTTTCACATTGAAAGACATAATATCAATTCAAGTCTGAATTCCATTCAAAAGTGATATACAATTGAAGTTTGGAGGGGAACAAGCTTTTGAAAAAGTCAAATTGTTGGGGAGTTTGAAGAAAGAAGAAGCAAAGGCTACATAATTGGGTAGAACTCCTCCATTTGAAACTCTGGTTTTTTAGGTATGTGAAGTCTTTACACGTTTTCTTTCATTCTATTATGGTTTGCTTTCTTTTTTGTTATTTTTCATATTCCATGTTGATCATTATTTGTTTGTTATTATAACCTTAGGTTGTCAATGCACATTTTAAATTACACAATTCTATACACTTGCCAATTACATTTTTAAACCACATCTCTTTGGAGTCATTTTATTTATTTAACAATTGAGAAAACACCTTATATGCTTCCATTTTGTATACATATATTTGAGAAAATAAGTTTAAAGGAATTAAATAAAACATCATTTCACCAATCCTTTATTATGGATGTTTTCCGCTCTCCAAAGCTTTCATTGGGTATTTTGTCAAATGGTTATACCAATGACTGATTTCCTTGTCTATGCTACCAAATTTTCCATACATGTCTCTAAAAAATTAGAATATACTCCTCCCACATTGATAGATCTTTGAAACTATTTTGGTTTTCATCTCTATTTCTAAATTTACCTCGTCACTAAACCTACCTCAACACTAATGTTGTGATATATTTTAAATGTTTCCATGATTAGTCTACCTACAAGGGATTCTAACCCTTCTCTCCACTATTTCAAGACTCTTTATTCAAGGCTAAGTTAGCAACATGGGGAAAGGTGCAACCCATCTTGCAATCATGGCTCAAAATGGAAGCATGGACAAAGAATTTGAATTGTTTGAAAATAATTTTTTCATATAAATGTATGCAAAATGTGGTAGCATTGACAAGCTAGTGAGCTTGGCAAGATAGTGAGATCACTCACTAACCTGCCAATGTGGTAGGGTTAACAAGGTAGGGGCAGCATATGCCTCATAGAAATGGGGTCTCATGGTGATATACATCACCATGAGACCCCATTTCTATGAGGCATATGCTGCCCCTACCATCTCAACTATACCACATTAGAAGGCTAGTGAGTGAGACCCCAATGCAATAGGGTTGAGAAGGTAGGGGCAATGTATGCCTCATAGAGATTGGGTCTTACGGGGATGTATATCACCGTGAGACCCCATTTCTATGAGGCATATGTTGCCCCTACCATCTCAACCCTACCGCATTAGCAGGCTAGTGAGTGAGTGAGCTAGCTTGCAAATGCGATAGGGTTGAGAAGGTAGGGGCAGAGTATGCCTCATAGAAATGGGGTCTCATAGTGATATACATCACTATGAGGCATACGCTGCCCCTACCTTCTCAATCCTACCACATTGGTAGGTATATCACCATGAGACCTCATTTATATGAGGCATACACTGACCCTACATTCTCAACCCTATCGTATTGGTAGGCTAGCTCACTCACTATCTTTCCAATGCGATAGGGTTGAGAAGGTAGGGCTAGAATATGCCTCATAGAAATGGGGTCTCACAGTGGTGTTGAGAAGGTAGGGGCAGCCTATGCCTCATAGAAATGGTGATGAGACACCATTTTTATGAGGCATAGGCTGCCCCTACCTTCTCAACACCACCGTGAGACCCCATTTCTATGAGGCATACGCTAGCCCTACCTTCTCAACCCTACCGCATTGGAAAGCTAGTGAGTGAGCTAGCTTGCCAATGCGGTATGGTTGTGATGCAAAGCAAGGAGGAAAACCTCAAAACAACACAATTCAAACCAAATCCAAAAAAAATTCAATTCACCAAACCCCAACTTAACCTTATTTCATCATACCTTCAAGTTTCTCTTGTAGCATTGCAAACAAAAGATTTTATTCACAACTTCCAAAAGAAATTTCAAACCCACAAAAAAATGGGCCTTTCAAATACCCATTAAGGCATATTTTATGATATCTTAAAATCTCCTAGAGTCACTTTGGACCATCAACCCCAAATCATTGCTACTACGCTACCCCAAGGCCAAATTAGGCCACTTTTGTAAAACAAGTACTATGTAACCTCCACCCCAATCACAAAACTTCATTTCTAGACCTCAACCAGACCCCAAATACACTGAATCAACAAATTTTAACTAGAGAAATGCCTACCAAATCCACAAACCACTAAACCCTTGTTTTAGGCCTATTTAGGCTTTCACAATGATGGTTTATGGAAACTCTATTCTCCAAACCTCCAACCACTTTGCCAACACTTCAAACACATCATTTAAGGTCTTCCTATGCTATTGCAACCATCTCCCATTCTTTAACACTGCAATTTCATTAAACTTTTATTCTTAGCCACCATTTCAGCTCAAAAATTGACTGTAAACACCTAAGGAATCATTCCAAATTCTACAAAAATTCCCTCCCTAGTCTTAGAAACCACTTAAAAACAACATCCTACATCTAGCCATGCCATTCCACCAATTTATTTCAAATTTTACTGGGTGAAATGTCCTAAGAACCCATTTTGTTACACCAAACCCTCTAAACACCTTAAAACCTATTACATGACCTTATTCACAAAAAGTGGACTTGGTGCCCCTGTAACAAGTTGAGAAGGTAGGGGCAGCATATTCCTCATAGAAATGGGGTCTCACTATCACTATGAGACCCCATTTCTATGAGGCATATTCTGCTCCTACCTTCTCAACCCTACCGCATTGGTAGGCTAGTGAGTGAGCCAGCTTGCCAATGTTCCACTAGCTTTCCAAGGAATTTGAATTCGCATGCCTTGTCCATGCTTCCATTTTGAGCATATCTTTCAATCATGGCATGCCACATTACTACATTTCTTTAAGGCATTCCATCGAAAAAAATCATGTGACCTTTGTCTATGCTAGAAATACTCTTCTACAAGATGATTGTAAGTATTTTTTAAGAAGCCTTCAATGACATATATTTCATTTTTTTGAATGGATACATTTTTTAGGAACTAATATTCATCTCATTACCATGCTATAGGTAAAATTATCCACCATGCTGAAGAAACTAACAAGAAATAAACTAACAAATGAAGAGTATGAACCAAAATAACAAAGGAGAGAGAACAGGTGGCTACATATCGTGAAAGGAAGAAATTGGATATGATTGATGAAAACAAGCCAACTGAAGAGGAACCTCAACCATCAAAAAGAGAATAGGAATTGACAACAAAAAAGGCATGAATGCGAAAGCATCGTGGTAAGACAGATTCATAAACCGTAGTTGGAGACACTTTGTCTACCGCAAGTGAATACAAAGGGACACCATTAAGCACAAGTGAATATGGAGGGACACTATCTACCACAAGTGATTATGGAGGGACACCATCTACCGCAAGTGAATATGGTTGGAAACCATCCACTATATCTCAACTTGATGAAGGTATGCCATCATCCCCACGTGAACCTCAAGGTATGTCTTCTACTCCACCCTCAATCGAAGGTCTACAATCTAGCCCACCTAAATTAAATATTAATGAAATTATTAATTTTGAGATGTATGTACCTAGGAGAACACTACCTAGAATTTTTTGTAGAAAGCTAAAGCATTTGATTAATATTGATGAGGATATTTTGTAGCACATGGAAGTTAAGATTCTAGCACACACTTGTAGAAGATATGTTGATAACATTTGGAAATTATTCTTTGAAAGACTAAATGATATTGCAAGATGTCAACTATTTGTTGAAATGATGTGGGGTATAAAGTATAGAAACATCGTGAAGAATCTTGGGTTGAGAACATTGAATGCATCAAGTGAAAACACTATTGTAAAGAATCTAATGGATGTTTATGAGAGTGTGGGTAAGACCTCACACTCAAAGGATAGTAATGTCACTCGACATGTCATTACATTGACTTTGGTAAGTAGTCAAACAAAGAGAACTCGTCTCATTAGAAAGACAAGTGAACAAATGAGAATTAGTAAAAAATTTTATCAAGAGCTGTTCAAAGGCGACAAAGAATTGAGGGCACTAATTCAAATGAATTATGGGATTCTCTAGGAGACTGCCATGAAAAGATAAAAAAGTTGTTGAAGCATTGAGAACACTAATTGAAGAGTATTGGAAGAATAACACAAGGCTATCTCAGAATCAAAGGGATGTGGTAAGAAGGAGAATTGGTAGTCGGAACCATGAGCCACATCCAAAGCATTTTTTGGATACGACTCAAACTCAAATTTTTCATAAATTTCAACAAGATTATCCTCAAATTAGTATTTTTCAAAGATTTTGAAATTATTAAAATAAATTTATGTCAAGATAAATCACACATGCACTACTTGTTGTTGTAGACTACATATTGAATTCTCTAACCATTATGATGTTTATCGTTCTATATGTTTATATTTTCATACTAACGATGTTTTGCAGGATTGTGGCATAGAAGCCCCACCAACATCTTCAAGAGAATTCTTATAAAAAAAATTATGTGAAATAGAGGATGGCCAAATATTCTACAGGACAACATGGTTGGATGGTTCATGTGAGCGTTATGGTGGCTTGCAACGTATGCCAGTATGTCAACATATAGAAAGAAAAGATGAGGTGGGACAGAAACTAGTAGAGTTCGGGAAGTATAAAACAATGGCATACGTTACAAAAGATGGGTCTCAAGAAAAAATGTGTGATTTGGTTATTCAGAAGATTCTAGTGTATCAATTTATGTCCATGTTTTGTGACAATATAGTGTATGAGTATGCAAGGCATACCCATAGAGCTTGATGGTTGGACACACAATTCAAGCTATGCAAGGACATCTTTCCAGTTGGAAACATAGTATTAGTGGTTGAATTTGCAAAGAACTACACTCTACAACCACAATGTGAGGTGCAGTCATAGTATTACAACTCCACACAAGTTTCAATATTTTTGTACATAACATTCATTCATGTAGTTGATAGTACAAAAGACCAAAGGAAGGTATTGAGGGAGTATCACTTTTATATTAGTGATGATCACACAAATTCTCCAATGTTCATGCAAGGTTGCTTCTAGATGTTTTACAATGATTTGTCTTAGAGGGGCATAACATATGGTCGGTATATAATATTGTTGGATAACTGTGCAACACAGTTCAAGAACTCGTGCATGTTCTACTGGTTGAGCAGGATGTATGTCATTACAAGTGTTCAACATATGTGGAACTTTTGTGAGGCCAGGCATGGAAAGGGGGAGCATGTGTGAAAAGAGCACTAACACAAGAAGAGTTAAAGTATAAATACAATGCAACGTTGACATATGCAAAATCAATCGTTGAGTGGTGTAATGCTTTGATGGGTCCAGGTAATGAAGGTATGTCTTTATTTTATATATTTTTTTGGTTAATGGATGATACTGACATTGCACCAAATGAGGATTGTTGTACACTAACAGGATTGAGTGATCTACACTCTTTCCTTAGCTCAAATGAAAGTTCGTATAGTATCAATACACGGAAGATGGCATGCTTTTCTTTTTCATGTACAATGCAACCCTGGAATAATTGTGAGTTAGGGGAGTGGGTTGACAAATGGTTGACAAGTTATCTTAGCCCACTTCACATGTATCACCCTCCAACGACATTGAAACTAACACAAATGAAATCATCGGTCGACTTTGACCATGTATTAGAACTAGTTCAACTAGGTAATATATCTACTTGCTTAGTTTTTAAAATTCCTATTGTTATCTTACTTTGTAGTGTATTCATAATGTTGACTAATTTCAATAGATTTTTTACACATATCAATGGAGGGAATGTTTATGTAGTCATTGCAGATGAAGACAATGTAGAGTGAACAAAATATTACTTTTTTCATTATGTTGAGGCCAGAAAGAAATTGGAGGCCCTAGTTATAGATGGAGAAAACATCGAATACCCTACAAGCTCAGTTGTTGTTACTGAAACATAGCTTAGAAGGTACCCACATAAGAGTGTTAAACATTGGCTATTTCAAGACTTTGACACGTATCGTAAGATTCTTCATTACTCGAACCTTGTTGTGGCATCCAATGTTCATTTGACCAAATATGGGGGTAGACCTTTGAACAAAACCTCATGGAAGGTCCATGAGTCCAACCATGACGCAATACTTGACACAATAAAGAGTAGAGTAGACCTGGATGGTTCATTGGATTAATTTGTAAGTATGCACATTGGTTCTTATTAATTTATACTTGTATGCACATTAATTTGTTTGATTCCAATGCTATCATCTTCTTTTACTTTTCCTATTTGTAAGTAACCTACTAAAAATTGATTGGTGTCCCTTATGAGGCAATGCAAATTTATGAGCCATCCAAGAGAATCTTAGCCAAAAAAGAAATGCAACATCCTTATTTTGATGATCTTGACAAATATCAATTATGATTTTAAGCCATTATAAAAGTGCGTGTGAATCTTGGTGAGGGAATTTCAAGTTATTCATTTGAAGTTAACCTTATCATGAGCACTTATGATGTAGACATTATAAGAGCATCTCAAATTTCAAGTTATTCTATTCATGAGAGGTGTTGCATGCAATAGGTATCTTGGAACTCCCAGTGAAGATGTATGACTAGGAGTGACTAATTTGAGAGATTAGCATGCCTATCCTCAATGGAAGCATCAAGATTTATGTCTTGTTGTTCCCGAGTTGGAACCAAATGGTGTGGATTTGTTATCTGTAAGTGCCTTTCATCTATTTTCATTTCATTTCCATTTTGGATGTTCTTTCTTTTTCTTCTTTTACTTTGCATATTTTTAAGTAAACTACTAAAAATTGATTGGTCTCTCCCTTTTAAAAGAAATTATGGTTATGAGCCATTGAAGAGAGAATATCAACAAAAGTACAACATCCTTCTAATAAATCATTAATTATCGCTGGTGACATGGTCAGATAATGCGGGTTGATCAAGATCTGTGGGGCTGGTGCCGAACGGTGCTCGCATCGTCATCGCCAGTGACCAGGTGTTTGGGTCAATTTGGTGACGCTGAATTATTCATTTTATCGCTGGTGCTCATTTATTGGAATTGATGGATGAACCTCCTTCCATTTATCGGTGGTGGTGCAAGTGTTTGTCATCCATCCATCTCCTCCATCCATTCTCAAACTCATTGTTAAAAAATCCCAGCCTGGTGGTACATATGTCCAATGTCAATGTAACATACGGTCTGGCCCAGAAATAAGCTTACTTGCTTAATGAGATTTACTCAAATATTGAAATTTATTGTTGCCCTCAAACATTTGTAATTCAAACAACATAATCCCTTAATAATCCAAATTGCAAAAGGGAAAAAATCTTTGACAACCTATTACTTGGATACCTTGCTAGATACAAGCACTCCATCTAAGGAATTAGGATCACATAGGGCACCTCTACAATAATCTCTCTTGATTTTTGTTATCTCAGAGTCATTTTTCTATGGTGTCCAATTTTGACTTGATGGAAAAAGTGTCAATTACAAGTGTTCTGCAACTCGTGTGACCAAACAGACTATTCCAACGCATCCGAAAGGGTACATTTACTCTAGGCATGGTCCTCTTTCACACCCAGACACATGGAATCACTCTAAGCTACGTTCAACCAGATTGATCCCTTAAGAGTCCAAAGTACAAAAGGGCAGCAATCTTTGACGGGTTATTACTTAAAAACTATGATGCTTAAGAAGTCTTCATCTAAACCTATGGGATTGTGTTGGACCCCTCTACAATAATCTCTCTCAATTTTTGTTATCTCAAAGTTGTTTTCCCGTGGTGCCCAGTTTTCACTTGATGGAAGAAGTGTTAAATGTAAGCAGTGTAAAGTTGCAAAGAGGTGCAACTTTCGTTCTGCAATTTGTGTGACAAAACAAACTATTCCAATGCATCTGAATGGGTACATTTACACTAGGAATGGTCCTCTTTTGCACCCAAATATGCAGAATCGCTATGAGCTACATTCAACCAACTCGATCTCTTAAGGGTCCAAAGTGCAAAAGGGTAGCAATCTTTGACGGGTTATTATTCAGAAATAGTGGCACTTACGAAATCTCCATTTGAACCTACAGAATCATGTTGGTCCCCTCTACAATAATCTCTCTCTGTTTTTGTTATCTCAGAGTGGTTTCCCATGGTGTCCACTTTTCACTTGATAGAAAAAGTGTCAAATGCAAGTAGCACAAAGTTGTAAAGTGGTGCAACTTTTGGTCTACAACTCGTGTGACCAAACAGACTGTTCCAATGCATTTGAATATGTATGTTTACACTAGGAATGGTCCTCTTTCACACCCAAACATGCAAAATTTCTCTGAGCTATGTTCAACCAGATCGATCCCTTAAGAATCAAAAGTGCAAAATGGTTGCAAACTTCAACATGTTGTTACTAGGATACCGTGATGCTTAGAAACTTTTTATTTAAGCCTATGAGATCATGTTGGGCCCCTCTACAATAACCTCTCTCAATTTTATCTATCTCAGAGGTATTTTTCAATGGTGAAAATTTTTCACTTAGGGAAAAAGTTGTCAAATGCAAGTAGTCAAAAGTTGTAAAGTGGTACAACTTCCGTTCTACAACTCATGTGACCAAATAGAATGTTCCAACGAGTTTGAATAGGTATTTTTACACTAGACATGGTCCTCTTTTGCACCCAAACATGCGGAATCACTCTGAGCTATGTTCTACTGGATCAATCCCTTAAGAGTCCAAAGTGCAAAATGACTAAAAACTTCAACATGATATTACTTAGATATCGTGATGTTTAAAAAATTCTTGTCTAGGCATATAAGATCATGTTAGGACCCTCTACAGTAACCTCTCTCAATTTTTTCTATCTCAGAGGCATCTTCCTGTGGTGGAGAGTTTTCACTTGGGAAAAAAGTTGTCAAATGCAAGTAGTTGAAAGTTGCAAAGTGGTGCAACTTTTTTTCTGCAACTCGTGTGACCAAACAGACTATTCCAATACATCCAAATATGTATGTTTACACTAGGCATGGTCCTCTTTCACACCCAAACACGCATAATCGCTTCGAGCTATGTTCAATTGGATCGATCCCTTAAGAGTCGAAAGTGCAAAATGGTTGCAAACTTCAGCTCATGTTGTTACTCAGATACCGTGATGCTTAAAAACTTTTCATTTGAGCCTATGGGATCACGTTGGGCCCCTCTACAATAACCTCTCTCAATTTTTTCTATTTCAGAGGCATTTTCCTATGGTGGAGAATTTTCACTTGGGAAAAAAGTTGTCAAATACAAGTAGTTGAAAGTTGTAAAGTGGTGCAACTTTCATTCTACAACTCCTATGACCAGACGAACTATTCCAATGCATTTGAATAGGTATTTTTACGCTACGAATTGTCCTATTTCACACCCAAACATGTGGAATCACTTTGAGTTACGTTCAACCAGATCGATCCCTTAAGAGTCTAAAGTGCAAAATGGCTGCAAACTTCAGCATGTGTTTACTCGGATAACGCAATACTTAGAAACTTCTCATTTGAGCCTATGGGATTGCATTGGGCCCTTCTATAATAACCTCTATCGGTTTTTTCTATATCGAAGGAATCTCCCCGTGGTGACAAATTTTCACTTGGGGAAAAAGTTGTCAAATGCAAGTAGTTGAAAGTTGCAAAGTGGTACAACTTTCATTCTGCAAGTCGTGTGACCAAACAGACTGTTCCAACACATCTAGATGTGTATTTTTATGCTAATAATGGTATTATTTCACACCCAAATTCATGAAATCACTCCGAGCTACGTTCAACTGACTCGGTCCCTTAAGGATCCAAAGTGCAAAAGGGCAACAATCTTTGATGGGCTATTACTCAAAAACTGTGACACTTACAAACTCTTTGTCTAAGCCTACAGGATCATGTTGGGTCCCTCTATAATAATCTCTCTCAATTTTTGTTATCTCTGAGTTGTTTTCCCGTAGTGTCCAGTTTTCACTTGATGGAAAAAGTGTCAAATGCAAGCAGTGTAAAGTTGCAAAGTGGTGCAACTTTTGTTTTGCAATTCGTGTGACCAAACAAACTGCTCCAATGCATCTCGATAGGTACATTTACACTAGGAATGGTCCTCTTTCATACCCAAACACATGGAATCACTTTAAGTCCCTTATGATGACATGCAAAACAATCGAAAAGAGAAACATACACACGATGGTTGAGAAGTTCAAGTTCTCCACACAAAAATCATATGATCATCCTCAAGTCTAACAAGCGCAAGATGTTTTTCAATTATCCTCCTTTCCCTTACAACAATATACAACCAATTGTAAATGTGTACAATGGTGGAACTTTGAAACATTTTATTTTTCCTTAATTAACAACTTTGGTTGTGAAGTATTTTGTCATTTCCATTTGAAATGATTTGCTATGTTTGAAAATTGGAGTTTAAGATAAACAAGTGATGTTCTCACATACACTTATTATTTGGTGTGATAAATAAAGTTTCCACTGTTGAGTCCATTTCTTATTTTTATTATAAATTATAACTTGCTTTCTTCTGAGTCCATTTCTTATATAAGGAATAATATTGCAAAAATTTGACATATAAATCTTTTGATGTGTTTATATGGTGATGGATCAAGAACATAACAATTCATTCTGCAGTATGAGGATTATGGTGTGAAAATGTTTAATGACTATTCAAGACAAATGTTTGTATGATAATGTGACAAGAAGTTAACTACTTCATCTACTATGAATAATATGTTTTACAAGTGTTGTGAAGATTATGTATCCTTTGCTTAATTGAGTTGTTCCAATCAAAGGATTAAATATATTGGAATTTTTTTATGAAACATTTCATGAAATACCAATTGAAAATGTGTTTTTCTTTTAGATAAGGAATTTTATGGAACTCTTTGGATTAAACTAAATTGAAATATGTAAGAACAAGCGAGCATTAGGAAATAAATTGCTCAAGGATCTTAAATAAGTCTTTTCTCCCATTGTAATTTTGGGTGGATTATTACTTTCAAAGTATTGGAAATGTTTTGCCTATTTTCTAGTTGGAATTTTCCATTCTAGAAGGCTCATCTCTTGATATATTTTATACTCATTCTTAATCAATTATCAAGTTAATAATCAATGCATTTATTTATAGTTAATCTTAAATCTTTTCAATTTGTGCAATTTTGGAATTTGTAACTCTACTAGTATTCCTAGAAATATTGAAGTTGTTTAGCATCGACTAATAAAGTTGTTTATCATCAATCAATTAATATTCAAGAAAAATCATGAAGGTTAACAATGATCAATGCTAGGGCTAACCAATTAATAAGTATACATGTGAATAAGTCAAGCATGTACATGTGAACAAGGGAAGCACAAGTACTCAAAAACATGTAAGCCTTGAAGTATACACACGAATACATAGTATACACAAATTAATACAAGGTATACACATGAAAACACATAAGTCGCAAAGTATACATTGGAATACACATAAGTCGCAAAGTATACACATAAGTTGTATACACTTGAATACACATAACTCATATCTATTGAACCATGGATTTATAATGCAAATATGGACACCATTGATAAAAAATATTTATATTAACCAAATAGCCATGTAGGCATACATCAATATATGTTGATATAAGTATAAAATATAGGTACAAAATAGCCATATAGGTTTACGAGAATGCCATATAGGAATACAATGTCAAATATGTCAAATACAAAATATGTACAAAAATTCCATATAGGCATACAACAAAGGGATTTGAAATCAAGTCAACACTCTCCATGCTCTCAAAATAAACTCTTTCCCTTTGCTTTTCAATCAGATGGCGATACGTTTGTCACTCGTTTATGCTATGGTTGAGGAGTACTCTTGGTGCTCCTCCTAGGGTTTAGTTCTTGGTCAAGTCTTATCTGTTACAATAAGAAGTAAAGTTATTAATATGTAGAAATTACATTAAAAAAATGATATATTTAACAAAATAATCACTTACCGCCATCTGATGATCACTCTCCACAAGGGAAATATTCAAATGCCCATGATGAGGCATGCTGAAGCCTAGTATAAACCATCCAAATAGAAATTAAATTACGAATCAATAATGGTTTGATTTTTCACTAACATCTATAACAACGAATGTAAATTGAAATTTAGTAATTTGCCTCATACCTCTCCTCTCAGAGCCATCAAGGATTCTATAGTAGATGAAAGGCTGATCTCCATTGCCCTCTAAACATTAGGAGGTGTTTCCGCTTGCAACATCTGAAAATAAAATAACAAATTATTCAATCATGAAAACTACAATAGCGATCCACGTCATGACTTATAATGTTTGAGATAATGAATAAAATTTTGAGTACTTATTAAACTATATATTTTTGAATATCGTGCTTAATATTTGTCCTATCCATATCTTGTTCAAAAGCACATGTTTTGAGGCTTTTACCCATAGTATTAAGTTGGTGAACCGTTTGATAAAATGCTTTTGTAGAAATGTACGATAACTGTGGTGGCATAGAGAAGGCAATGAACTATTTGAAAAAATGCCTCAAAGAAATGGGGTCTCATGGTGATGGAATGCCATTACAAACAAATGCACATCATGGCATTCCATCACCATAAGACCACATTTCTTTTGGGCATTTTTTTCAAATAGTTCATTGCCTTCTCTATGGTATTATGCTGGGATGGGGTGGATGGTATAGTGTGGCCTTGGCTATGAGATGGAGGGCGATCATGACATGAAGAGGGAGGAGTGGGGACATCAACAAGTGGAATAAAAGGTGGAAGGTTCCATGGATTGGTAAATTGAGGATAAGGACCTTGAAAATAATTTGGAGGGGAATTTCGCTAATGGGTTGGGGTGATCTCACAATACTAGTTTACAGTTTTTGGCCAACCTGGACACTGAACTAATTTTTTCTAACTAAATCTTCACTTTCAGACACCTATAGCGGCTAAACCATGAGGAATTTGAAGATGATGCAAGCTAGTTATTTGTGACATTTTGTTTGTAGATTCTAAATATATTTTTTTCAAAAATTTTGGAATTAGATTGCACCTCTTTTGCCATCTCCTTGAAACATATTTTTTTCAGTAAACATCATTTTTAAGGAGTGACGCTCACCATATAACACATAATTTTTTTTCCATGAAGGATAAAATTCTAATTTTTTCAAATTTAGATTTGTAACTACGATATCTAGTGCTTCCAATTGGTTTCATAGTGTTTTATTGAATACCTTTTCCTTAATCAAGTTTCAAAGTCAAACCAATTATAATTTAGACATAGGCAGACTGTATAACACATAACCTTTTTTATATGTATCAAAATTCAATTTTTTTTGGTTGGATCAAGGACTTCAATATCTAGTGCACTCATATTTTTCAATTTTTTTTTAATAATCTTCTATTTTTCCACATGTGCAGAACAAAGAGCTTGATTTTCAATGAAAGATCTACATTCACAAGAAATGATATAATAGTCAAATTAAATTTAATTAAAATTATACTTTTTTGGAAGCTTATAATAAGGACTACATACTTACAAAAAATAAATTTTAAATGAATTCATTTGATCCCCCCAAAAGGTAAATCAAAAGTGGTTTTTTATCAGCATTTTGATAGGTGTAAAAGAGACTTTGTTATAGGTATGGTTTAAGACTAGTGGGGTTCTATCCAAGGGGGCTTGGTCTAAGGTGGTTTGATCAAACCCTCTTCAATTGGAATCATTTAAATGGAACTTTTCAAGGATTAAATTGTTATATTTTCTAAAAATATGTGATTTCGACAAAAATCAGGATCTCCCAGAAAGTGTAAACCACTATTGTGGCAACACCCGTTGGTTTCTATTCTTCAAGCAGTGAGCTATTTGAAAAAATACCTCAAAGAAATGTGGTCTTGTGGTGATGGAATGGCATTCCATAATCATGAGACCACATTTCTTCAAGGAATTTTTTCATACTACTCACCGCCTTGACTATGATATTGTTTACTATTATGCTTTGATAGAAATTTTTCCAAGCATCCATAGTTTGTTGGAGAGCACCTATTTTAGGATTTTAGCCATTGCAACAACGAAGTGAGTAGTTTGATAAAATGTTTTGGTACACATGTATGGAAAATGTGGTATCATAGAAAAGGTGGTGATATGTTTGAAGAAATGCCTCAAAGAAATGTGGTCTCATGGTGATGGAATGGCATTCCATCACCATGAAACCACATTTCTTTGAGGTATTTTTTCAAAATACTCACTACCTTGTCTATGCTATTGCTTATTATTATGCTTTGATTGATTTTTTCTATGCATCCATAGTTTGTTGGAAAGCACCTTTTTTAAGCTTTTAGCCATAGCAACGAGAAAATTAACTGTTTGATAAAATGCTTTGGTAGACATGTATGGAAAATGTGGTAGCATAGAAAAAGTGGTGAGCTATTCAAAAAAGTGCCTCAAAGAAATTAGGTCTCATGGCATCACCATGAGATCACATTTCTTTGAGGATTTTTTTCAAACAACTCATTGCCTTGTCTATGCTATTGCTTACTATTATTCTTTCATATATTCCTTCCAAGCATCCATAGCATAGACAAGGTAGTGAATTTTTTGAAAACATGCCTCAATAAAAAGTGGTCTCATGGAATGCCATGACAAGCAAATGCAATTGGAAGCTGCTCCTACTTGTTACTTATGCTATGTGAAGTAATTGCATCACTGCTTATGTTGATTTTCTAAACAACTATATTGTAGTTGAAAATTTGTAATCTATCAACATCTAGTTATTAGTTATGGAATGTGAAGTAATGCTTTGAGTTTGAAAGATGTATAATGCAACGTAATCAATGATCTGAATATAAACTACACAAATCTATTAAGTACAATTCATTAGTTAAACTCTTTATTCTATTACTTTCATGTAGGTTTGAGTAAATCCACTGGCACTGGGAGGTGTTCCCTCAAAACCTCTAATATTAGCCTATTCAACATCCAAAATCACATATTAAAATACTATTCATAAAACAATGCTATTAACAAGTAATAAATTTATAACTGTTTACTAGTTACATACCTCAATGGTAGATGCAGTGGAGAAATAAGCACATGTAGGGCCAGTGTATCCAGTATTAACAATGTGACCCTATAATCTTATTAAAATCATAAAACTAAATTAGTTAATCTTGCATTTTAAAATCAAAATTTAATAAATAAAATTCAATGAACATGTTAACTTTTACTTGAGTATCAATGACATAGGCCTCATTCAAAATGTAAGTTTCCCTCACCATCCCCATAGCTATAGATGGATCCTATGTAGCAGCATCCTAAGTGTTGGTGGGGTCATATGAACAAGACGCCTGCAAGACTGACACAAATGGGATCGAATCCCACCACTTGAAGACTCCCTTGGATGGCGCTTAGAATAGGGCTAGCATGTTGGATGACACTCTGGCTAAAAGATCTAATGGCTTGCAAAGTCTCTATATCGGCACTCTCCTTCGCAATGGAATGGATAACGATGTGCTCATGAAGCAGCTTAGCAAGAGGTCGTCTCCCTTTCTGTGTAGGATCATGTTGTGCACTGGGTCTATCTTGAGCCGACCCTCCACCTCTCCCCTGGAAGTCCCTCATATCAAAATAATCTATATTTTGTTCAAGATGAACTCACAATATAGTTTCCTAAGGAAATACTGCAAGACTTCACAATTGTTGCATGGTGGTGGGTAATCAAAAACCATGTACCACCTATCCCAAAAAATGTTCCTAATTTTTTGGTGGTTGCACCAATGAATAGGAAACCTCTTCGCATTGAGGGTAAGATTTGCATTTGTGTGTGGGTAGGCTAATAATGAGCACAAATCAAAGTTTGTAATTTTTAAATCTTTTACATCTTTATATGATAATTTTTCAAGTGGTAATAAGCCCTAGCCACCTGCCTCCTATCTTGCCAACTAGTTAATTATTTGTTGATTGAATCTACATGCTTTAGCATTTCTTTGAGTGAAGTTTCTAGGGTCATTATTTCCATGGTTGAATTGTTTGGATAATTCAACCTCTTAATTAAATCCTCAATTTTTTTTATTGTTCTCAATTTCACTCATTAAGTTTTGTTGAGTGCCAGGAGGATGTTGAGGGATTGGTAGAGGAGATTGTTGTTGTGGTTGATTAACTTGAGGATTTTGTTGTTGTTGTTCTTGTTGTGCTTGTTGAAGATTTTGTTCCTCTTGTTACATTGTTGTGCTTGTTTGGTATTTTGAGGAGGGTTTTTAGGTTGATTAACATCTCCTACAAATTCAAAAAATAAATATAAAAAACAACCTAAAACTAACAAATGGGCATGTGCAGGATCAGGATGGGCCAAAAAGTGGTGATATGATGCGTATGTGTAGGGTATGTGGCTGATGACTTTTTTTTACCCAAAATTAATGAAATGAAAAGGGTTTTTAAAGGAGATTCTTAGCTTTCCACCAATATAAATTATGTTTTACTTTGAATTTAATAAATAATTATTATTCATTTTCTATTTGAATTACGACTAAAGTCCTAATTGATAGGTCGATTGAAAAACATCTATAGCTTTCAAACAGTATCACATTTTTTGAATTCGAAACATGCATAGAATTAAGACATCCCATTAATGCCTTATAAAAGAGATTTGATAATTAATTATGACATGAATTAAATATTAATTTTAGGGTTTAGGGTTTAGGGTTTTAGGTTAAGGTTTCGTGGATTAGGGTTTAGGGTTTAGGTTTTTAGATTTATGTTTTGTGGTTTAGGGTTAAGGGTTAAGGGTTTTAGTTTTTAGGTCTAATTTTTGTGGAGCTTAGGGTTTAGGGTTTTAGTTTTGAAGTCTAGGTTTTGTGGTTTGTGTGGTTTAGGGTTTTAGTTAAATTAGGTATGATTTTATGGTTTTCAATTTAGAATTTAAGGCTTTTGGTTTATGTTGATGATTTTATTTGTAAATACAATTTGAAAAATATAAATTTAACAAACTAGTTACAACCAAAATAAACAAACCCTAAACTATAATTACAAACAAAAAATACTACATATAAAGCCAAAAACACAAAATTTAACCAACCTAGAGGTCATTGAGGTCATTATGTCGATGGGAGGAGGTGGCAGCTAAAATTTGGGGTAGTACAGGTCCTCAGAAATTTGTATGTTTCTCTCTATCACTCTCACTCACCTCCAAATTTGCAAGAAAAAATGAGGTGACAGTTGTTTATTTAAAAAATAAATTCCTTTTTGAAATGGGTACCCATTTTAAAATAGGAACCCATCTCATAATGTGTACCTGCTATTAATGAGTACTTTATTTTTAGTAGGTACCTGAAGCATAATGGATACTTGTTTGGATTGAGGCTTGAGAGCACATTCCTAAGTGGGTACCCATTTTTTAAAAACATGTTCGCATTTTGTGCAATTTTTTTGGTGAAAAATTCCCTCTTCATGGACCCAACTTCTTTCTTTTACCTAGTACATCACATCCACATGAACCTTTGAAAATGCACCATCTTTATCAACATCAATCACCTGTGGGATCACCATTGATATTTCTTCTGAAATCTTCAAACAACGTCACTAGGGTTTCACACAAATAGCTTGAAAACCTAATCACACTTTTTTTCTTTCAAACAAAAATTCTTTTGATTGAAAATGAGAATAAAATGTTCAAATGAAACATAAAAAATAATCATTTTTGTAATAATTTTTAGCATTAATGCATTCATACTTGTTAGATAAAAATTCCCTATGTCATCAATAGGATACAAAGATTCTCAACACACCTCCACAAATCATTCCTTTACTCCGGAACCTTGATCAATAGGTTCAATCTTTCTCAATTGACTTTCTCACTAGAGGAATTGATCCAATTCATCTTTCATGCTGAAATATTCAACATTTTATCCTTTTTAGGTGGCTAAAATATTTGAAAATGATAGCTCCCCCTGAGATAATGCTCTATCTTAGTTTTCCACAAGATCTTGTGTAGAATGCACAAGCATGGTATCATCCTTCTTCACATTTTCCTAACCTTGCTTCTCTTTCCAAAAAATTTCATTTCCCTTCTTTTGCCGAATTAGGGTTTCTTCCTTCTTCTAGTTCTAAACAAGTGGGTTCACAAAACCACTCCTATAAATTTTTTCTTTATGTCCAACCTTATTTCAATTGTAGCAAATGATATGCTCAAGAAAAAAGTTATTTATCCTAACTTTAGTTCTACACTCTACAACCTTATGACCAAAATTGTTGCATGCATAACAATATCTATGAAATGAAATAGTATCATATCTTTGAGGCCCAAATTGTGTTCTACCCATTTAGTAATTTCTTCTTACCCTATATCTACAATCAACAACCTTATTTCCAAATTTATTTCAATAAAAATAATAACCGTGAAAATTTTGAGTGAACCTAGTAGGGGCATGCTATCTAGTAGGTGGAGGACCTTTGAATCTCCTTTGTCTACGGTTTGGAAAAAATCCACCTTCTTTATTCTTGCTATCTTATCTTCTGATTTTTCATTTTTAGAGTGTGTCTTCTTATGTTTTTTAGTGTAATTTTTGTCCTCCTTTGTTTTAGACTTGTCTTTTGTCTTGAAATTCTCATATAGGTTTATAGATGCACTAATTTTTGAAATTTTACCTTTCTCAAAACCAAGACCAGATTTTTCTTTTGATGGATTTTGAGAGCTAATTATCTCATCAAGAATGTTAGAACCTCCTTTTAGCTTTAGACCTTTGTCAATTTTGCTTTTTTTTGTATCCAGTTCTTTCCTCAAGGAAACAATCTCTTCTTCAAGCTTGTAACATTTAGTAGATTTATCAATGATCTTTATATTCAAGCAATCTAAAATTCTTTTTCCTTCTTCAACTTGAACTTTCAACTGACCAATTGATTTTTCAAGTTTTTACTAGAGTTCTTCATTTTTTTATCTTTCTTCATCCAAATCATTTAGAGTAGAAATAAGTTCTCCTTCATAATTCATTGGAAAATCTTCTTTATTGAATTCAAATTCAAATTCATCCTCCTCCTCATGATGTATGTCCTCTTCTTTCAAAGAGCTCTTATTCTTAGGTACTGCATCATTCCCCATGTGTTCCAAATACATGATCTACCTCAGTTGTTAGGTTATATTAAGGAACCTTTCTCTGATACCAATTCTTGAACACACCAGAATATTGAGTGGGGGGGTGAATAGGTATACTTCATATTTTAGTCCCAATTAATAACTGTTGAAGTTAAGTTATTCCAATTAAGCATTCATCCACCAAATCAAAACAAGAAATAAAATAAGCATCCACACAAGAACATAGATGACACCAAATTTACATGGAAAACCCCACAAGGGAAAACCATAGTGAGAAATACTACTAAGAGCTATTGTCATAATCCAACCTCACAAGTAAATAATAGTTACAAATTTTTTTTAGGTATGAAACCCAAGGAAGATACTACTCCCTATTTATACGATTTTGTTTTAGGGGATAAAACCCAAGGAAGATGCTACTCCCTAGTTGAAGGAAAGAACAACTGAAATATAACTAACTTTATGACTTCAACCATTGATACTCATCAATTTTGTACATTAGGTCTATAGCAAATCTTTTCATTCTCTACTCATGCACTCATGCATCCATGCATATCTTCTCATCTTTGATATTATATATATCATCCACACACTTGCAAAATATAAATTTAGTCAGTCATAAACAAGAAATCATGAAAATTGTAACATGTCGACCTACATCTCCATTGGTGGTATATAAAAATGATAAATAATTATTTACATTTCTCCCAAATGATTTAACATGACTCATACAATATCTAAAAAAAATTCTTAGACTCCGCTCAATCTTGAATTAGTGCCACACATCACCAACATACCCTAGTTGTCCTTAGCAACAACATAACTTTACAAACTGACTTGAAACAACTATGAGGTACTGGAAACAATAAAGATCTGCATGAAATTCATACCTTAGACACTATGAGACATGTGGAGTGTCCACACAAACTCATACAACTTATCTTCAAATGCTCTTTTGAAATTTGAACTTCATGTTGTAAAATTTTGGCGCCAAACCACCTAAACTCAAGTTGAATGTTGTTTTGGCTCCAAACAAATGAGGAGCTCTATTTATGGGCGGGTTTTCTAATTTTTGGGTAACTTTTTGGGGACAAGCTCACATATTGTGAAAGGGTTATTTTGTAGCTTTTTGTAGCTTGCATGTGTTGTAGAACTTGGGGATTTGAGATCCTCTGCATGTAAGAAGTTCCATTTTCTGAATAATAAAATTATTCTCTAGTTTGTGGGTTATTTTCTGTGTCTCGGGTTTGCACCCTCATTAAGTGGTATCAGAGCAGGTTTTCTTGAGCGTGTGGACAGATCGCCGATCGTGAGGCAGTTTGCACCAGGACCGTGGTTGTGGGTCAAGGTCAAGAAAGATGCCTCCAAGAGTGGTGCCTGGTAGGCATGGTGGTGTTAGAGGTGGTCGAGGTGGTAGAAATGCTGGTGGAAGAGATGCACTGGCAACTCTCCAAAGACAGGTTGATGCGTTACAAGAGCAGTTGAGAAGAGGGTTAAACCCGAGGGAGGAAAGTGAGGATGAAGGAGAGGAAGAAGGTTCAGATGTAGAAGAGGAAGAAGAAGCAATTGATCAAGACCAAATGCGGCTAATAAGGGCCATTTCGAAGATCAGGAAAAGACCCAAAGTAGAAGTCCCCAGTTATTCCCGAAGTCTGAACTCGGAAGAGTTGATCGACTAGATCAACGAGTTAGAAGAATATTTTGAGTATGAGGAAATAGAGGACCCAGATCGGGTTAAGTTTGCAAAAATGAAGCTAAAGGGCCATGCCAGTGTTTGGTGGAAAGAGGTCAGTTGGAAAAGAAATCAAAGAGGAAAATTCAAGATCATCAGATGGGATCGCATGGTAGAAATTTGAAAAGCCAGTTCATACCAGTGGACTGAGTTAGATCTGTTGAAGAAATTGCAAGGGTTGAAGCAAGGAAGCAGATCTGTGAAAGAATATACCGGTGATTTTCACAGATAATCATCAGAACGTCACACAGAGGCCAATAAGGAGAAGGTAGCCTAGCCCAATATCTTAATGGAGTTCTGACAGAGCGATGAGGAGGAGTTAAGCCTAATCCGAATGACCACCCGTGAGGACATGTATCGAAGATTTTATCACGAAGGTGGAAGAGAAAATTTGAACAAAAGGAATTTGATGGCAAGCAAAAAGGACAAAGGAGGTACAAGCGAGGAGGGCAATGGAAGACCTTCAGGAAGCCAAAATGATGATGAAAAGAAAGTGAAGTTGTGGGTACCAACCGAAGCCAAAGGAATAACAACTTCTACCACCCTTGTGATCAATACAGTGGTGATCAAAGAGGTAAAGGACGAGGGAGATATTGACAAGGATCCGGAAGAGGTGGTTTCAAAGGAACATGTTTCTAGTGTAGTGAAGAAGGGCATCGAGCCTATGAATGTACACAACACCACGGAAGGGCAGACAAAAGGCTAGAAGTTCATGGAAGGGTTGCACATGCAAATGAGGAGGTCCAATCTGAACATTCAGATGATGTTGAAAGGGAGACCCTAGTAGATTAGGAAACCTTGGTGGTGAGGAAAAGGAGACGAAACGGAGGAAGAATTTGTTTACGCACAAGGTGCAAGTGTGAAGAAAATGTTGTAGGAGTCATTATTGATGGTGGGAACAGATAATCTAGTGTCGGAGGAGATGGTCACAAAGTTGAAGCTAAAGAGGGAAAGACACTCGCATCCGTATTGGATTGCCTGGTTACAGAAAGACCACAAAGTTTTGGTCAATGAGTAGTGCCTAGTAAAGTTCAAGATTGGGAGCTACCATGATGAGGTACTCTGTGATATCATCCCCATGGATGCATGTCACATGTTGTTGGGGAGGCCGTGGCAGTTCGATAGGCGAGCTATACATGATAGCCATGCAAACACTTATTCCTTGACAAAGGATGGGGTTCGTCACAAGTTAAAGAACCCACAGAAGGGCGAAGGTATCGCGATAGTGCCTAGAATTTGTTATGTAGATGGAAGAAATTTTTTAGAAGGTATATGAAGCATGAGCATGTGTTATGCAGCGATTCCTAGAGTGAGTAAGGAGGATAGTGAGAAGGTTCAGGAAAAGTTTAAAGGATGTTGGATGAGTTTTAGGATGTTACTTGATATAATGTACGAGGGTTTACACCAATAAGGAAAATTGAGTCATCAGTTGACTTGATTCACGGAGCGGTTGCCAAATAAGGCAACTCATAGAATATCAAAATAGGGAGTTAGACGGACAGTTCAAGAGTTGTTGAGAAAGGGTTTGTCTGGGAGAGTTTGAGCCCATGTGTAGTACCTGCGGTACTAGCACCAAAGAAGGATAGGGACTGGAGGATGTGTACAGACTCACGGGCCATAAACAAGATAACAATCAGGTATAGATTTCCCCTACCAAGGATGGATGACTTGGTGGACTATTTGAGTGGAGCTTAGTACTTCACAAAGGGTGTTCTAAAGTGGATATCACCGGTCACGGATTAGAGAGAATGAATGGAAGACTGCCTTCAAGACCAAAAGAGGGCACATGCAGTGGTTAGTCATGCCTTTTAGGGCTAACCAATGCACCAAGCACATTCATGCGGCTCATGAGCGAGGTACTAAAAGAATTTCTAGGAAGCTTTGTTATTGTGTATTTAGATGATATTTTGATTTTTCCAGTAAAAAGTGGATGAGCATCGATGCATATTGAGAGAACCTTTGAAGTTGAGAGAGGAGAAATTTTTGATTAATTTGAAGAAGTGTGGTTTTGTGAAGAAGGAGTTAGTGTACTGGGGGTTTGTTGTCTCAGCATAAGGTCTCAAGATGGACCCAAAAAAGGTGAAGGCTATTCTAGAATGGCCTACCCCAAGAACTGCTACCAAAGTGAGATCTTTCCATGGTTTGGCTAGTTTTATAGAAAGTTCATTAGAAACTTCAGTAGTATTTGTGGACCCCTGACTGAAACAATGAGGGGATAGAAAAGAATTCAAAATTAGACAACTGGAGCAACAAAAAGTTTTTTGAACTGTTGAGAGCGGAAGGTGGCAGGCAACTGTTCTAGCTCTCTGATTTCAACCAAAGGTGTTTTGAATTGGATTGTGATGCGATTGGTTATGCCATTGGGCGATGTTGAGCCAAGAAGGTAAGCCCATTGCCTATTTCAGTGAAAAGTTAAATGATGCCAAGAGAAAGTATTTTGTATATGATCAGGAATTTTATGCAATAGTTCAAGCATTAAAGAAATGGAGACATTATTTGTTGCCAAAGAAATTTGTTCTATATACTGATCATCAGGCCTTGTAGTACCTAAATAGTCAGTGAAAATTAAATCGGAGGCATATGAAATGGGTAGAGTTTTTGCAGAGTTATACCTTTGTTTTGAAACATAGGAGTGGGAAGTCAAATAGGGTTGCAGATGCCTTAAGTAGGAGGCATACATTGATGACAAAGATGCAGATTGAAGTGGTTAGGTTCAATGAACTCAAGACACTGTATGCAGAAGATCCTAATTTTGCAGAGGCTTGGAAAGCTTACAAGGAACCTGTTATAGTGGATAGGACAGGTGGCTATATTTCATAATCCAGAATGACATGTTATTTAAGGGAAGTCAATTATGTATCCCAAGGAGTTCCATGAGGGAAAACCTGATAAAGGAGAAGCATAGTGGAGGAATGGCGGGACATTTTGGTCGGGATAAGACCATTGCCATTATCGGTGAGCATTATTATTGGCCTCAGTTATCACAAGATGTGAAGAAGTTTGTGCAGAGTTGTAGGGTGTGTCAGATGGCTAAAGGAGTGAGCCAGAATACAGGCTTGTATCAGCCCTTACCTGTACCAGAGAGGCCGTGGGAGGATATAAGTATGGACTTTGTTCTTGGTTTGCCAAGGGCAAAGAGAATGATTCAATATTTGTGGTAGTTGATAGGTTTTGAAGATGGCAAATTTCATTCCATGTCCGGAGAAGACCCCATGATCACGATCCACATTGCTGGCTTGTTATTCTTCAAAGAGGTGGTGAGGCTACATGGTCTGCCAAAGGTATTGTTCCAGGATCATTGACACCAAATTTATGGAATTTTACTTTTGGAGGACCTTGTGGAAAGAAGGCGAGTTGGAGGATTGAGTTCTGCACACCATCCACAAACGGATGAAGCCCGGGGCAGGAGGGTTGTTAGCAGTGCAGGGTAACCTCTTTGAGGATGTTTGGTGGAGATAAACCCAAGGGATGGGACTTGATCTTACCCGAGGCAAGAATTTTCTTACAACAATTACATCCTTGAAGCCTACAAGTAGATCACCGTTCAGTTATTGTATGGAGGTAGCCCGAACAACTCGAGTGAGGGAGAGATGGACGAGGAAGAAATAAGTGTTGAAGAAGATTTTGCAGAACACATCAAGGATATACATGAGAAGAGTAGAGAACATATTAACAAGATGAATATCACGATTATAAGGCTAAGGCAGATCGAGAAAAGGAGGAGGTATAAGGAGTTTCAGATTGGTGATGAAGTGATGGTCCACTTGAGGAAAGAAAGGTTTCCAGTGGGAACATATAACAAATTGAAGATGAAGAAGTTCGGTCCCTGTAAAATTTTGAAGAGGCATGATTCGGGGAATGCATATGAGGTAGATTTGCTAGATGGATTCAACATTTCCCCTGTGTTCAACATTTCAGATTTGACAGAGTATCATGAAGGTAGCGTAGAGGAAGTACCAATGATGGAACAGTGTGGGATCCCAGTACCTACTTTAGAAAAGGAGGAGATTGAAGAAATCCTGGATAGTCATGTAGGAAGGAGTACGAGAAGCGGTGATTATATGAAGAAGAATATCTGGTGAAATGGAGAAGGCTTTGGTGAAGATTCACATCTAGCTATCTAAAGAAGTTGACGATTGGAGTTTTCCTCAACCATCACGAGATGTGATGGGAATTGCTCAAATTACCACTGGGTAATACGATCGCGAGGGAGCATCGATGGTGTAAAGAACAATCTTGCATCACCCAAAATAGTTAAATTTCAAATTTCACCGGTTTTCAGATGTTTTTACATTTTTGGATACCCTTTTCGTCATAATAAAATTCCCAATTCACGGTTTTTATTTTCTCTTCCTGGGTGGAAAGATATTGCAATTTTTGTTGCCTAGATTTGCACCTGAAAATCTTCCAAGTGGGATTTGAGGCATTTAGAGCTTCTGGATCGGCCCCGAAACTTGTTGAAATTGGCATGAAAATTTTGGCGTGTTTAGCTAAATTGAGACCTTTCCAGCGGTTGAGCGGTTTCTTGGTGGAGTCACCGGATCAAAAGTTATGACCCGAAGTTGGCCTTTCTAGAAGATACCATTACCATCTCTTTTGAAATTTGAACTTCATGTTGTAAATTTTCGGCGCCAAACCGCCTAAACTCAAATTGAATGTTGTTTTGGCTCCAAACTAATGAGAGGCTCTATTTATGGGTAGGTTTCTAATTTTTGGGTAACTTTTTTGGGGGAACAGCTCACACATTGCGAAGGGGTTATTCTGTAGCTTTTTATAACTTGCATGTGTTATAGAACTTGGGGATTTGAGATCCTCTGCATGTAAGAAGCTCCATTTTCTGAATAATAAGAATTATTCTCTAGATATCGGGTTCGTTAATCGACTTGAAGCTTATAACCTATAAAGTCTTGGAAACAATAAAGATCTGCATGCAATTCATACCTTAGACACTATGAGACATGTGGAGTGTCCACACAAACTCATACAACTTATCTTCACAATCTTCTACTGGTGCAAGTATCTAAACATATTTTTTGATGAAGATAAAGGATCCAAAATCAATTGCAACACTATGTCACTTGAAAATTAAACTTACGAGGCTCCAAAACACTTGAAACTTCAATATATCATGCATTAGACAACATTGAGTATGTCTTCAAAACTGCTTGGTCAAAAATTCATATCTGGAGGAATGTGGAGCATTCCAACAAGCCTTTATAAGCACTTTGCTCTACCATAGCACAGACCAAAACTCTATCACTTCTAACTTTCACTACAAAAAGTATAATGACATGAAACATTGGATATAATACCTTCATATATCCATGATCTTAACTTCAGAACCATAAGGAAAAATCTTTCTCTGCAAAAGGATGTAGACCAAAGCACCATGTCTCTACCTTAAAGTATATATTGTGAATTCCTTAGACAAAACTTTTGTAACTTATTACTAAGTGTGGTACATAAAAATGGAAAGATATAAATATAGAAATACTAAAAACACATTAAGACATATGTACCATCCTCCACATCATACATAAACAATCAATTGATCACTAATCTTCCATACACTAGAATGCTGATTTGCACTATTAGATAACTCTGTACACTTAGTAATCTGTGGAGTATATACAATCATAAACATACTTTTGACATCAATTCCAACCAAGATAATCAAGCTGCAACATATAGATATACAGTCACTGCATTTTGACACAGTGGTGTGATATATATGTACATGACATTTTATATATATATATATATATGTGATATTTTGAATGACATCATGGTGTTCTTATGTGTAGTTTGCTTTCATGTATGACTATGTGATAGATTTATGTTTATGAATGTATGTGTATATTAGATGTTATCATGATTCAATAAACACACATTATATGTATGCTTAAATACAATGATGATCTAATTGTCTAACCAAAAGATGTAAATCAGATACAATGCACAGATACATGGCATAATAAAATACATGTATATATAATTTCTAATTAAAGAAATTAATAACATACACATTCACATCATAACATAAATTAGGAAAATGTGTTAATGAAGAAATTTCATAGCACAACTAACTACAATCCCTGAGGGACGAGTGTCATGCACATGCCACATAGACCTTACACATAGTATCGATGAAGATGCATTACATTGATCGGTTCTTTGAGAGGCATTTGATCCATAGACAATAGTCCATAGGCACCAAAACTATACATAGAGGTGATTAAGGACCTAACCAATTAGGATTGAACTTCCCCTTTTGATCAGGTGGCACATTTGCATTCCTCTGGTTCTCATAGAGAATGAGATCACCTACCTTGAAAGTTTGAGAAAGAACACCTTGATTGTAATGTAATAAACCATTGATAAGCTTGGAGATGTTTGAGGGCCTACAATCAACACTCATCAAGCAACTCAAGATGGTATAAATGGTCAACACAATAAGTGTCATCATCAATTAACCCTTTAAGAGAAACCTATAAAGATGGAATTTCTAACTCTAAATGCATGATAGCCTAAACACCATACATGAGGTTGTACTTGTAGCCATATGAACACTTGTGTGATAAGCCCACAAGGTGTATGTTAATTGAGTATGCTAGTCTTTACCATGTTCATTCACTATTTTTTAGAGAATCATCTCAAGAGTTTTAATAGACACTTCAACTTGGCCATTAGATTAAGGATAGTACATGGTGTACAAAATCTATGCTGAATATAAAATCATTCTAGGAATTTCTTCACCTCTTTGTTCTTAAATAAAGTACCATTATTAGAAACAAGGGTAGAAAGAAATCCAAAATGAGCAATGATATTATTTAGAAGAAAGCTATAGACCGCTTCAATGTTCGTGGATCGAAGTGGAACAACTTCATCCCATTTTGTAAAGTAATTAGTAGTATCAGTGATGAAGATATGTCCTTTAGAAGAAGGAGGTGATATTTTACCAATAATATCCAACCCCCATTTTGTAAATGGACAAGGAGAGGTCTAATTTTTAAGCTCTTGTGTAGGAGCTTGAATAAGATTGATGTGTTGTTAACATTGAGGACATTTATTGACAAAAGTAAAGGAATATTTCTCTATTTTTTTCCAAAAGTATCCCATGTGAAGCAGTTTACGCACCAAGGATTTACCACCAAAATGTCCACCCCCAGAGCCCGAATGGGATTCTTGAAGGGAAAGGTGTATTTTAGCCTTTGTGAGACATCGAATAAGAAGACCATTATAATATTTTTGATAAAGAACATAAGAAAATATAATATATCAGACTAAAAAATTTCATATCTGAGTGCGAGCATTTTAGTCACATCATTGAGAAAATTTCTGGTCTTCAGATAATTACAAATGTGAGAATACCATTCACTCAAGTCCATGTGGACACACACTAGACTATCAGGTTCAAGTTGATCTGAGATAGCAAGAGAGTGGATAATATGAACCACAAAGTGGTACTCTTCTACACCATTGTCCAAGGATACAAGGGAGGTTGTGCTTGCCATGCATTTGCATGTTGATTTTCTCTCCTAGGAGCACTATCGATCGTGAAAGAATAAAAAAGATCAAGGATAAAGCCAAATCTTGATACTGAGATAGCTTACTCTACTTGGCCTAATATGTTCTCGTGATCTGATTTACAATAAGCTCAAAATCACTAGATGAATGTGAAGATGTTTAATTTTTAATGCCATTGTGATATGCAAGCAAACAATAAGGTCTTTGTACTTAGTGATGTTATTAGTGCAATGAATTTCTAATTGAGAGGATAGAGGAATCAGCTTGTGTTCAGGTGAGATCAAAACTACACCTGCCTCAGAGCTAGTTTGACATCTCAATCCATTAAAGTACATATCCCATATAGGTTCATGGTCTAATGCAAAGATATTTTTATCTGAAAATAAATCCAAATTAGGGAAGGAGTGAGATGAGGGAGCTTTTACCAATTAATCAACAATAGCTTGTCCTTTAATTATTTTTTGAGTTATGAACTTAATTTCAAACTCAGAGAGCAAAATTACCCATTTCGCCAACCTTCCAGAAATATCAGTTCTAGTAAACAATTGTTTAAGATCACTTTTCACAATTACATTGGTTTCAACATGAAGAAGATAATTTCATAACTTCTATGTTGCAAAAATGAGAGCGAGACATTATTTCTCCATGGTAGAATATTGAGGCTAATAATCAACTAGAATATGAATAATGTAGTAGACTAGTATTTCCTTACCATCATTATTATATTTCAGAGCTAATAAAGCTGCTAAGGCATGAGGTGATGTAGAGATATAAAGTAAAAATATATATCCTGCACAACTAACATCAAGATAAGAGGATTGGCCAAATAACTTTTGATTGATTCTTCACACTCATCATTCCAGTGGAAGCAAACATCTTTATTCAACAAACGTGTGAATAGAAGGGTGTGATCAACCAACTAAGATACAAATCTACAAATTTCCCAAATCTTCCCTTGGAAACTACATAGTTGAGAGATGTTTTTATGATGAGGCAAGTTAATGATTGCATCAATTTTATTTGTGTCGAATTTGATTCCATGGTGAGAGATGATAAATATCGAAAGATTACCAACATCTACACCAAAGAAAAACTTAAGAGGATTTAGTCTCATTTTATAGAGATGAAGTCTTTCAAAGATAAGATGAAGATTTTCAACATGATCTTGATGAGTGGTAGACTTAGCCAATATTTCATCAACATAATAAATTCTAAGATTTTATGAATGAAATCATGAAAGATAAGAGTCATCGCCCATTGGTAAGTTGCTCCAACATTATTTAACCCAAACAAAATGACTACATAATAGAAGGTAGCTCAAGGGATAGTGAAGGTTGTCTTGTACTAATCTTCCTGGTTAATACAAATTTGATTATATCTCGAGAAGCCATCCATGAAAGACAATAAGGCATGACCTACGATCGAGTCTACAATCATATCAATATTAGTTAATGGAAAATCTTCCTTAAGAGAAGCCTTGTTAAGATCACATAAATCAATACAAATGGGAATACAACCATCATGCTTGCTAAAAATGATTATATTTGATATCCAAGGAAAATATTCAATAGGATGGATAAAGCTAGCTTTTAAGAAATTCTCTATCTCAGTCTTGACTAATAAGGCAATCTTGGGATTCATCTTTTAGACCTTTTGTTTAACATGCTTAACATTGGGACATAGAATGATATTGTGAACCACCATAGACTCATCAATGTTGAGCACTCAAAATACTACTTAAGGGTGGGTGATTAGTGTTCTATTAAACAATCCAATCATTAACCATCCAATTACCAAAGCATACTTAACCATAATAAGAAATGAAAGCATGGAACACCCATAACACACATAAAACATGAACACCAATATTTTTATGTGGAAAAACCATGGCGAGGATTAGCTCACAATATGTTATAACCAGTTATAAGAAATTATAGAAAGGCCCACTTCCAACTAGACTCATTGTCCAAGTGAACTCACTATTCATAGAGAAAAGAAAGATAGAAAGAAGTGGCTTTACAACCAAAATTTGAACTGATACAAAGTGAATCTAACATATGCTAGATTTAGTTCCTTTGAATCTCAAAACATTGACTTAATAGACTTCATCCAACTCTAACTACAAATCTCTACTCTTCTTCACATTCACACACCTCTTCTCAACTTTCACAACTTCTTCGCTCAACTCTACAAAACTTCACATCATTGCTTGTATTTAGATCATGTACATTCATATTCAACATCCATAAACTCAAAAAAACCTTGTATATATATACCAAACTTCTTTGTAAACATCAATTAGGTTAGCCTAATTAGATGTAGCCCTAAATAATACAAAACGTGCTTTGTCAACATCTAATTCAAATAAAAAATTCCTTCTCACCCAAAAAAATGTAATATAGGTTAGCATGGACCTATAATAGCTCCTTCTTACATTCACATTACATATTTAATCTCCAGAAATCTTTACATTCATTAGGTTAGCCAAGCATAGGACCTAAAAGAAAAATGCTCCATCTGATCATCACCATAGGACACATGGACCTCCAAATATCATGCAAACTGGAAAACACAATGTCATGACACCTATTAAAATTTTTCCAAAACCACAAGGTCTAACTCACATCCATGAAGGAGTGTGAACCAAACAAGTCATATCCATTTCATAGAAAACTGTGTAAACCTTATAATCCAATCTTCTGTTACTTGTATCTTGCAAACCACTCATCCAAATCAAGTGAAATTTTGAATAATGATGCTACTAACATCCATAAACATCATATTAAAATCATAGATGTAAATCTATATGGGTGAATAAATTTAGTCCAATATATCTAAGGGCTTTATGTACTAAATTTGTCAGTGTCTAAGACATTTAGCAAAAATGCTTAACTTAACTATTTCTATGTGTGGATCAAACCCTATTGCAAAATATCTCTACTACAATTAACCTTAAAAAAATGTAGATATCCATTATGTTTAGTGTTAACATCAATGACAACTCATTAATGACAACCTTCTTAATTCTTTCAAAAATCTCCCCCTTTGTCATTGATGGCAACATGTGCCAAAATAAAACTTTTCTCCAAGTATCTCTCCTCAAATATCTCCCCCCCCTTTGAGATCAAGGGAAAAGGGTTTACTGGTATTAACATTTTGTATGCTCCCCCTCAAACATATACATAAACTAAAATAACTGAAGTGATTGAATGAAAGAATTAGCCCCCCCTTAACCAAAAACTCCTAATACATCCACATATTTACAAAAGAATCTTCAAACTTGAAAATTCGAAACATGCATAAAGATAGAAATGGTCAACTAGAAGATGTTGACCCCTGAAGCTTCTAAAGAATAGCTTGGCACATAGATTTACCTTCTTCCTAGTTCTTCTTTGTTGTTGCAAGAATTTTAAGTAGAGAATCAAGCTCCATCAATGTGTCTTCTCCTTCTTACAATACCAGGGGTAAGGTTTAATTTTGAGATTTTGTTAGTACTAGAAAAGTCACTTGAGATAGGTATGTGCTTTGTTTTTACAAAGTCCCTTAATTTCCCCAACTACTTGATAATCTCTTCCTTTTGGATTTGCAAGGTGAAGAATCTGTCATGCAAATCCACTATAGCAATCTATGTTTGATCATTTCTATCTAGTTCTAAATCATAAGCACTTGATGCATTAGATATCTAGGACACAATTAAGTCCATTTCATATTTTATTCTTTGTGTGGCATCTGACCACTTCATGCAATACAAAAATAATGCTTTTGCCTCTTCCTCACACGCTTGCACCTCCTTCAAGAAATATTCAACTTTGGTATGTATAGATGCACATTTCTCTATGATATCCATCAACTTCTTCTCTATAAGCCTTGTCTCAACCTCTGTTTCCACTTGTCCTTTCAATCGAGAGGCATATTCCTTAAAGGAATCAATCAGTAATTTGAAAATTTCCACAATAGACAAAGATGTAGCAATATTAGTTCTAGTGTGATCTCTTGCAATGTATTGATGGCTTCATTCATCAATTCACCACTCCTTTGGTGAGTCTCAATAATTTCTTTTCTAGTTGATACATGAAACACATCACCTAGCTATAACTTATGAATGAGAGATATCTTATTTAAATCAACATTGCCCTACAACATGGGAAATTGCAACAGCTAAGAAGAGATAACTTTTTGGAACCTTAATTATTTAGATAATAGAATTTTTAAAGGATTACCAAAAGGCTTAGGTAATTCCTCATATTTTTGTACTTCTTCATTCTTTTTGGCATCAAGATATTCTTCTTCCTTTTCCTTTTCTTCCTCCTCACTAGAGGTCTTGTCTTTGTCTTTGACTTCATCTTTCTCTTCATCTCATTCATCCTTATCCTTCTCTCCTTGCTCATTTTCTTCAATTTCATTCTTATCTTCTCCTCCTTCCTTCTCACCATCATTTTCTCTTCCTTTATTTTCTCCATTCCCATGCCTTTTCTCATCAACTACATCATGCTTTTCACCTTCACTAATGCTTTGTTTTGTATCTACCAGAGGATCAAATGTCTATAAATTGCCTTGATTTGCAGTAACCTATGCCATCAGAGGAATAAGAGTGTGATCCTTTGTGGTTTCCTCTCTGATCACAGTTTCTCCTTCAACAACATTCTCATCTTCAACATTTCCTTGCATAGGTTCATATGTATCTGGAGGAGTATTGTCTAGATTTTCTTCTATACTAGTAACTCTAGTGTCTTCATTTATCAGATCTTGTTCTCTATTGGTGGAGGCAATGGGAATCATGCCATATTTTTATGATATGTCAATAATCTTCTCCTTTGTTTGCTTCTACATTTTCTCAAACTGATCCTATTCTCTTCCCATCAAAATTGTGACTTTTTATGTAGTTATGAATTCTTTGCTAAAGACTTGGGCCAGTGTGGATTTATTAGCATTAGACAAGGAGAATCTAATTTTCTCCATAGAATCTGATCTAATTTTCTCTTCTTTTGCTATGGCCTCTTTTCTTCTTTCCATTAAGATTTTCCACACATCATCAAGAACCCTCTTCTTTATATTCTCCATATCAGCTTCAATGGTAACAATTTATTTGATGATTTCCTCTATTATGGTGGCCATGCCCACCTCAATTGCATTCTTATATAAGACAATTGTTTCTCCCAACATCTCATGGTGCAATATTCCTTTGAATGGTACGTCCAACTTCATTAGACTATGAGGTTTCTCTGGAGTTTTCTTCTTTTTATTCTCTGATTCCACTGTGTCTGATTCCTTTTTCTCCTTTTCCTTCATTTGCTTATGCATATGTATCCCAAAGGCTTTCTTTTCCTTGTCAATGTCCTATTCATCTAAGGTATCAACAATATCTATTCTTTGTTTCTTTGTTCCAAAGCTCTTTCTTCTCAGAATCAATGGAGGACCTTCATCATCATCTTCTTCCTCATATAGTACACTCATTTTCTTCTCCCTTACAAATTTATATTTTCTTCTCTTTTATCCAGTGATAGTAGAGGGGGACTTCAGAGTATTTTTCTTTCTCTTTTCAGGGCTTGTGGCCTCCTTCGCCTGAAG
>VDFB02000013.1:18733859-18871872 GCA_007258455.2 Sequoia sempervirens
TCCCTCTCACTCCAAACCCTTCTCTCCCACTCCCTCTCTCTTAAACTCTCACTTCCACTCCCTCTCCCTCCCTCCCCTCTCTCTCTCTCTCTTAAAATTCTCCCTCACTCTAAAGACATATATAAATACATACATACATACATACATGCATAATACAAATGTACATACAATCCTACATACAGAAAAGCATACATGTACATGTGTAGATACATGCATGCATACATACATACATACATGACATACAAGCATACATGTACATAAAAACATACAAATATATAAAAATACATTCAATAGAGTAGCATTTAGCATAAAGCAAGATGATGGGGGAAAAATATTCCATTCTTTTACCTATTATTTGCTCTAACCTTTGTCATCTTTCCTAGTATTTCCTACTGCTCCTATCACTTTTCATGAATGAACTGAAAATATTTTATAGAATACAATGAAAGATAAAAATATGTGAATATATAAAATCCCTTGGTTGTTTATTAATCATTTTCATGATTTTGATAACAAGGAATGCTTGAACAGGTGATGCATGGGCATGAAGGGGTCGGTGGATGGAAGACTAGGCCGGTTGGAGTCATTTTGTCACTTTAGTCATATTTGTGTTGAGATTAACAAATCTATTTTGAGTTGTTATGTTGTTTTAAGATACTGTGAAAAGAATTTAAGATATTTTTGATTATCTTTCGATGGTTGTTGGCTGTAAGCCATAAACAACCAATATGTTTATTCGCTTTCATCTGCAATACTATTATGGGCATAGACAGCTACAATATATATATATATATATATATATATATATATATATATATATATCTGTGTGTGTGTGTGTGTTGAAGAATCATCTAGATAGACATAATAGAAATCATATATTGGCATTAAAATTGTGTCCATACTCTGTTGTTTTAATTCAAATGAATGATAGATTAGCGTGGCATAATTTTGTGTTTGTGAGCTTCATCATTCAATAGCTGGAAAAGGTAGGGCCCACTTCCTCGGTTGTTGGTGATCTTTCCATTAGATATCTAAGTGTGGTAATGTATGTGTGATTCCATAATTATTTGATTGGTTTCATATTGATTATTATGTTAAGTATTGGATTCTTATCAGCATAGTTAATTTGTTAATCCTTATGAATGTGTTTAATCTCTATTGGTTCGCTCGGCATCTACTAGTGTGTATAATTTACTTATAAAATATTATCAATATTGTTAATACAATTAGTGAGACCACTGTGAGTTGAGGAGTTGAATAGTTAATTAATGTTGAAAGCATATCTACATTTTGTAGCATAATTTTGATTCTATTTATTTCATTTTAAGAAAGATTTTTGTTCTATTGTCTAGAGATTTTCAATTATGTTTTGTTGTGTGCTAGTAATCTGGTTTTTGCTGTAGAATCATTTCTTTACAGGTTCCTATCACACATGTGACAAGAAGTTTGCAAAACAGAATTTTGTTCAAATATAGATTACATTAGTTTGCATCCATCAACCCTTAGTGTATTGATTGCAGCCCTTTGGAATACTACCACAACATGGTTCAAAAGCCTACATTCCCGGATTAACACTTTAGGATGAACTAAGGAATCCATTTCTAAAAATCAATTTAAATCCATTATAAGAACAATTTGAAACCACAGTTTTGTCCAATAATTTTGGCATTCTTTCCCGGGAACAATGTTAAAGGCTTGCAGTTCTAGTAAACTAAGCTAGGAGCATTGTGCTAAGGAGAAATTCTATGCGACATTAGACCTCATTTGGGTAACTACCCTTAGTTTTCTTTGTCATAATTCATTTAGGTGCATGAATCGTAGTAGGGATAGTAGAGGGAGATTTGTTAAAAAGGATAAAGGGAGTCATACAAAAAAATCTAAAAAAAATTCTAAGTCATTAGTTTAGGGAGGCAACTCACAACAAGGGAAATTGAAAACTAAATTACAACACTTAGAGTTACCTGAACCCCATCTTGAGAAGTATGTTATAGAATCTACTATTGTTGAGACACCTATAGGTACCCATTCAAATTCTTCTAAAATATTACAGAAAAAGGTTGAAAAGATCTTTCGAGAAACCTATGGGCCCAAAGCTGGTCCATTCTCAAAAGAAACCCAAGAGCCATTTAGAACCTATTTTACCCCTTGGGAATTATATGTCATGGATCCCAACAACAATAAAAACAACAATGATAATAGGGCGCTAACCAACAATAATCTGATTACTTTTGAGTTTCCTATCACATATCCTAAGCGAGATGCCCCTATGAATATTATTCCTCATTCAACTTTACCTATTTTTTGTGGCCTTTCTATTGATCAGGATCCTGGCATGTTCTTGTTTGAATTTGATGTGCTGTTCAACAACTATGATTATCAGAGTGACACGCAGAAGCTCAAACTATTCCCAGCCACATTGAAAGATGTAGCCTTGCATTGGTTTATGAACCTTAGGAACATTAGGACATGGAATGTCATGAGGGATTTGTTCTTGAACAAGTACTAGTAATACTGTAAAACCAAGGAAAACTGGAACAAACTCTTCCATATGACACAAAAGGAAGACGAATCAGTGGAAGACTATCTTGAATACTTCATGCTCAGCCTTCAATGATCTCATCAAAAAGGGCTAAATGATGATACCATCAAAATGTTGTTTCTTAGAGGAATAAGAGATGATGTCATGGAAGCACTAAATTTAATAAGTAAAGGGAATATTTCTAAAATGGAACTTGATGATATCTGTGATATTTGCAAGAACTATTCCAGGTCTCAATGTTTGGGGAGGAACTATCTAGGTAGGTTGTATTTTGTGGGAGCTTCAAAAAATATCACCAAGTGTGAGATAGGTAATTTACTTGAAGATCTTAAGACTGATTTGTTAAGTCATATGGGTGAACAGATAGAAACTTTATATTCATGAAGAAAACATGAGGAGGCTAAAAAAATCCTTAGTTGTCTTTTGCCCCATTTATCGAAAGAAGCACAGTGGTGAGGAGTGTCCATACAATAGAACAAATATATCTTCTTTAGAGGAAGCTAGTAATGACACTACTCTAAAACCACTTCCTTTAGGGATGACTGAGGTAGAATAAATAGATGATCTTGTTTACTTCATGGCCCAAAGAAGACAATGGCAACCAAGAGCAATGCCCCCACTAGATTACCAAGTTTCATCCCAAAATCCTTTTCAACAAAATTCCTTCACAAACCATTCTAGATGGTATGGAAATGGGAAACACCCTCCATACTACCCTCACTATTCACAAAAATACCCGCCTACTCCACAATCGTGGCAAGCATGGTGAGCACCACCACCACCCTTTCCAAAATGTCATTCATTTCCACCGTATCCACCACCTCCAATAATAAACCCATATCAAAAATCCCAACAACTTTTTCCACCTATCCTGATATCTAAATAACTTCTAGTTCAACTCAACCACCGAAAGTTACACCAATGCCCACACAACCAACACCCAATCCAAACAATAAGGTGACTCAACCAGTTTATAATAATGAAGTGGCATGATTCTTGACTTATCCTATCAATGTATTAGAGATTGACAGTGTAAACCTGAGGTCAGGAAAGAATCTTCAAGGATTGACCATCACTAAAGTTGAAGACCATCTTGTTGAGCCAGAAGAAGAGCAACCAAAGCCTACATTTCCAAATAGGTTGCAGGAGCCACCAAAGCAAAGATTCCTTTGTTGCAGGCTATTCGAGATATTCTTGTGTACACTAAGGTGGTTAAAGAACTTTATGGGAGGAAGAAACAAAAGAAGCAGGACCCCAAGATAGTGCAAGTCATTGGGCAACTTGTAGACTTGATGCTAGGAAATATTTCAGTGCCTAAGTATGCGGATCTTGGTAGTCCAATGATTAAGGTACCTATTGGCGACATAACTATTTTGAATACACTTGTGGATCTAGGAGAAGCTATAAATTTAATGACTAATGAGACTAAGGAGAGTTTGGCCCTTCAAGGACTAAGACCTACTCTAACAGTCTTGCAAATGGCTGATTGTACTCTCATAAAACCATAAGGTATGATCAAATATATCATTATTTCTATTGAGTCTTGGGATTATCCCACAAATTTTATGATTTTGCAACCAAAGATTAAGCTAGGGGGTATCCCCTAATTTTAGGAAGACCTTGGTTAGCTACTGCTAATGCCTTCATTGATTGCAGGTCTAGAAATATGGTGATCTTGACTAGGGAGAAAACAAAGCAGTTGACATTGTACCCTCCAACGCAACCATTATTAGAAATGGAGGATCCTTTGTGGATTGATAGTGATGTAGGGAAGCCTCTACCAATTTTAACAATAGATAAAAGTAGGGGATTTGAATATGTTTTAGAAGACACTATTATTAATCATTTATTGCAAAATAATTATTTAATTGATAGTGATCTTGAGCCAATGAATTTTCCTATGGAAATGGGTGATAACTGCCCATTTGGAAATTTTCCATTAGTGGGTAGTTCACAGTTTGTTCAACACTTTATCACTTTGCACCAGTTATTACCACATGATTGTATATATCATCCATTTTTTATGTCTAGGGATACTGATCCATCTTTGTCTAATTCACAACTACTTTCCATAGATACCCCTATACAATCCCAAGCTACTAAAGTCTTACCTGGTAAAACACTTAACAACAATCCCAAATTAGATGCTTGTTAATTGAAAGAACTCATTGAGATGTTGTCAGCCCATAAAGAATCCTTTGCTTGGGATTATCAAGATATGAGAGGTATTCACCTCGCTACTTGTACACACCACATCTATATAGAGGAAGGGAGTAGACCTGTGCAATAACCCTAGAGAAGGTTGAACCCAACCTTATGAGAAATAGTTAAGGAAGAACTCCAAAAGTTGCTCAATGTAGGTTTTATTTACCGCATATCAGATAGCCAATGGGTGTGCCCACTTGTGGTAGTACCTAAAAAGAATGGAAAATGGTGAATATGTGTCAATTATAGGGCCCTTAACAAGGCCACTAAGAAAGATCATCCCCCGCTTCCTTTCATTGACCAAGTCCTAGACACCTTAGCTAGGAAAAATTTATCGTCCTTTCTTGATGGGTTTAGTGGGTACAACCAAATCCGCATTGCCCCTGAGGACCAAGAAAAAATTACTTTTACCTGCCCTTGGGGAAAATTTTCCTACAATGTCTTACCTTTCAGATTGTGCAATGCACCCGCTACTTTCCAACGAGCTGTTTTAAGCATTTTTGCTGATTTAATCCATGATTGTGTAGAAGTGTATATGGATGACTTTATTGTTTATGGTAGCACATATGAGGAAGCTAAGGAAAATATTGAGAAAGTACTTAAGCGATGTATCGATACTAATCTTTCTTTGAGTCATGAAAAGTGTCACATTCTAATGACTGAAGGTATTGTGTTGGGTTATTATATTTCTAAAAAAGGAATTGAGGTAGATCCAAAAAAAATTAAGATTATTCAAGACTTGCATGTGCCTATTGTGCAAAGGATGTATGTAGTTTACTAGGACATATTGGTTATTATCAAAGGTTTATTCAAAATTTTAGAAATATTTCCTCACCCTTGTTTTTTTTGCTAGGAAAGGATGCATATTTTTCATGGACAACATAATGTCAGCAAGCTTTTGACGAAATCAAAGGTAAGCTCATCACAACACCTATGCTACAAGGACCAAATTGGGAACTTCCATTTCATATACATACCGATGCATCAAATACTTCGATGGGATCCATCCTTGGACAAAAGGAATACACCCTCTTTTATGCTATTTATTACATCAATAAGAATTTTACTAGTGCAGAGGTAAATTATACTATTACTAAAAAAGAGTTCCTGGCTGTCATTTATGCAATAAATAAAATTTTCCACTATATCATTGGATATACATTTTTTGTACATACAGATCATTTAGCTATTATATTTTTTATGAACAAACCTATTGTTACTAGACAAGTGATTCGATGGTTACTTCTTTTGTAGGAGTTTGATATTACTATCCTTGATAAAACTGGGTGAGAGAATGTGGTGGCCGATTTTCTTTCTAGATTACAACGTGAAGATGAACCAACTCTAGTGGATGACACCTTTCCAGACGAACACCTTTTAGCTATACTACTAAAAATCCCATGGTACGCTGACATGGACAATTACCTGGTTACTTATAGGTTCCCACCTCATTTCTCTTCAAGGGAATGTCGAAAGTTGGTGGGACTTAGTGGTGATTACACATGGATTAATGGGATGCTCTTTCACCTAGGACTTGATAATATCATGCCTCGGTGTGTTCCTGAGGAAGATGTCTTTGAAATTTTGCATGCATGCCATATAGAACCTTGCAGAGGAAATTTTTTTGACCATAGGACCACCTAGAGGATTCTTACTACTGATTATTATTGGCCCACACTCCACAAGGAAAGTAAGCGTTATGTTCAACATTTTGACAAATTCCAACATATGGGATGGCCTACCTGCTCTGATGAAATTCCTTTACATCCTCAATTATCTATAGAACCATTTGAAAAGTTAGGGTTAGATTTCATAGGGCCCATTCCTCCTCCCTCTCAAAATAAAGAATATATCTTGGTTTGCACAGATTATGTCACTAAATGGGTAGAGGTAGTAGCCTTAAAGCATGCTAGGGATACTAAGGTTGCTAACTTCTTGTATTCTGATATTTTTACTAGGTACGGTGTGCCTCACAAAATTGTCATGGACCAAGGAGCACAATTCACCTTTGACCTGATTTCAGTATTAGTACGATAATACAAAATTAAGCATCAAAAGTATTTCCCATACCATTCACAAGCCAATGGATAGGTGGAAGTAACCAACCAAGAACTAGAGAATATTCTTATGAAGACAGTAGCATTGCACAAGAAAGATTGGGTAGAAAGACTTCCTAAAGCATTTTGGGCCTATCAAACAACCTGGAAGACAACCACAGGGATGAGACCATACGAGCTTGTTTATGGAAAGAGGGTTGTCTTTCCAATTGAATTTGAAGTGAAGACTCTATGCACTACCCTTGCACTTGGGATGAACCTCAATGAAGCACAAAAGGAGAGACTTTCTCAACTCCATTCACTTGATGAAATCCATCAAAAGGCTCTTCTTCCATACAGAGATGGTATAGAAGCAAAGAGAACAGTGGCATGACCGCTTCATCTGGTCATGGACATTCCAACTAGGAGATTGGGCATTACTCTATGAATCATGGTTCTAGGATTTCAAGGGGAAGTTCAGTAGTCGTTGGCTTGGTCCCTATGAAATTCAAGCTATGTATGATAATGGTGTTGTTCGACTATGTACTGTGGATTTTTTAACACACTACTCTTCTTTTTAACGAGCATCATATAAAAATCTAAAAAATAGCCTCTTTTAAAGGAGACCTTCTTTTGTGATGTGGTGAAGGAAATTACTGTTGTTCCTTTTGGCCTCCTCAAAAATTGATTTGTCTTACCGATATATCTATATATATATATAAAGAGAAGCAATAAAAGATCCAACAATGAAAACCCTTTTGGGCGTTGTTTTCTGGTTAATGTTCAAAAACCGGTCTCCGACGAACATTAATCGTTGAATAACCGTAGTGGTGAAAACTAATTTTTTGGCACCACTAAGTGGTGGTAGATTGAAAATCGGGTAACCAGCAGTCTATTATCATGATTAAAAAAAAAAAATTATCACAATTTGGTGCCCAAACTTCCCATCACTTTCCTACCAGGAACCATTTTACTTTGAGCTACAGGTGCTTGGGTCCCTCACTCCATTCATTTGAGTTCTCCTTTTGACCTCCTGTTCATAACCATGGCTTGTACTTTCATGACTCCTAGCACTATGCTTTGTCTTCTACCCTTCACGAGCACCACCGTTCTTGTCCTTTTCTTGTCAGGAACCTCTGCTTAGGTGCCTTCACTGGTTGGTGTTTTCATGGCCCATGGTTTTCAGACCTCTCATCGTACATATTATTCCCTATTCCTAGTTGGTTTCCACATCACTCCCATCCTTGTGTCCATTCCTTTTCATTCACGTTTCCATCATTCATGCCATTGTATAGGATTGGTTTCCTTCCTATCACTTTTGTAACAGGAACTGCTGCCAATATCTTTTGGCCGGGGTTCCAGTATTTTCTTCGCCAGGACTATTTGTTATTTGTATCCATTGAGTGGTGTTCCATTCTCTATGGCTAGTCCCATGGTCCATTTACATCTCTTCGGTGGCTTCGGTGGTCTCTATTCACATGTGGTTGATCGCTAGCTAGTTGTCTCCCACTAGTCATCTTCTTTCACACATTGGCGATATGCTTACCTACATTAATGTCATCGTCACCTCATCGACAATCTAGCAGCATCCTTCCTCCATACCGCCAACATCATTTTCTTCTACCCATTTCCATGTCACTCCATGTCACCTCCAACGATCATTGATATTGGTAATTAACATTTTTTTCTCTTTCTTTGTTATTTTATTTAATATTTTATGTTCGTGCATTGATTGGTGATAAGATCCATGGACGGGTCACGAGCTCAGCTGGGGGGGGAATCTCCTATCATACACCATATTCCATCATGTCACATTTACACTATGTCTTTTCCAATCTTCCATAATGGATTATCATCCATGAATATTCATCATTACTTGCTTAAACATAGTCACCATAATGACCAGGCATGTAAACTGCTTATTTTGATTTCTACTAAATTGCTTGCTAAAAATATCCATCAGCCAAAATTTCTCACTGCTAAAGTTATAATAGATATCCGTCTACCACCCTGAAATAGTAAATTTTTTTGCATTGGCCAGTGATTTCTGCCTATACAACATCCTAGTAACATCATGGTAGGAGACCAGCATTGCCACCGTTTTGAGCCCTGCACCATGGAAGAACTAAGGGCACCAAAGGCTACAGAGGCTTACAAAATCTTGAAACAAGCAGGATGGGATACATATTTTAAACGGTTAAGAGGGTTTGATGAAAATATTGTGCAGGAGTTCACAATGACCCGCCACTAAAAGGAGGAAAAAGTTTGTGGATTAACAATCCCTTTCTCAGTAGAGGTTGTATACACCTAAAATCGATCAAGAAATTTAATTAATTAAATACTAGTTATTTAATTAATATTGAACTACGTATAAATAAATTCTCAATTTATTTATATAGTTCACCCTTTTCTAATTCTCCAAATCTAAAATCATATTCTTCTAATTTAATTAAATAAATGAATTTCTAAAGTTTGTTTTATTTAATTAGGTTTCATTAACCTCAAATTAATAATTCAAGCACATGTCTACAAATTTTCATGCCACCTCACCAAGGTCACATGAAATTAAATAATTCTATTTTTTAATTAGAATTATCTTCAAACACATGGCTTATTCCTCACACACTTCTTCAATAAAATTTGAACACATGGTCTTTCTCTCACACACTTGATTCCTCCATCCATTTGGCATGTTGTCTTTGGTCAAGGAAACACCTTCTTGATTCTCTTCATCTCCACCGTTCATCCCTCTTGTTTAAATCTGGATCGTCGATTGTTGCCACCTCACAAGATGCTTGGAAAAGCCTATAAATACAACCCTCTGGAATTGTATTTTGCATCCCACATTCGAGTAGAGTTATCATGTAGGAATAGCTTTTGGAGCATTGGAGCATTTGGAATCTTATATTTAGAATCATGTTAGCTTCATATTTAGTATTATAGAATCATATGTTGCTTTATAGTTGCATTTTATGCCATACTTTGCTTTGTAGTTGCATTTTAGATTAATATATTCATAGTTAGCATTTGATCATATGTAGAATCATCCTAGCTTCATATCATAGCATTTACATTGTATAATCTAACACCATTATCCATTCATCATAATATCCATTATCATAGCATTCATATAGTTTCATGTAGGAACTTAATTGGCTTGCATGTTGAATATTATCTTGTTTTTCAAGTTGTCATTTTAACAACCATAGTGCACATAGAAATCTGAGGACCAAATGGTTAAATAAATCCTTGAGAATAAAGGACAATGAAATGTTCTTAAAAGATTTGTTTAACTACAAAATAGAGTAGTTTATTTAATTTAAATATTTGATATAATCCATTCCAATGGCATTTTTTTTTATTTACTCATTCTCCCACATTTCACACACACATAAATTGGCGCCCACCATAGGGAAATACCCCATTTCTAACTTTTTTTTGGAAAAGTTCTTGTAAATAGGCTAGATGTCACGTTTTAGTGCAACCTTAATTTCTTTCAACACATCTAATAAATCTTTTGATGCTTATGACTTATGTTTCTGCACATTCGACCAATCTTTCAGCGCATCTGTGGTTTGTTCTAGCGCATGCAATCAATCTTTCAGTGCATACATCAATTGTTCTAGCACATAGAGGGAGTATTTTAGTGCATTCGATATTTCCTTTAGCACATTCAGTAGTTCTTATAGCACATACATGAGTTATTTTAGCACATAGAGTATATGTTTTAGCACATTGAAATAATATTTTAGCACATTGAATGATTGTTATAGTGCATCTGGTTAAATTTACAAAATTTTAAAAATCTGAGAACTGATTGGTGTTTCTTGCTTGTAGGTACTTTTATACATTGGTCAAAGAAATTTTTATCAAACTACTGATGATTTATGCAAGGGTTGGAGTTATTTAAATGCTTTCTTTTGCTTAAGATAGGCATCTAGCTTAATTAGAAAGGATAAAGAACACCATGTCTTTCATGCTTGATGAATGGTAGGCATATGCTCTCCCCTTAACTGGGTGACCAAAATGCCAAACCCATTCACTTTTATTTTATCGTTAGAGGGCCTGCCTTGTGGGAAAAAGTAATCACCCAAGGGAACAACCCAACTAATAACATGCTAAAGCCAAGCGACTTCCAACCGGGATATAAATGTGGGTACTTGGGGAAAGTTCAAGTATCACGAGGATTATTCCAGCAAGAAGGGTAGCAATGGTCTCTTGCCGCATGGATGATCCCCCACGAATGGAATGCCTATACTAGAACCCTTTGTTATAGTAAGGCCAAAATCCTTATTCTATTTGTTGGTGCAAGAATGGTCATTCTGAAGTTGTCCCACATTCTTACAACTTTTAGTAGAGATGAGAAATAAGCCATGGGAGATTCATGGGTATTGATGCTTGGCTACCCCTTAGAAGTGAGTTCCATGGAGGGGAGCTAGTGGGTTCAAGCATCTAATCATCCGCTATAAGTAAGCGCAATTGGAGTAAAATCCAAGTGGAAATCTAATAAATATTTTCCTACACAACCTTAAGTTATACATGCTTGATGTGTCTTTACCAATGTGTTTTTAAACAAATTTCAAACAAAACGTCATACATTGGAAGTGAAAACCTTGATTCAGAAAAACATCCTTTGGAATAACTTGGAAAATTATAAAATCAAACACAATCTTGCAAGAAACTGCGTCATTTTCCTAGTTCAGCGCATCCGCTGCATTTTCTAGCGCATCTGTGCAATACTGTAGCACATCCAACTGTTGTTATAGCGCATCTGTGCATTTTTCTAGTGCATTCATTTTCTATTCTGATGCATCTAGTCAATATTATAATGCATTTGTGCAGTCATGTAGCACATTTACCCTCTGTTATAGCACACCTGTGCATTTTTCTAGCGCATTTACTCTTTGTTCTAGTGCATTCAAGAAATCTTATAGTGCATTTGTACACTGTTCTAGTGCATCTGTCCTCTATTTTAGCGCATCTGTTAAATCTTTTAGTGCATCTTGGCTCTATTTTAGCAGACCCATTAAATGCAAAACCCAAGAGTTAAACTTGTCCCATGTTTCATAGTTTGAACCAAAATTCAAAATCTTCTTCAAGTCCAGAATCATTCCTTAGGTACCATAGAATCTAAAATTAACTAAAATTGACCTCTACAAGTGGAATTCTCCAACCTAAACCAAGATCTAACATCTCAAAGTGCCAAAAATCATCAAACTTATCACACCTTTGATTATTACACCTAGTTTCATCATCAGGATTTACCATCCTTTCATCATGAAATGAAGCTATATAGTCAAATAAAACTTAGTCTCATTAGAATTTGTCATTCTATTTGAATTAGTTGTAATCCTTGGCACTCTTTTAAACTTAGATCAAAGTTTAGTCAAAACTATAACACTTGTTTTCATGTTCAAACAAGGTTACAAAAATAAAAACTCAAGGAAAAAGGACTTGAAAAGAAAAAAATTGAAGAGCCAAACCTTGGAACTCCAACCATTCAAATTCCAACCATTGAAACTCTAATCATTGAGACTCAAAACACTGAAACTCAAAATAGTGAAAGGTAAAACACCATGTCGGAAGCTGAAGAGAATCCTTTCCATGGAATCCACAACAATAAAGGGGAATAATTGAAGAAGACATTCAATATGTTGAACAAGAGCCCAACTTCCACAAATGCTTAGAAAATATTTTCAAAAGAAATGGATAAAAGTACCTCCTTATGCTAGTTAAACAAGGTGTCAAATTACCTGAGGAATTTGATGTGAATCAATTGAAATCACCTCCGAAACAACTTGAAAAAGAAATAGAACAAGTGATTTCCCTAACCCTTCAAATGAAGAACCTTCAACAACAACTTCTTGACATGCAAAGGGGACCATCAAAACAATATTTGATCCAAGACATTTTTCCATATCGTTTTGATCAACATATTCATATAATTCCTTTTCCCAAACATTGTGAATTCCCAAAATATGACAAGGAAAATGGATCCAATTGATCATGTGAGGGAATTTAGACCACGAGTCTTGAATTTTCTCATGAAGAAACTTATTTGATGAGGTTATTCCCAAGAAGTCTAGGTGGAAAATGCCTTGAATGGTTTTCAAAACTTGCACCACCCATCAAAACCTTTGAAGAATTGGTCAAAAAATTCATCACCCAATATTCTTATAACATTCAACATGACATAACAATGAAGGACCTTTGTAACTTGAAACAGAAAAAGGGTGAATCGTTCCTTGTGTTTTTGCAAAAATGGAGAAGGTTGTTCGCAAGATATTCTCATCCCATACTTTAAAAAGAGAAGATGAAAATCTTTATCAATAACCTAAATGACGAGATGAGCTACAGGTTGGAATTGCAATGTCCACCCACATTTGAAAAATTGATTAAAAATGGGATTAAAATCGAAGAAGCTTTGGTCAAAATAGGAGTCATAAAAATTTACAATGACAACAACACATCAAACTCCTCTAAAATTACAACAACAATGACAAACCAAAGTTTCTAAAATGAAACAAGAACATGGGTAACAACGATGGTATAGTTGAAAATCAGAATGCAAAACCTGTATTCAACTTGACAGTAGTGGCCACCAAAACTAATCAAAACAACAATCCACCCAAAAACCAAAACAACAACTAAAATGTCAACCAAAGCAACAATCAAGGTAATGTTGGATAAAAAACACCATCATATCAAATGCCCTCAAATTGAAGAAGGTTCACACCTTTAGGACAATCATTAGAATCGGAATTGAAGGAACTTCTCGAAGCTAAGGTCATAACATTACTAGAGACAAGAAATTGGGAACCACAAGTTAAGCCTCCATGGTGGAATGATGCTCATTTTTGTGACTTTCATTGTAACAAAGGAAATAAAACCAATGAATGCATGCAATTGAAGCACTTGATATAAGACTTAATTGACAACAAGATGATATTTGTAGAAGGACCCCAAACAAACAATGATCATGGAGCATTCAAGAACCCTCTACCCAACTATGAAAAAGGGGAATCTTCTTCTTCAAATACCAAAGGAAAAAACATAAATTATGTCTATGATACCACCATTATCCATATTGAGGTGGTTGATGATCAAACCCATGAAAAACCAGATCTTATTGCAATTGATAACCCAAAAAATGAAAACACCCTTGAACATGAACAAAACATCATTGCAATTGAAAATCATCACCATGATGTTGACACCACCTCACATCAAATCAATGACCTTGTGACAATAAATTTGATCACCAACATTGTTGTGAATGACAATCAAATCAATGTCTTCAAAATCAGAGAGAAACGAGACAATTCACCAATCAATGCAATCACAAGAGGACAAGCCAAGGTGACATTGAAAGGAGCTACCCGTTCCATATCCAAAGTAACTACTATTATCCCTACAACCCAATATAACATAGTTGATCAATTGCAGAAAATACCCGCCCAAATATCTATATTAGAACTTCTCAATATTTCACCCGCTCACAAGGAAATCTTGGAACAAGCTCTAGTTGCTACCATGGTACCAAACAATCTAGAGGTTTTCCAATTCTAGACTATGGTGGGGCATTTGACTGCATCACACTGCTTATCATTTTCTAAACACGATGATGTATCTATCAACCATCTACACAACGTTTCCCTCCACATTGAGGTCTTAATCCATAAACATCGCGTTCAATGTGTTCTAATAGATGTAGGAGATAGCTTGAATATTTGTACTTTAAAACTTGTTCATGCACTAGGCTATTCAGAAAATGCTATTGATCCTAGAAGGAAAATCACAATAAAAGCATATGATGATGAGGAGAGATCTTCACAAGGGTTGATAGTGCTACCTATTCAAGTGGGACCAGTTGTTAGAGATATAGTATGCCAAGTGTTAGACAAAGAGTTAACATACAACATACTCTTGGGAAGAACTTGGATTCATGACATACAAGCAGTACCATCCACATATCACCAATGTTTGAAGTTCCCTTTCAATGGGCAGGAAATCACTATTGCAACTAACTCAAACAACCCCCAATATTGTAACACCCTCAAGACTACCCAAGACACTTTTGTAACACACAAAAAAGAAGCTTCAACTCATGGTTCATCAAATGATGGGAAATAACTATATGCCTTGTCAAAGTGGGTTGAGAAAAAGGACCAGTCAAAGGATAAGGGTATTGGTGATTCCACTCCCTCAAGTAAAGAAAGTACATCAAATTCTTCATCAAACTAGCTGAGATAAAGGATCAATCAAAAGAAAAAGGTATCGGTAATTCTACTCCACAAGATTAGGAAAGTCAACTTGAGTCCTTATCGAAACAAGTGGACAAGATCCAATTGAAAGACAAAGGCATGGGGAAATACTCATTTGAGAAATCCTTATGTTTATTACAACTTTCCTCTTCTCCTAAATCACATGGGAAACCACCAACATCAAGACAACAATCATCACAACCCACCACACTATTTGATGGCACCTTTGTAAGAGCAGGAAAATTAGTTGATGATTTAGATGACAAAGAGGTTTTAAACTAGTTATACAAAGCTGAATAATCATCACAAGCATCCAACTCAAGTGTGCAAACAAAGCAATACAACAAAGGAATGACAATCCTAGAAAAGATGGGATACGAGGGAAAAGGTCCTATCAGTAAAAGGAAAGAAGGCATCATAGAACCGATACAACCTATCACAATGCAAACCAAGGATAAAATGGGATTGGGGTATAAAGAAGAATCAAGTGAAGAAACTAGATAACAAGTTGTTGAAAGAATCCTACAACTACAACCTAGTGATGATCATGAAACTAATTCAAATGAATATGAGTGGGATTCGCTATTCAAAGAGTCTTGTCACGATAAGGAAATTGATGCAGTAAAAAAGTATACACCCATATGTGATGAGGGTCAAAGTTCAGGTTATAGACCGCTTGAAATAGGATCACAACATATTGATGACTCCAATGAAGATGATCAGACTCAGAGCGAAACAAATAATTTAGAGGATAGTTACCTTATAGACATCAACTTCGCTATTAGACAATCCAAAGACATTACCATTGGGACCCTTACTGCATCTAACCTTAACCAATCCAATGATCCCTTACCCCTAGTACATCTTGAAATCATAGATTGGGATCAAACCGAGTTGTCTAATATCCCCATCTTTTCAAATGATGAGGCCATTGTCAACCTCCTCTGTTCCGCCAATCCTAAAATAGATTCCACCATTGAACATCATAACGAAGCTTCCAAATAGGAGAGTGTCAAATTTTCTAGCTACAAAATGAATAATACAAGGAATAGATCTTATGGTGAAAACCATTCAATGGCAGTATCAGATCTAGAAAAAGTAAAAATAAAGATTGTATCCAATGGAAAAAACCTCTCTAAGGTGTTGAAGGATGGAAGATTTGACACACTCCTCAAAATTTTTTAGGAATGATCTAAAGTATTGGTTGAACCCACTCAGTCTATCAATATCAGCAATGAAGAAATAGTAAAGATTGTCCATCTAGTAGAATCCTTGACAAATCAAGAAAAATTGAACTTCATAAAATTCTTCATAGAAAGACAAGTCAATTTTGCTTGGTCATATGATGACATGCCAGGGATTGATCCATAACTCATCATGCATCACTTATCATTACTAGCAGGGGTAAAATCGGTCAAGAAAAAGTTAAGAAAAATGCATCCGCATATTGCTATATTGGTAAAGGTAGAACTAAAGAAGTTATTGGATGTTGGGTTCATTAGACCAATTGACTATGCCGAATGGATATCAAACATTGTTCCTATTTCAAAACTAGACAAGAGCATCAAGATATGGACATATTTTAGGGATCTCAACAAGGCTTTCCCAAAAGATGACTTTCCTCTACCCAACATTGACATCATTGTGGACCTAATAGCAGGGCATGGCATGTTGTCACTCATGGATGGTTTTTTCGGCTATAATCAAATCAAAATTGCAAATGAGGATCAAGATAAGACAACCTTCACATGTTTGTGGGGAACCTTTTGTTGGAATTTCATGCCATTCAGGTTGAAGAACGCATGAGCAACTTATAAACATGCTATGATGACATCTTTCATGATATGATGCACACCTTCATGGAAGACTATGTGGATGATGTATTGGAAAAATAATACACTAGAGAAGGACAATTAGGAATCTTAGATAAAATCTTCACCAGACCAGAAAAGTTCAATGTATGAGTGAACCCAAAGAAATGTGTGTTTGGGGTGACTTTCGCCAAACTCTTGGGGTATATAGTTTTAGAAAATGGAATTAAGGTAGATCTTGCAAAACTCAAAGCTATCATGGAGATGCCACCACCCAAGAACATCAGTCAGCTATGATCTCTGCAAGGGAGATTCTAATCAATCTAAAGATTTATCTCACAACTGGTAGATAAGACCCATCCTTTCACTCACTTGCTACAAAAGAATGTATCTTTCTGATGGGATGAGAAATGTGAAGAGGCCTTCAACCAATTAAAACAATATCTGATGAGTCCACCTATCTTAATACCACTAGCAAAAGGAAAGCCACTTTTATTATACATAGCAACAACTGAGATATCATTGGGAGCCATGTTGGCACAAGAGGATTCAACAAGAAAATAAAGGGAAATTTATTATATTAGCAGAAGTTTAAATGGCTACGAGATCAATTACGCCTTCATTGAAAAGGCTTGCTTAGTAGTAGTGTTCACTACCCAACAATTATGACACTAGATGCTAACTCATACCATCAATTTAATAGCCAAGATAGATCCACTGAAACACCTTCTTAGCAAATCTAATCTAACTAGAAGACTAGCCAAGTGGGTCATGATGCTGAGTGAATTTGACATCCAATATGTCAATAGGAAGGAAATCAAAGGACAAGAAATTGTGGACCAGTTAATTGAAGCACCATTGCAAGATAATCATCCAATGAACATTGAGTTTCAAGATGTTGATGTCCTAATGATATCAACACAACAATGGGTATTGTACTTTAATGGCTCTTATACACAACATGGATCAGGTGTCAGAATCTTTTTTATCTCGCCACAAGGACATACCATTCCAAAATACTATAGACTAATGTTTCCTTGCACCAACAACATAGCCAAATACAAAGCATTGATCATTGGAATCAAAGTAGTAGTCAAGTGGAAGATCACAAAGTTACATGTCTATGGGGATTCACAATTGGTCATTAATCAGGTAAACAATGATTATCAAACAAAGGACGATAAGTTGATGCCTTATAAAAGAATGGTTGATGACTTCAAAAAGTACTTTTTAGAAATAATATTTGAGTAGATTCCTAGAAGCAACAACAAAGTTGTTGATGCCATGGTGACCATTTCTTCTCTCTTACATATTCTTAAGAAACGAGCCTATTATGAGTTCATGGTGGAACAACTATTCAACCCCTCCTATGACAACCTGGAATCCCAAGTCATCTACCATCTAGCCGAGGCTAACACTTCCATCTATGGTAAAATTTATAATTACCTAAAAGACAATTACCTCCCACCTGAACTATCCCAAAATCAAAACAGAAACTTCATTTGTCAAGCCACTCGACATGCCCTTATCACGGATGCCCTTTATCAACGAGATCTTGACAGAACTCTCCTCCGATGTCTAAAACGTGACAAGTTCGAAACAACTTTACGGGAGGTTCATGAAGGTGTTTGTGGAACTCATTCGAGTGGTTTAACCTTAGCCAACAAACTCCTCTATTTGGGATATTACTGGCCTACTATGGAGAGGGATTCTTTTTAGCTTGTCAAGAAATTCCAAAAGTGTCAGATTCATGGCAATCTCATCCATGCACCAGGACAAGAAGTTCAACCTTTTGCATCAACATGGCCCTTTTGTCAGTGGGGATTGGACCTCGTAGGAAAGATTCATCCATCTTCATCCAACGAACACAATTTTATCATCACAACCATGGAATACTTCACAAAGTGAATTGAATCAGTTACCTTAACCACCATCATAGGAAAGAAAATTTCATCATTCATCCTTAATTATATCATCTGTCGATATGGCATCCCTCAATCCATTATCATGGACAATAGTAGACCATTTAAAAATTAGGATTTCCAAGAACTCTGTGAGAGGTTCCATATATAGCATCGGATTTTTACACCATACTATCCCCAAGAAAATGGCCAAGCAGAGGCCTCAAACAAGACTATCTTGAAAATCTTGAAGAAAACTATCAATGAGGTTGGACGTGATTGGCATGTTTAAATAAACCCTACTTTATGGGCTTACACAACCAGTATCCACACCCTGACAAGAGCAACACCCTATGCCCTAGTCTATGGATCAGAGGCCATTCTACTTATTGAGGTTGAGCTCCCATCACTCTAGGTGTCACTAAAAGGGATCATTTCAAATGAGGATTACAAAGTGTCTAGGTTACAGGAATTGGAACAATTGGATGAGTGTCGTCAAAATGCAGTGGACCATTTGAAATCATACCAATAGAGGATATCTAGAAGTTGCAATCACAGATTCAAGCCTAGAACATTTCAGGTGGGTGATTTAGTCCTGAAAGAAAACCCCTGTAACCAACAAGATCGAGAGAAGAAGGGGAAATTTGAACCCAACTGGCTAGGTCCCTTTGTTATTGTGTCAGTATTTGGATCAAGAGCATATCAGTTGTCCACACCAGAAGGGGATTTTTTTGATGAACCCCTCAACAACTTGCATCTCTAGAAATTCTACACCTAAATCATCTAGTGCATCAGAATGAGTCCTGAAAAAAAAGATAAAAACATCAGAAAATGTCCTAAAAAAATAGTTTTCTTGATGAAAACCTGGCAAACAAGAATCTTGGTAATGACAAAAAAAAAAGATCAAAAATACAAAAAAGTGAAAAAAGTGAAAAATACAAAAAAAGTGAAAAAATAAAAATAAAAAAATCATAAAATCTAAAAAAAGTGCAATAAAAATAAGTAGTGAAAACCTAGGAATATGTGCTATTTATGATAGGTTAGCTTTTCCATTTATTTGAGCATGTTGACCATTCACTTTCACCATCCATCTTCCTATCATTGGAAAGCTTCATGTACATATCCTAGCATTGTGGATGTGTCTCACCCTAGACTGGGGGAAAAATCCTGAACTCACTAGGGGCAATAAACTCTGAGCTTGAACCAAAAGACAAATAGCAGTTGTACAACACAACCCAAAACAATGATCATAGTGCAACTCAAGATTGAACATCAATCACACAAACATGAACACATCAACCATCCATATCAAACAACCAAATCAATCAAACCAAAAACACACTTCAAATGGATGATTGTTCTTCTAAATCATGGATTTATCACTGTGGCATGAATGTTCAACTATTGAACTTGTTTTTGTTATCATATCTCTGGAGAAACTCGATGATGTATCACACTAGAGGAGATAGGAAGGAGTGTGATTTTTATTTGTTTCTTGTCTATGAGTTAATCATTATTACTGTGCAAATTTTCACAGGACGTGCTCTACAAAGTATCACTAATGACATTCTGAATTTGCATAGGAAAATAGTTAACTCTTATCTGTTTACGCAAGCAATACTCGGGTCATTTCAGTTTAATTATACTTAGATCCTTGTGTTAACTTACACTATCAAACATCATGGAAGTAGTACTTAGGTCATCATGGTCTAAATATGCCATCGATTCTTGTACTCACTTTCAACATTCTAAAGGCTCAATGATGATAAAAAGCATGACAAATTGGCTGTTACAAATGACAACTTTTGAATATGAGATTTGCATGGTTAGAGTAGATTGCATTCATCTTAGTTTGCATCTATATCTATAGGGTTTCCAAAGCTGCAACAATTTCACAAAGATGTTATCTCTAACACTAATGGATTGAGTACACTTGACATTAACAAAAACATATCATTCTCATATGGAAAACACATCATTTGCATACATTAAAAAACAATATAACATCATCCATCCATCCACATGCATTGCATCATAATATTTGCATCAAAAAACATAAAAATATGTGAATCACATCTCATTTACATAATCAAAATCATTCCATATAGTTGCATTAATAAAGTGGTCCACTAAGCTCAAATGAGTGAGTCTGTTTAGATTTCCAAGAAAGTTGGGAAATATTTTAGGTTTTGTGAAGATTAACTTTACAAATAATCAATTGATAACAACCTTCCTACAACTCTTGGAAGTTGGATAGATTCACTCATTTAAGCTTAAGACCCTAGAAGTTTCGAAGTATTACAAACTTAGTTAGGAATAATCATTTGCATCACATAATCATATCATCATTACAAAACATCATACATAATCATTACATCCCATTATCATTACATCCATACATAATCAGTATAAACATCACATATCATCACATTGCATAATCAAAATCCATCTCACATAGCATAGGCATCACCCATAAAGCATATAGAATCATCATTAAATACACCACATAATCATCATTCCATACATAAAATAATCATCATTGCATGCATTTTCATATCATCATTACATACATATCCCATAATCATCATCACATAGATATCATCATTGCATAGTCATAATGATCACCATCATGTAAAAATCATAAACAAATAAAATTAGGTACCATCATACAATCATTTCATCTAACATTCATCCATTCATTTGCATCATTTATTTGCATCAGAAAAGTACAAAAACATCAAATAGATCACATATCATTGGCATAGTAAAATCCATCACATGCATCATATAGGAATCATTCATAAAACATCATAGAAAACACATCAGTTGCATCATCATTTTCATCCATATCATATCATATCATCAGCTCCATATAGAACATCACATATCATCATAAACATAGAAATTAAATGCATCCATCATAATCATCAAGATCATCATCATATAACATCATATAGACACATAGATCAAAATCATTGCCACACATCATATAAACTCAAAATCATAATGTCAAAATGTACAAGGATATCCAAAGGTCTAAAGATATACATCAATATAAAAAATAGCAGTGTATCATAAAATCTTAAAACAAGAGGAACATCATCAATGTCTTACTAAATATAGAGGTGTATACATGTCCAATGTACATCAGAGAATCATAAACTGGAAGCTATGTCATGCTCCCCCTAGACGATGTTGGAATCCCAGGACTAGTACCTCCCCCTACACCCCATGGACCCACACCAGGATCTCTCTAATCTCTAGACAATGGCTACATAACACCCACGCTAGCAGTCTGAGACTGAGACCTCCTTGACCAAGACTGGGAAAATCTCTCCCACCACTCTGGAGGAACCGCATCATTATACCAACCTTAGTAGAACTTGGCCTCCTGTGTGGTACAACAAACCTCTTTGAATTAATCTGACGTACCGACAGCTACTGTAGACTACTATAGCCTCTTAGTGATGGCATCGACCTACTCCACCCACTACCTTAGGGCATCCCTCTTAGAAGTTAATAGGGTAATATGTCCCTACACATGTCCCTGCACCTATCCCTGGGCCTATACCTATGCAAGTTGGGCCAGCACCTGCTTCCTAGCAGCATCCCTCTCGGCTATCAGAGTCTATACCTGTCCCTGTGCCTGTATAAGTAGATCTTGCACTTGCTCTAGCTAAACTTGTAAAGTCTCGACCTATACCTGAAGAGTGACTATTTGTGTCTGCTGTTGTGGTGAGGGTAGCCAAACCTCCACATGTTTCCTCTTGTGACGCACTCTCATCTCACCAACATTTGTCCCTAGTCCTCCGCCACCCCCATCATCTCCACCATCACTCTCCTCATCATCACCATCATTGCTGCTACCCCCCTCCTCACTTCTCTCCTCCTCCTCTCCCTGCTCCTCTGCCTCCTCTCTCCATTGCCTCCACCTATGACCTCCTACCTACTCCTTCGCTAACAATGGTGTTGGCTCATCCAAAATCGTAATCCATGGGAATGGGTGCATGAACATATATAGGTAATACTCCTTGGATATCAGTGCATCGGTGATCTCTGGATGCACCTCCCAAATGACAACCTGTAACCCCTGAAAGTGTTGCACCGCTACATCATAAGAAAACACTGGCCCCCACTCTATAGCATCCTGTCATCATCGAGCATAATGAGCCACTCCCTGAACCTAGCCATACTATCTTAGTACTCTCAGTAGCATGAATCTCTCGATAATAAAATGGGTCCGCCCAATCAGATAAATTGACTGACATAAGAATGGCATCTCCATGTCATCCTTTGGCCATTGCTCACAATCAACATATGGCTGCCATACCACTGACTCTAAATCATCCAATGCCCTCCTCCAATACTCCAACTTTCCCAACCTAGGTTGAGCAAGTCAACCGACATAAATATGAACATATGGCCTCATGGTCGAGTGTTGCCTCCCTCCAACTAGCTGACTGGTTGTTGTGCTCCCAGGCTCAGACTTGGAGCAATGTGACCACCACCAATAAACTCGCTCCTCGTAGATAAACAACCTAATGTAAATCATGATATAGATGGACCAACATATAACAACCCCATGCATATCGAGTGTCATGAACAATCATGCTCTCCAAGATCCACCCCCATCCAACTAAGAGTCCCTTTGACCTAGAATTAGGACAAAGGAACCCTCCAATGAAACTGGCTAGCACAGAAGGAAGAGTGGTGTATGCATCAACCATGTCCCTCCATAGAATATCATACCCACATATATGGTCATCCTAAAATACTCTTTGCAATGCATCAGTCCTTCCCTACTCCTGTGAATCATAAAGGAAAAGCTCCCCAACAACAGGTATCCATAAAATCTAGTAGACATCCTCAAGAGTCACTATAATCTCACTAGTGGGAAAATGGAAGGTGTTATGCTCACTGTGCTATCTCTCCACTAAAGTTGTCAGTAAACCCTTGTTCACCCTAATCTAGGGCATATTGATAAGAGATGACAAACCACATCATGCAATAATAGTTGTGTCATCTTGCATCAGATGACGAATCAACTCCCATGTCCCTGGGAACCACTCTCTGATCTGTAAACTCGTCAAAGGCACCTATCATCACAAAATCACAAATCAGTCAATCAATCAATCAACTTATCAATCTAATAAGCTCTAGTGAGACTTTGGTCAAATCTCATGAGCATCAATCAATCAATTCAACCTCACCTATCAGGAGGTTTATCAAACCAAACAATGCACCTCAACTAGCATGAGGTTTATCAAATCAATCAATTCAACCTCACTTATCATGAGGTTTATCAAATCAATCAATTCAACCTCGCCTATCATGAGGTTTATCAAATCAATCAATGCACCTCACCTATCACGAGCCTTCATCAATCAACTCAACCTCACCTATCATGAGGTTTATCGACTCAATCAACCTATAATTGATCCTCGCCTATCATGAGGTCAATTATCATCATCATATCATTACATCTCACCTATCATGAGATCAATGGACATATAACATATCAAACATCATCAATCATCATCAACAGAAAGGCTGACATGATTAAACATCATCGACATCAGGGAGTCTAATAAGGAAAATCATCAATCTGGTCTAAATCTTCACCAATGCGCAAGAATATTCTTTTTATGCGCTAAAAAACCCAATGCGCTAGAAAAGAGGTTCTATGCGTTGAAACACTAAATACGCCATTTCATTTTCTTAATGTTCCAGAATAGGGTCTCGATGCACTAAAACATCTTATGCACTACTTCATTCTCTCTATTCACTAATCTAATTTCCCTAAGCGCTAATCTAACCTATGCGCCACAATAGTCACTCAATGGGCTATTGCAGGCAACCTATGTGCTACATCATTCAATGTGTTATTTCATCTAACCTATGCACTAAAACAAACCATGTATGTGCCATTCTGGTGACCCTATACGCTAAAACAATTCAAAATCCAAATTGAAAGAAAAATGAAGGGAAAAAAATGCACGAAATACAAGGTGGTTTTCAGGGTACTCACCGGAGGTTCATACGCTACTGGTGATTGTGCTTCCTGACCTGCTCAAACCAATGTGTGTGGTAGGGGATTTGTACGAATCACTCACTCACAAGTTTTCAAATTGCAAAATGCACTCAAATGAAACTTTTTAACCTTTTAAGGTTAATTAAGTGGCATTTTATGGGGGATGTTTTATTTTATTTTTTAAAGGGGCCTTAATTAATCAGATCATCACTTGTTGGGTTATATATCATTTTTGGGAGATAAATCATTTTTGGGGCATAAAATTTTGAGATCATCATCAAATCATCGTAAAATCATCAAAATTTTCAAAAATTCCAAAAAATCTTAAAAAATTCAAAAATTCACCGATCTATCTCCTGAGGGGGCGTATATCCGTCATCACCTAAAAACCATCGTCTAGGGCATTGATTTTATTTTTTCTCGGCATCAGTATCAAATTTTCTTTGAAGCAACGTGTAAACACATTACTTCAAAGAGGGGAAAAATGTATACACCTAAATTGGTCAAGACATTTAATTAATTAAATACTAGTTATTTAATTAATATTCGACTACATATAAATAAATTCTCAATTTATTTATATAGTTCACCCTTTTCTAATTCTCCAAATCTAAAATCATATTCTTCTAATTTAATTAAATAAACGAATTTCTAAAGTTTTTTTTATTTAATTAAGTTTCATTAACCTCAAATTAGGTATTCAAGCACATGCCTACAACTTTTCATGCCACGTCACCAAGGTCACATGAAATTAAATAATTCTAATTTTTAATTAGAATTATCTTCAAACACATGGCTTATTCCTCACACACTTCTTCAATAAACTTTGAACACATGGTCTTTCTCTCACACACTTGATTCCTCCATCCATTTGGCATATTGTCTTTGGTCAAGGGAACACCTTCTTGATTATGTTCATCTCCACCGTTCATCCCTCTTATTTGAATTTGGACCATCGATCATTGCCACCTCACAAGATGCTTGGAGAAGCCTATAAATACAACCCTTTGGCATTGTATTCTTCATCCCACATTCGAGTAGAGTTATCATGCAGGAATAGCTTTTGGAGCATTCGAGCATTCGAGCATTTGGAGTCTTATAGTTAGAATCATGTTTTACTTTGCAGTTGCATATAGAATCATGTTTAGCTTCATATTTAGCATTGTAGAATCATATGTTGTTTTATAGTTGCATTTTAGGTTAATATATTCATACTTAGCATTTGAGCATATGTAGAATCATCCTAGCTTCATATCATAGCATTTACATTGTATAATCTAACACCATTATCCATTCATCATAATATCCATTATCATAGCATTCATATAGTTTCATGTAGGAACTTAATTGGCTTGCATGTTGAATATTATCTTGTTTCTCAAGTTGTCATTTTAAAAACCATATTGTACAAAAATATGAGGGCCAAATGGTTTAATAAATATTTGAGAATAGGGGACAGTGAAATTTTCTTAAAAGATTTGTTTAACTACAAAATAGAGTAGTTTATTTGATTTAAATCTTTGATATAATCTGTTTCATTGGTGTTTGTGTTGATTTACTTATTCTCCCACATTTCACACACATAAAGGCCATAGCTAATGTCTCTAGGTTTCCACTCTTATGAGAAAATTACTTTCCCGATAAATCCAAATGCAACATGAACCTCAAGTCCCTGCGCAAGAAGTTCCTGGCATGAGGGGAGTCTATTGAAATCATTACTGGTTAGGGCACAAAATTAATTTCACTTCTGAAGCCTTGGGACAGTGTGGAAAAATTCATTATCTAGTATATCACTTGCAAAGGGAGGTATGTATATGTTTATGCCAAGAAATTTTTACTTATGAACCATTTGAGATGGGGAATGTTGGTGAACCTGCCATATTTTATTTACTCTTTTCTAAACCAAATGCGAAAAGCAGTCCAAAAGGGGCATGAAAACTCATTAGCCCACCATGGCCTCATTAAATTGTTAGTTGTAAGAGAATTGATAAAACTCTATTCTCCACGTGATTGGGATCCATTGCTTAGTGAAAACACCCCAGACAACTCCACAGAGGAGGAGCCTCCTGTCAACCCACCTAGTTCTGAAAATGATGAGTCTATAGACATAGAATCAGTTAAAGGAAGCAATAATGAAAGCCCTTCAGAGGAACCAAGTGAATATTTGAGGACAAAAGAACTTTCTAATGACTCCCCTAAATCTGCAAAGAAGAGAGTTTCTAAAAGGGGTACAAAGCAAACCCTAACCTCAGATAGAAAACCGGCCAAGAGCTCTCGTGTTACCCCAAGTAAATTTGTTACAATTAGCACACCTAGAAGTAAGAGGAAAAGGCCTAGAAAAATGCACTCAGTCTCCCCTGGCTCTTCAAAGAAACAAGCTTCAACTCCTCTCAATGACAAAGAGAAATCAACCTCTCGGGAAAAATCATCAATTAAAGAGAGGTCACCTCCTTCTACAACCAAAAATATGGAAAATTTAGCAAATGTAGCCAATGAGGTTCTAGGTTCTGAACAATCAAAAGCTATGGATGATATCATAGCCTTAGGTGTTGTGTATCACAAAACTAGGACAATAAATGTCTATAGGGAGCTACGGAGGAGCAATAGAAGGAAGACCAAAGTGACACCTATAACTACTAATGAAAGTGAAAGGGGGTGAACAAGAAAACCAACCCCTTCCATCCTGTCATTCAGTTTTAGCAGTAGTCGTAGAAGGAAAGGTAATGGAACCTTTTGATGAGAATGCACAAGCTATGAATGAGGAATTCTTGTCTTAGGAGGAGGAGATTCCTGACAATACCAATATTCTAGACTCTCCCAATCAGTTAATGAATGAAGGTGTTGTTAATTTAACAAAACAAAAGACCACTGAATTATCTCTCCAAATAGAAAAAAAGAAGTTGAATGTGCCACTGGGTAATTAGCAAGAATAGATGGAGACACCCTCAACTGGACATCAGGAAATAGAACCAAAATTAGGAGAAAGATGAGAGGAGGAGGTGAATGAGTTGATGATCAAAAGTAGGAAAATGTTGAAATTCCCCACCATAAGCAAGGAGAACAAGAATCTGAGGTAGAAGAAGAATTTGAGGACAAGCCTCCCTTGCTAATCAATGATGAGATCCATAGCATGTAGAATATGATGACTAAGTTGATTGCAAAAAATGAATCCCTTCAAAAACAGGTTCAAGATGCAAAGTTACTCAATGCCTAACAAGCAGCAGAGCTCAATCAACTCAAAGTAGCACTTGAGTAGGAAAATGTTACTAACACATCTATGGTAACAATTCAGGAGCATGAAAAATAATTGCAGGAACTCTATCAGTTGTGCATTACAAAGGTCACTAGTACTCTACAGAAACTTTCCCCTTCTCCTTCTGGTTTGTATTTTATACCCTTTTTGCATGAGGACATGCAAAGTCTTCAGCTAAGGGAAATGATGGGGGGAAAATATGCCAGTATTTTACCTATTATTTTCTCTAACCTTTGTCATATTTCCTAGTATTTTCTGCTGCTCCTGTCACTTTTCATGAATGAATTGAAAATATTTTATATAATACAAGGAAAGATAAAAATACGTGAATATATCAAACCCCTTGGTTGTTTATTAATTGTTTTCATGATTTTCATAACAGGGAATGCTTGAATGGGTGACACATGGGCATGAAGGCATCGGTGGATGGAAGACTAGGCCAATTGGAGTCATTTTGTCACTTTAGCCATATTTGTGCCGAGATTAACAAATCTGTTTTGAGTTGTTATGTTGTTTTAAGATATTGTCAAAAGACTTTAAGATATTTTTGATTATCTTTCAATGGTTGTTGGATGTAAGCCATAAACAACCAAAAGGTTTATTTACTTTCATTTGCAAGATTGTTATGGGTATAGACAGCTACAATATGTGTGTGTGTGTGTGTGTGCGTGTGCGTGTGCGTGTGTGTGTGTGTGTCGAAGACTCATCTAGATAGACATAATAGAAATCATATATTAGCATTAAAATTGCATTCATACTTTGTTGTTGCAATTCAAATGAATGATAGTTAGCATGGAATAGTTATGTGTTTGTGAGCTTCATCATTCAATAGCTAGTAAAGGTAGTGCCCACTTCCTTCTTTTTTTTTTTAGACTGCAGGAATCGGGTAGCACGACCCCATATAAACTGCAGTGTGCCTGGTAAACTTTTTAATGTGACCGGCAACGCTGGCGCGACACGCCCTCCGGTACCACGGGGGTGGGGAGACTAGACCTTGTGACCAACCTCCTGCAACAGGAAAGATTTAGCCAACCGAGCTAGGGCCCCAACCCCGGCAGTGCCCACTTCCTCAATTGTTGGTGATCTTTCCATTAGATATCTAAGTGTAGTAATGTATGTGTGATTTCATAATTATTTGATTGGTTTCATATTGATTATTGTGTTAAATATTGAATTCTTATCAGCATAGTTAATCTGTTAATGTTTATGAATGTGTAAAATCTCTTTGGTTTGCTCAACATCTACTAGTGTGTATAATTTACTTATCAAATATTATCAGTATTGTTAAGCCAATTAGTGAGATCACTGTGAATTGAGGAGTTGAATAGTTAATTAATGTTGAAAAAATATTTACATTCAGTAGCATAATTTTGATTTTGTTTATTTTATTTCAAGAAATATTTTTGTTCTATTGTCTATAGATTTTTTATTCTATTTTGTTGTGTGCCAGTAATCTATTTTTCGCTGCAGAATCATTTCTTCACGGGTTCCTGTCACACATGTGACAGGAAGTCTACAAAATAGAATTTTGTTCAAATAAAAATTACATTAGTTCGCATCCATCAACCCTTAGTTTATTGATTGCAACCCTTTGGCATACTTCCACAACACAGTTCAAAAGCCTACGTTCTCGGATTGACACTTTAGGATGAATTGAGAAAGCCATTTCTAAGAATCAATTCAGATCTATTACAAGAACAATTTGAAACCACAATTTTTTCCAATCACAAGAAATAATTCGAGTGCATTATATCGTGCTCGCATTATGTCTTTCTAGACATGTCCCCAAAAACACAAAAAACCATGTCAAAACTAAGATATAATGTGAGAGTGTTATAATGCACTCATATATAACACACACACGTTATATCTTGCTTTGGGAATCCCCAAGCCTTAGGATTGGTATTTGCTTTGGAATACCAACCCAAAGGCTTGGAGGGCATTCCTAATGACCAGAGATGTGTTTTTGCAAATTCTACAATATTTCACATATTTGGGTTCATGCTCACCACCAGGATTGCATGTGGTTCAATATCAAACAAATCAAACACTTGGGTAATTTTAGGTTCTCTCTTAGTTATCCAATGATGTAATTTTTTTCTCTTTCTAACAATCTTAAGCCTTTCATCCATACTTTCTTTTGTTTGTGTGTCTCTTTTTTGGAAAAAAATAATGTTTGGTGTTTTCTTCGTTATAAATTAACCATTCATCGAAATTTCAAACAAATTACATTTTTAGAAACTAGAATCCATTCTACAATTTAAAAAAAAAAAATCAATTAGTTCCCAAAATTTGTAGGGGTAGCATGGCCAAAATTCTATTTTTCAGGAAGTGTCCACTTAGAAAATTAGTAAAAAATCAAATATTCATTAAAAAATTATCAGGAAAATCATGCATCAACTACATACTATTAGCTAACTTCTGATTGTAGTGATTTTAAAAATACTAAAAAAAATTTCACCGTGCTAGAGTCATACAAGAGTTGCTATGTTATGTTTTTATAACAAAAACAACACCTATTTGTGTACGTCCCTCTTTTGAACCCCTTAATCTCAACCATTTTCAAAACAAATTAGTAGTTTAGCAAGTAGATTAAGAGTACTTTGATCCTTTTTTTTGTTCTATCTCAAAAATTTGAGTGTAACTATCCTCAATTTCACGTCCAAGGTCAATATTTCCTGATTTCAGAAAAAAAGTGGCCACTTAAGCCCCCTTTTTGGGAACCATCTTTTTGCACTTATCCTCACACATAAATTTAATAATATCTTAGATCATTAATGAATCATTCTAATGGTGGTTTCTCCAGCCCATCCTCCTATTCCAACCTTGAGGTTATACCTCTTTCATGGATACTACCATCTTTCCCATTAACTTTACTCCCTCATATGGCCTACCCCATGCTTACATTCCTTTCCTTATGAATACTACTAGTGCTTTCATTCCTTCTAGAATTGTGCCCACACCTAAGATCCTACCACTTTTATAACCACTATGTTGCCACAACATCTACTCATATATATATACTATCCCTCCATCTCATCCCACAATCAATACTTATCATAAAGTGTCCAATCCATTCATAACTATTTTCTTAGCTCTTACATCACAACACTAATATACCTCCACTATTTCACATACTCCTAATATTGATCTAGTCTCCATCAACACCTTTTACATACACTAGTACAAAAAATAAAAACTTTGAAGTAAAAACTCAAGGATATCAAGAAGTATTATATTGACTACAATCCTTTGTATTTCACACCTTTGGATTTTCACCTATTTATTAGATATCCATGTAGTTAAGGTCAAAGGCCCTCCAATTAGGGATCATCCAACTAGAAATTTCAAATCTAAACTTTGTTTTTAAAGACACAATAATTTAATTAGTAAAAATATCATGTATGTAGAGAACACTTTTTAATATTATTTATTTAATCACATTTAATCTAGCAAGATGCCATGTACATATTTCTAGGAATTAACCTAAATAGTCACAAGCTCTAGATCTTATTATATATTGAACTTAATGCATATCTTCTATTTTCACCTTTCTCATCAACATATATTTTTATATCCATTTTCTTCTTCTAATCTTCCTAGAATATTTCCTCTTTCAACTTGTTTAATATTAGATAGGTCCCTTTTTTCTCTATTGGACTACTTACGTTCTCAAATCTAATTTTGTTTATACTCAAATCATATTAGATATAAATTTATCTATTAAATGTAGAGAACAAATTATGGTGATCTAGATAACATATTTAAAACTACCTATAATAGATTATTATGATAAGGATTCACCAACTCAAACTTAAATATTTTTGCTCATTGGTTAACCTTGGGAGTTACCTCTAGATTATCTAGTTTTAGTGTGTAAATAAACTAGTAGCATGCACTTGATATTATCATTTTTATATATTTTAAGATAGGTGTCTCCAAATTTTATGTGGTTCCATACATTACCCCTCCTAGGACCTATAATTAAGTAGGCATAATTAATAATTATCACAATTCTTAAATACATGTCACATTGAATTCAAACAAGTTATCATTATGTATAATAAATAACATGATATAGGTTCCAACTAACTCTTTGGATTGATATAAGTGATTCAATTTTTGTCTGTGACCTTTTGAAAGTGATAGGTACAATGTAATATTTTGTTTAAGGAAAGTGTTGGATGATGTCTTTAAGAGTTCAAGAAAGTTCTAAAATTTAGTTCCAAAAGAGATATTTTAGCTTGTGTGGATTGCAATTGCTACATGAGATTTCATTCTTCAAGGTTATTAGCAAAAGTATGGGATGAAGCGGGGGAGATTAATAGTATTACTCGGGAAGGGAAGTTGGGATTCATATGTTTTTATTATTTCATTGAGTGTCACATTGGGTACATGACTTTAATAGTATAATTTGATGTATGATAAGGGAGGCTCAAATTGTTTATATAAATTTTATGACATAAATTAGTCTAAATTCATGTTGTGCATTTGTTAATTTTAAATTGAATGTGTTTATAAATGATGTATTTTGAATTTATGTGTTGAATGTGATTTTTAGTTCAAATTATGTAAATTATTTAATTAGTTTGTTGATATATATATATATATAATTGTTTAACATGTAGTGGCCCTTTCAACATGGAGAAAAATTTACCAATAGTCGATGAATTCACTATAGAGGATTTCTTACATAGTGACCAGCCTCAAAATCCCTTACATCCATCCTCTCCACATCATAGTCTGCCACCACAAAACTCCACACCTCCACCCTCTCCACCTCCTAACCCCCCATATCTTACAATTGATTAGAATTAGTTACGAGAAAACATAAATGCAAACTTAAATATCATTCAAGAAGATATAAATTTGATAAAAAAAAGAGCTTAACATTCCCTCCATCTAGCACAATTTTCATCTTCGATGCAAACTGTTGGTGACTCCACTCAATCCATCAATATGGATTTAGATAATTTCCACCGATGGAGAGAATAGAGGAGACAATTTTATGCAGATGGACTATCTTATAAAGAGATATAGGGCCTTCATATTAGCAAACAAACCATTACCCAATATTTCATTAACCCTCATACAAATCAACCAATTCCACCTAGTAAAAAATGAATTTCAATTAAATGGTGTAGGCACCCACAGATAGTTGCACATTTTTGGGATAGATAGTGGATGGTCTTTGATACTCCACTACATTCCAATTGTGAGGTGCCACTTTATTTTTTGAGAAAATTATGGGCTGAGTTTGAGTTGGGTAAAAAACCCAACTATTTTGATAGGAGATCATTTTAGGGAGCTGGGTGTGGCATTCCCCAAAGTAGAGTAGGAGCACGCGTTGATCCTCATTGACGTTCTCTAATTCCAACAATTGTTGCTCCTCCTTTTCTTGGTATTCTAGATCCATATTAGCACTAGATAATTATGTCAACATTAGGAGCATTAAGTTCTCTCTCAAGAGATCTCATTGATCAGACTACCCACATGACAATTGAAGTGAGTGATAGAGAGCATGGAGGATATGGTCTTAGTCATCCATGCTTAGGTCATACTTAAGCATCCGCTTCAAATGCACCTGTATCAGTGGTGAAATCATTTTTGGATTTACTATGTTTTGATGATCATCCTACATAGGTATGTACATATTTCAAGGCACATTTTAATTTGTTTGAAATGTGCAAAATTAATGTAAATAATAATATTAAATTATAAATAATATTAATTCAAGAAGTGTTCAGTGTAGGTGCATGATCATAGGATTACATCTCAATATGATCATGTTTGTTTGACATCGAGAACTATACAAGTAAGAACACCTTACGGTCAAGTAAACTAATATATATTTTAATTTATGTCCATATCTAATTTAATTTGAAATTACACACATGCGTGAAACAATATATTGTATCTATGCAGGGAGATCATGCAATATCTATGACTGACCAACCACAAGGTGTGGTGAGTGCTCCTAAGTCATCATTAGCTTTTATGTATGGGTCATCTCTGGTGCATGTTTTCAAAAGTTATCTAAGTTTGGAATTTGCATGTGCTTTAAAAACTCACTACATATATGTAGGATGATAGAAGTATCCTTATAGGTGGTAGGCAAGCTCCTGGTCAGGGTCATGACCATGAGGCCATGTCACTTGAGAACCTAAAATTCACTATATTTCCTATTCACTTAAAATCATTTTTATCACTTGTGAGCACTAACTTTCAATCTTGCTCAAAAAAAGACAAATGTTAGCATTAGTCAGTTTAAACAAGGCAAATACAATGCTCCCTATGAAATTCATACAAACATAAGAATAATGGAAACAAAGCAAAAAATCAAGAAAAACACAATGAAACACTATTATAATGATCAAACTAGCATCTCATAGGGGGATTGGTGCTTCTTTGATGCAAAAAGAATCCCTTTCTCAATCCCTTGATAAGCTTTTGATGATGGAGATATGTGATTCTTGACTATAATGAAACTGCTATGGATTGTGGATGCAAATGCATAAACTTGTGTCTCCCAAATACAATAGAGAAGGCCTCCATTTATAAGGAAGAAGGTTTGAAGAATGGAGAATAGGATGGATGTGGGATAAAAGGCCAACCAATAGCACAATGCCACTTGTCAACATGTCAATGGAGGAAGGAATGGGAACATTTTGGTCATTCTGCCCATAAATGATATTAGGTGGAAATTTGAAATTTGAAATTTTGAAAGTTGGCTTGTTGAGGAAGAAGAAAGTATCTTAAATGCCAAGTTAGAGACATGTAAGAGACAATGTAAGAGGAGTTAATGCTATGTTGGAGGATAAGTCCCTTTTGGGGGGAGATTTCAAATTTGAAGCATATTCCATAAAGATGCCATTTTGAATGAAAATAGAAGAAATAATAAATCAAATAAATTGATTTATTGTGCAAGTTGCTAAAGCTAGAGAAAAGGGGATTAGATTTAGAGTTAATTAGGATTTAATTAACTTTAGATAGAGATTAGTTGACATGACATTTGATTTAGATTTTTGGATCTATTTAAATCAAATGGGAGGAAATTGATGCATTAGTAATTTAATTAAATAAATTTGATTCATTTAATTATATGAAGAACATTTGAAGTTAATCAAAATTTATTTAAATAAAGAGATGACTTTAGAGATTAATTAAATAAACTAGATTTATCTAATTACAGAGAAGAATATGATTTAATCAAATAGAATGATATATTTAATTAGATAAAGTTGATTTATCTAATTAGAAGGGGAAATATGATTTAATTAAATAAAGATTGATTTATTTAATTAGAAGAGGAAATATGATGAATTTTAATTAGATAAAGATTATTCAATTAAAATGGTTAGTAGAGGGATGATTAAGGACGAATTGGAATTAGTGAATCTAGATTAGATGCATGTATATTTTACGTGTCTACATTTTTCCCCTCTTTGAATCAATGTAACCACTGCATTGGTTCAAAGAATGATCTTGTTAAAGTCAAATTTAAAAAAAAATCTGATTTTTTCATATGCCCCAGCGGAAAGAAGTATATTGGTACACTTCACCCTCAAGAGATCGAGTGAAAAGTTTGATTTGAGGGTCAATCTCGCAAAAAAGAGGTTCAAGATGGACGTATGGATGGTTATGATGATGATACAAATGAGATGGTTTTAAGATGCTTAGAATAACCAATCTTTATTAACCTAAACAACTTAAAATGATGATGCAATGCATTTGAGATGGATGATGCGATGATGCCTATATGATTATGCAATGAATGTTTTATGTAAATGTATGGTTTATAAGATGCTTAGACTAATAGATCTATATTATGCAATGATGAAAATGTAATGCATGTGAATGGTATGCAACATGCTAATGGTTTGTGGATGCAAGATGGATGCATTGGTGATGATGATTAACAGTCATGGTATGGTGTTAGTGTGGAAGAAAGTAGAAATGGGATGAAGACAAGAGGATCCAACAAGTCCATGATCTATGAGACTTTATTAGAGATGATAAATGATGATGCTTATTATGAATTGGGACTTTAAAAGGGCTACCTACCTTATGTTTGATAACACACATAGATGCAATGCATCAAGGTATAAAGAAGTAGGATGGTGTTGCACCTAGTGTGATGGACTTTGAATCGACAATCAGATAGGAGTATCCATGTTCACACCTGACATACGAAACCTCATTCAAAATGCAATTCAGATATTCCAAATATCCTAGACCAAAACATAGAAAGGAAAGCCTTCTTATGTGGTCAACAAGACACCTAAAACACCCTCCCTACACCCAAACAAAGCACACATGAGAAAGGTTATATTACAAGAATATCCAACAAGCATAGTAGATAAAAAGATAATGATCATTGCCCCATCCCTTTTTCTCTAAATCCCTTTGTTTGGGACATCATCGAGAGGTCATTGAAATGAGGGAAATAAGATAAATCAACCAGAAAAAGATCAAGTAAACAAACAAGCTAATGATCTTCATATGGCTAACCAAGACTAAACTGCAATGATTCCTGATGTTGATGTCCATTGTAGGAAGGATGCATCCTAGGAAATGATGTTATCAGATGATTTGGGACAAACTAGATGATGGGCTATTAATATCAAGAGTTGACCAACTTGTTTACTTACTAACTTAGACTTGAGACCTTGACATTTTGAGTTTTCACTTTTAATCTGCCAGACTTGTTTCTAATTGTTTCACCAAAGGTTGAGGATGACGATTGTTTATTATGAGTGAATGTTTATTGTAGGTGTAAGTGAGATGGGATGGATGAATTTTTTCAAATATATGGATGATTTTGATATTTTTGAAAATGTTTTGAGGATTTTTTTGGTATTTTCAAGGTGTTTTATGAATGTTTTAATTTTTGAATTTTCCAATGTTTTGGTGTTTTCTGAGATTTTGACCAAGAGACTAACCTAAAGACCTATCCTATGGGCCTTGGGGGTTGATCAATAGATTAGCCTTGACTACGTTATACACACAGAGACCATGTAGTTCAACTGATACAGACTCGATTATTGATGAGATACAAACAAATGGATTGCTAGTTTATTATGACAGACTCCTAAAGGATTGACCTAAGATCAACGATCAACCTTGCCTACGTTCAAAGCTCAGAGATGATGTATTTCAAAAAGATGACTCTGTTTTTTACTTTTTGACTAACATTTTGACCTATTTTGGGATTTTGATATGTTTTGAATGTTTTTTGGATTTTCTGATGTTTTTGGATTTTCTTGGTTTTTTGGATGTTTTTGGATTTTGCGCCCGATTTTGGCGTTTTGGATATGGACATGTGTGATGATATTAGTGCTCTGTTTGGGATTTTGTTGAAAACCAAGCTAGGGTTGATTGATTAGATTGATGGATAGATGATGATAACATTGTTAAGAATACACAACAATGCAAGGATAGTGTTAAGCAACACATGGATTAGGATGGATATCCCAAGATGATGAGGAATTGATTGGATTCAATTGATCAGGATTGATGATGATAACATTGTTGAGGATACACAACAATGCAAGGATAGTGTTAAGCAACATGAGGATTGGGAAGGATATCCCGAGATGATAATGGGTTGATTGGATTTGATTGATGGATTTTGAAGCTTGATTTGGAGCAAAAAAATTGTTTGAATGATTTGATGTGACGTTGATGTGAAAATTAAATGCGATTGATATTGATTGTTTGGATTGATGTTTGATGAAAGATAAAGCTTGATAAGGAACATCTTCTCATTAAAATATACCATGGGCTAGTGATTTGGATTTTGGATTACAATGCTTGACCAATTTGATTTTACATTTTCCAATGTTTAGACCACCACATAAGTTGGAGGATATATGTCAAGATTTATTCCCGAAGCAAGATGTAAATATTTTCCCCCAGCGTCTAGCAATGTATGGAATGCCATGGGTGGATGCTTGGATGGATGTGTGGATGGAGGGATATGGTAAGCACACAAAGGATGCCAAGGATCATCTTGTGATAAGATAACGTGTTCGAACACATGAATGCTTCATGGCTTGGATAATGTTGGGTAGGATAGGATCAATGAAAATGACCCATGTCAAGATGTTTACCATAAGCAAGTGTAAAGTGTGCACCAAACTTTGTCAAGATCAAGATAACATGGAAGATGGATGTAGATGGATGAAAATGGATTGGATATATGGTTCATGGATGAATGGATTTATTATGGATGAGATGGATGGAATGCTAGATTTATTATGGATGGGATGAGATTCTTTCACCTGAATTAGTGCATGCAAATGCTCGATTCTACACATGATGCCTATTTGCCAGGTTTTCTTCATGGTACCTGTCCAAAGCATCACCGTAGTGGTTTTCACTTGAGGATGATTTTTTTCTTTACTATTTTCAATCCTTTTTCTATTTTTTTTGGATTTTTTTTATTTTTTTATTTTTTATATTATTTTGTGAATGATTTTTAAGTTTATGTTGAATCACCTAGTGGTGTTGATGTAGATGCTTCTATCATAATGTTCCATCGATATCCTACCTAATTTTTTTTTTCCAAGATACGTGCACTTGAATACAACTTTTGAGATTCCTTATCTACTTTGTTGATACCGGAGTTAACTTTGTCTTTGTTCGCACATCGTGATAGAGTGCCTTCTAAATCCTTATGATGAAGGGTGGCTACCAATACATGGTCAATGTGAGAGTTGGATATCATGCATGGAGGCATGGATGGAGTGTGTTTAGGAATAAAAGATGGATTGATTGATGGTTTGGAACTTTTGACTCTCCAAACTTGGGAAGATGAGCAATGATAGGTGGATACACAAGTGTGCATGGAATTAGGACCAACTGCTTGATATACTTTGTATGTTGCTTGAAAAGCTTGCTTTTTATTTTGTGGACATCTTTGATGGATACTTTTCCCTTTTTTATTTTTCCCCATAGTTTCTTTGACTAATGGAGTTTGATAGGGATATCTTTTTTTGTATATTTTGGTATCCATGTGCATTTGATTTTCCCTTCATGCTTTTCTACTTCTTTTCCTTTGATAATTTTCTTCTTTCTATGATTCAAACATTTCCTTTGATGTTGGTCCCAATTCGTGGATGGGGTGTTGGGTGGATGAAGATCCGTGATGTGGCTGGTTGTAGTATTGGCATTGGTTTCACCATAAGGATTCTTCGTGCTCCCTATGTTGATGCTTGCACTAGATAAAATTTCCCCCAGTATTATAGAGGTATCACTGATGTCTTTAGCTCCCTTAATTGTCAAATAAACAAGACCTTGATGCTTAGGACTTTTGATAATCTATAGTGGTTCTAGGATACCCTATTCATGTAGGCCTAATCCTCTACCTTGATAATTCATCTGTTGAAACATTTTATTTGCAATAGGATATGATTTACCTTGGACATAAGGTGCTAATCCTTCTATGCTCAATCATGGGTCTTCAAAGGTGATAGCTTCTTCATTAATAAGATAGTTTTCCCTTAAAAAGGTAAGTGATCCAAGTTTATAAGTGATAGGATCCTCCATGTGAGAGATAACTTTCTGATTGATATCTTCAGCTTGATCTTGTGGAATATTAGATTTTAATGCTTCTTCATGAGGTGTTGATGATTCACTTTCCACATAGAAGTCTCCCTCATGCTTCATTTTTTATATTCCTTCATAGGATGTTTCTAATTCACAAATTCTATAGAAGCCTTCTTCATGACCCATTTCTAATATGTCTCTAGATTTTTCTATATCTTGATCATGTGTACAAATGTTAAGAGTAGGAGACTCTTGTTCCTTGGTAATGATATCAATATTATGAGACTCTTGTTTTGAATGAAGATCATCTACATGTCCATTAGGAGTAAGCATCTCATGGGTAGATGGAGGAATATGTGCTATATGGATATGATGATCATTTGCGATGTCTTGTATAGCTAGGAGAGTGTCCATTAGGTCATTGTAGTATCTTGGAGATACAAATTCTTGATCTTGAATGATTTCGGAATTGCTTTCGACATGCTTTGGATCAAGTTCTTGACATGGGTCAGTTTCAAAGGATGGATTGCTTACAAAGGGTTCTTGGATGTCTTCATTAAGCATAGGAAGTGGCTCAATATCCTCTTGATCTTTGAGTGGATTTGGATCAAGTGTTGAGTTGAGGATTTCTTCAATATATGTAACCATGAGGTCAAAAGATGTCAATATGTCTTGGAAAGGACCATTGCTAGACTTTGGTGAAAGATGTTGATCATTCTTTGGAATAAATTCTTGAGATATGTCCTCTAACTCATTTTTTGATGTAGAGGTATTGCCAAAATGATCATTGGTGGAAGGATCCTTGATTATTAACACTCCTTGAAATAGATCATTGTTGGATATTATTGAGGGGTTTTTATCATGATTAAAAAGTGACTCTTGATGTATGTTGAGTTTATCTTTGAATCAGGTAGAAACATCTTCAAGGCGCTCATTGATGGATAGATCTTGATCACTGTTTTCAATAATCGAGGTGGAGATATTGTCACTATTATCACTAGTGGTTGAATCTTCATTGTTGTCCCCAATAGTTATTATTTTTTGATCAATAAGGTCTTGGATGAGATTTTTGAGTCAAATACAATTTTATGTTGTGTGTCCCTTTATTTTGTGAAAATCACAAAGGTGCTTTTTGTTATACCCTAGTGGTTTAACTTGAGGCTCTTGATAATTTTCATAATTGGGGATTTTGATGAGATTTTCTTGTATCAACTATTGCATGACTAATTCAATTGGTTCCCCAAGCGGTGTTTATTTTCGTTTGTTACCTTGTGATATTTGTACTTTAAATTGACCTTGTGGTGATTGATTTTGGAGATGTGGTGATTGGGTTCATTGTTGATGTTGTTGATTTTGATATGCAACCTCTTGATATTGGAGACATTGTTCTTGATGTGGTTGTGGACACAACTCAATGCTTTGATGACATGGTTTGACCAATGAAAGAGTGTATTGATTTTGGGGTGGATATGTTTCTTGGCACAATGAATCAACTATTTTGGTAAGTGTAGCAATTTGATATCACAAAACTTGATCTTGAGTTTGATCTTGACACCCTTGATATAGTTGATTTGGTTTTTTCTCAACCATATTTGGAATGTATACTTGTGGTGTTTGTATGGGATCATGGAAAAATTGGTTTTGGACAATGTTCTGATTTGGGATGATGCTTAGATTTGGCATGATAGGTTGAAATTGAACATTGTTGTGGTTGGGAATCACATTTCCTTGATTTAGGTAACTTTTATTTTGCATGGTGTTACCTTGACTTGGATCAATACATGGAGTCATTAACATATTGTTTGGAATTTGAACAACATTTGTATGATTCACAAACATATCTATCCCAAGGTTTACCAAGTGTAGATTTGAAATGTTCATGTTTGGTAAACTTGTACTTGGTATATTCACATTTGACATGTATGGATTTGGTGGGATAATGTTGTTTTGTTGAAGACTTATGCATTGATTATTTGGTTGATAGATTTGTAGATTTAGACTTTGATTTAAATCTACCATAGGGAAAGGTGTTCCAAAATTTAGATTGGGCATACTCACATTTGCTGTACCATTGAGGTTTGTAGGAGATAATGATCCCATGTATGGATTGTGTAAATGTGAGTTTTGATAATCAATTGGCATTGTAAGGATTTGATAGTTTGGTTGTCTTGGATTACTCATGATGTATGGATAGATTTTATATTCCATGCTCTTCTTGTGTTTTGAACTTGTTGTAAAAGTGACCCCTAAGGTGTTTAGGACCAATGATGAGATGAAGGATGAAAGGGTGAGTGATATGGTTGTTAAACTTTTAGGAACTTTGGATCAATGCTAGACTTTAGGATTTGATTTTTTTTGGATTGATTTGGATTATGAACTTGTAAAACCTAAGATGTTAGATGTGATCTTAGGATGCACTTGTTCAAAGTATTGCTAATTTAATTAAATGTATGAGAAAGGATGCATTCCTACACACCTAACTAAACAAGGTGATTTTGATTTGGTTTAATGATGTACCCAAGTCTATATAATGATGTTTCCAAAGCTCTAAAGTTTTTTGTTGGATGGAGATGATAAATGTTTGGGATGAATGAAGTGTTTGATTTTTTTATCCTAAATGAACCTAAGAAGGACCTTGTTTATAAGACCAAGATAGTGAAGAACATGCTTTTCCCTAAGAGTGATTCAAACCAAAAGACCAATGTTTGCATGGAAGATAATAAGAAAAAAGATGACAAGCACATGTGTGGGGTTCAATTGATTTAGTCTTGGTTAATGAATCGCTTTTACCACATCTACTTTCTTGCTTAGCTTTTCAACTAAATGTCTAATGTCTCAATTTATTTTTATCCCACAAAGTCCATTATGTGGAAATAAAGGAAATTAAGGAAATGCTGACTTTAGTGAGAGAAAATTAAGATGTAAACCCAAATACTTAGAAGCCTCTAAGGATAGAATCCTTAGGGCAAGCATAGCACTTGGATTTTGTCAAAGATATTTGCTCCTCCTAAAGGGTTTGAAATTTGATGATCATGTTGAATGTTTGTTTTCCAATGTTTTGGATCCAAGCAAAGCATTTTGATTCCAAAATGATGCACAAACCTAGGATAGAATGAGACAATATTTGTTGAGTTCCCACTTGGGTAAATCCAACTATGCCCATTCTTAGCAGATGATTAGAAGCTTGACCACACTGACTCCCCTCCACAACACACACTTCTCTGGTCATCCAAGCTTCAGTACCCATGAAAATCCCATGGAATACTTCTCATCTCTACTAAGAACCACCAAAATGTGGTACAGCTTTAGAATGACTATTCTTGCACCAACAAATAGATATATTTGGGCTTCTAAACAAAAGGTTCTAGTATAGGCATTCTGTTCGTGGGGGATCATCCATGCAGAAAGAGACCAATGCTTCCCTTCTTGTTGGAACAATCCTCATGATACTTGAACTTTCCTCAAGTACCCAAACTTATATACTAGGTGGAAGTCACTTGGCTTTAGCGTGTTCCTGGTTGGGTCGTTCCCTGGGGTGATTACTTTTTCCCACCAGGAAATCCCTCTAAGGGTAAAAAAAAGTGAGCAAGCATGTCTATAATTTAATCGATCTTTGTTTATGTGAAAAAAGAGAGAACACACAATATATACTCCACTCACACTAGCAAGCTTTGTCAATTTTAAACCCAAATTGAAATGTGGAGGTAATCTCTTACACAACTTAATATCACCAAAATACTTTTGATTCTCAAGATCACCGTGAGGCGCGAGAGAAGCACATACGTCTTTTAAATGGTATTACTTTGTATAATAAATTACAAAAAACAAAAATCACATGTTCATTTTAACCTTCAAAGCAAGAATGGATTCTTTTTAAGCACCAAAATTGAAGTGTGAAATTTGCTTGTTCAATTTTAGAATCCAAATTTGAAAACAAGTGTCTAGGATTATTTTTAACCAACTTTGAGAAAAAGGAAGCTTTTGCATGTTCTTTTCTTTAAAACCCAAAAAGAAGTGAGTTGGCCTAAAACAAAAAATGAAAGAATAAAATGGAAGCTCTAAGCATTTAAAAATGCTTTGTCAATTTTGAATTCAATGCTCAATTTTCTTCAACTCCAAAATCCTTCAAAGATTGCTTCTTATGTTTCAATGTTGCAAGTCCCTTGTGCAACCAAATCCCTTATGCAAAACCCCCTTGCAAATAGTACAAAGTTATCACAAATAAGAAGTATGATTTTCAAGGAATCAAAGATAACAATATAATAAATACAGTTTCAAACCAATAAAAAATTTGAACTTGTCAAAACAAGAAAATGATCTTGTGAGAGATAAAGATCTGCAACTATCATTTGGATTTGATAGGCAATGCTTAATTTTAGTCTACAATAAATCTTGCTTGGATCTCACACATCCTCAAATCATAAAGCCATAGAAAGTCTTCCTTTGGTAACACAACCAATAGGTATTGAATTTGAGCCTAATTCTATTAATAGTATTATCTCAATTGTAAAGTGAAATGTAAGCTGCAAAACTTTAGATTAATGAGAGATCGATATTGAATCATGCAACAATTATCCCATTAATTCATATTATAAGGAATGATGTTGAAAGATAGTTTTTATGATGCTCAATCAATTAAAATAATAGCTCTCCTATAAAAATAAATATAGCTAACTATATTTCGGATTTCTCCAAGTCTTGGGACAAGACAGGGCACACAATGCTTTTATTTGAATAGAGACAAAGACCTTTTTTTACTATCTACTGCATCAATCAATATTTGAACAAATATTTTGCACCTTTTAGAAAGATTTGATAATTTGTAAAAGTGCGTCATTCCCACCCTGCATAATGAATTGTTTATTGACCTCTCATTTTTCCAATTTGACAAGCTGCAACCATTGTCACACACAAATATATCACTATCAAACGTAATCACAATACTGTCAATCATAATGATGTATAGTTATATAAAGTGGCATAAATGTAAAATGCATAGTGGAGAGAGACAAAGTGCAAGTTGTGTTTCGCTTGTAATTTTAGGCAAAAGGAAAATGTAGTCTTTACCCAACATAATCCCACGTTAACTCACGGAAGATTTTTGTTTGCTTGACCTGGCTGCATAGAGATCCAAAAGGCCTTAACCACATGTTGTAGAACCTTTATGTGGTGTGCATTGTGCAGAGTTCTTTCTCTAATATTGGTGTCATAATAGCTGAGAGACATGAAGAGGCACGACCATCTTACACATCAAATGCCCTTTTTGAAATCTCATACACAGGCTACTCCCTATGCGGCTCTATCTGAATCCAACCCTCCACTATTGATTACCTGGATATTAGACAAAACATGGATATGGACATTAAGAGAACCAAAAATAGTTATCATAAAAAAGACCAAAGCATATTGGGTGCATCACAATGCTCTATACAAACACTTAGAGCACTGAAATAAGGCAAAAAAGGTAGGTTTATTTCTTTATAGCATTCATGGATGGGTGATGAGTATAGGAGCACAAAGATATTCATTAGTGTGAAGAAATTGAAATTGACAACTTTAAGTTAATAACTATGAATATCTTTTATGGGCCCAAGAATGATATTGCGCTTGAAAAGATTTTAAGTAGCTGTTAGAAGTCAAATATTTTACAACTGATAATGATTATGAATTGATAATATCTACCCTTCCCATGGAAGCTCGACATCCAATCCTTCCCTCTATTTATGTGTAAATCGAGACTTTTAAAAAAAGTAAATTGAGATGTTAGATTGTGGAAAACAATTGCAATCTAGAAAATGAGGGGTTTCTAAGCTAGGTGATGTAAACTAAAGAATAGAATTTTATGCACTCTGTAAACTGGACAATGTAAACTACAGAAAGCACAATGAAGTTTCTTTTAAAATAGCTAGAAAATTACACTAGCTTAATGACCATGCATGATACAAATAATGAAGGCACCTTTTGAAGGTCAATTTGGAGGCCATGACTTGTAGATAAGTCAAGTTTTGAAGGTCCCTCGGCATGGTGTTCTACAAGGTTTGATTGTCGCACCAGATATGAGGTTTGAGTGTGGTTCATGTGATAGAAGAGGAAAGAATTGATGTGGTGGCCGATGGGAACGTTAGGAGTGATCTCATCGGGAATCCACTCCAATCGAACAACACCTAGGCCACTCAGGCTAAGGTGGTTGAGGTATTCTATAGCCTTCTCAATTCTAGAATGATCGAAATGTATGCTCATGAAGGAGACGAGCAAGCCCTTGGAAGCAATATTTTGGCGATTTGAAGCATGGGATTGGTGCGACCGAGAGTGGAGTGAAGAAATCAACATACAAAAGATATGATGAAAGAGGTCGAGAGGGGGTGGAAAGAGTGATCAATTGCCAAGCAATGATGCTCATCCACAATGATAATAGATACTGACTACAAATCTAATTGATGCCTATCTTGCTGGGATACAACTATAATATGCATATACTGTGGTAAAAAAAAAGAAGAAATACGATGATGGAGATGGTTGAGAATGACCTTGCCTTTACAACCAATTTTTTTTATTAGCAAATTTCTAATAAAAATTAAACACCACAAGCTTTCAAATGGAACGTTTTTGACATAGAAATGGTATTATATAAAAAAAAACTAACACACATATGTAAAACTAGTGAAGAAGGCAACTTTAAGATTGATAATAACTATCATGGAGGAGCTTGTAGCCCCACGGTGGATGCCAAAATGTGAGCACTAACCTGCAATCTTGCTCAAACAAAGGAAAATGTTAACATTAGTCAGTTTAAACAAGGAAAATACAATGCTCCCTATGAAATTCATTCAAACACAAGAATAATGGAAACAAAGCAAAAAAGCAAGCAAAACACAATGAAACACTATTCTAATGATCAAACTAGCATCCCATAGGGGGATTGGTGCTTCTTTGATGTGGAAAGAATCCCTTTCCCAATCCCTTGATAAAATCTTGATGATGGAGATGTGTGATTCTTGACTATAATGAAACTGCTATGGATTATGGATGCAAATGCATAAACTTGTGTCTCCCGAATACAATAGAGAAGGACTCCATTTATAAGGAAGAAGGTTTGAAGAATGGAGAATAGGATGGATGTGGGATTAAAGGCCAACCAATAGCACAATTCCACTTGTCAACATGTCAATGGAGGAAGGAATGAGCACATTTTGGTCATTGTGCCCATAAATGATATTAGGTGGAAATTTGAAATTTTGAAATTTGGCTTGTTGAGGAAGAAGAGAGTGTCTTAAATGCCAAGTTGGAGACATGTAAGAGACAATGTAAGAGGAGTTAATGCCATGTTGAAGGACAAGTCCCTTTTGGGGGGAGATTTCAAATTTGAAGCATATTCCATAAAGATGTCATTTTGAATGAAAATAGAAGAAATAATAAATCAAATAAATTGATTTATTGTGCAAGTTGCTAAAGCTAGAGAAAAGAGTATTAGATTTAGAGTTAATTAGGATTTAATTAAATTTAGATAGAGATTAGTTGACATGACATTTGATTTAGATTTTTGGATCTATTTAAATCAAATGGGAGGAAATTGATGCATTAGTAATTTAATTAGATAAATTTGATTTATTTAATTAAATGAAGAACATTTGAAGTTAATCAAAATTTATTTAATTAAAGAGATGACTTTAGAGATTAATTAAATAAACTAGATTTATTTAATTATAGAGAAGAATATGATTTAATCAAATAGAATGATATATTTAATTAGATAAAGTTGATTTATCTAATTAGAAGGGGAAATATGATTTAATCAAATAAAGACTTATTTATTTAATTAAAATAGGAAATATGATGAATTTTAATTAGATAAAGATTATTCGATTAAAATGGTTAGTAGAGGGATGATTAAGGACGAATTGAAATTAGTGAATCTGGATTAGATGCATGTATATTTTACATGTCTACATCACTAATATTTTCTAACCTATATTATTTTGTTTTTTTGAATATCCAGGAATTATCATCTCAATTATTCCATCCTCAATCGAGAGTTATACCACCCATTGAACAAAATGTGCTAGTATATTCAGATGATCAGGTGGTAATTTATGCATACTTTTAGTTGTTTAGATTTAAAAAAATAATTTTATGATTTTATCAATTATGTTAAATTAAATCAAATTTCTTTAACTTTATCTAATTTCAAGTTTTTTGTACTCTTCTACAACATGATACAAGTCCATCTAGTCCTTGTGGAACAAAGAGGAGACTTGATTTTACTGATCGTCCTAATAGTTAGATAGTTCTATTTTATAGACTATAGATAGTTTTATTTATAAATGTGTCACTTGGCATATACATTTCACATGTTATTTCATGTTATTTCACATACATTATACATTATGATCATGCTTGTGTTTATTTATATGAGCTGACTTTAATATTATTTTCTAGATATAATTTTGTACATGTTTTAAATTCCAAACTAGCTCTAGATATATCTAGCATTTCATGTGAAATTTAGTATACTTTGATTAAATGAATTCATGTACATGTTATGTCCATTATGATGATTAGATACACTCACACTCACACACACACACACACACACACACACACACACATCTATATATTATCAACATTTTCAAGTATGCACTATAAATTCTTGTCTAGAATAAAATTGCATATATTTAGATGTCATTGTTGAATGAATTTTATGTCTTAAATTGATTAAATTTCAAAGTTCAATAAAATCACATGGTTAGGTGACAATTTAATACATTCCTTATAGTTTAGATCATATTCATAATAAATTAAGGGACTAATTTTAACTATTTTCCAATCCTAACAAATATTCATTACTAAACAAAAATCTATACTTGCCATATATAAATTGTATAAGATAAAAATTGGAACAATATAAAATGTGATTTATAAGACACAATTTGTATAATATAAAATTGGAACAATACAAAATGTGATTTATAAGTTCATTGAAGTTCATACATCAAAGAAACATATAACATATTGATGTTTCATACCAATATAACATGACATATGTATGTGCATATAAATACAATTAGCTTATCCACTTTTAGTTCAAGACCAAAAATTGATATTTACATAATTTATATGATGATTTTTTTTACAATGACAATCATGGTAGATCAATTGGATGGGAACCTGGAAAACTAATTAATGTAAGTAGAGTAACTATATGCTTTATGAAGGACTTCCCCCAATGATCATGGCGAAGGTGGGAGTGACACGTTCAAATGCAAGTGAGGGCAGGAGTGAGGAGGCTACTGCAGAGGACGGTGCAAATGATGATGATGAGGATTTCGTTTGTGGTTTGAACTCTAACATCATTATGGCTGGTGTTGTTGGGTTTTATGGTACTGTAACCCTAGTCTTGTGCTTCCTTGAGGCTTCTGCTTGGGTGTTGGATGTGGGGATCAATTTTCCTATGTTGAGCCTTATAGTGGAGAGTTGTTGGCTCTTTTTAGACCCTAACTAGCATGTTGGGTTGGATGTGGTGCTTCATGGTTTTTCCTTTTCCTTGTCTGCCCTTTCCAACTTTCCTTGCCTCTTATTCATGGGTTCCAGTGGTCATTTTTTGGAGCTTTGGCTAGGTTATGCTTCTTTGGAAGCTAGTTGATTGGTTTTGGGGTTGGCATTTTTTTCTTCTACTATTCTTTTACACTGCAGTCTTGGATGGATTTTGTTGGTTATGGAGTCCTTCATAGTGGATTTGGGGCTATGCTTCTATGTTCCTTCTTCTTTGATGTGGGTTGAGGTTTTTGGCTTGCCTCTGGTGGAGTTGTCTATGGATAGTCTTTGGCATGTTTCAGACCCTAGCTAGCATGTAGGGTTGGAGGTTGTTCTTCATTGTCTTGTTATCTCTCTACTCTCTCTACTTGGAGGCTTTCATTGCCTTGTCCTACTTCTCTTGGGTCCTATGTCTCTTCTTTGCTATGGGTTTTTCTTTGTTGCATACATTTTTCTTTTTCTAGCTCTGGTAGGGAGTGTTTCTCTTGGTATTGTGAGTTAGGGGTGGCTTTGGTGGAGTGGTTCTCTTCCCTCCTCATTTATTCTTTGTTGGACATGTTTTTTGAGATGCTGAAGTGGTTTGGGGATGTTGTGGCTACCTTGGTTTTTTGTTTCTTTCTATTGGGTGGTTTCTCTTCTGATTGCTAGTCTTGTTTTCTAAGCTTTGTGCTTTCCCTTGTTTGGGTCCTAAAGTTATTTTTTTATAGATGGGGGTGTGTTGATTTAGACTGTTGATTTCCTTTAAATATTTTGGCTTCTAGCTCAGATGTTTCTTCTCTCAAAGTTGTTGATTGATGAGTGCTCTATTTGTTTGTCATTTTTCCAATTTACTATTATGCCAAAGGATTTTATGTTGTTCCTTTCTATGGGTGTAGTTGCTTCCCTATGGTTACTAAAGTTATGGTCTTCTTTGGAGGTGGAGACTACTCCTTTGAAGGTGGAGCCATCTTCTATTGAGGTGAAGAGGTGTGTTGTGGATTAGGTGGGAAGGTTTATGTTCTATGGCAAGGGACTTCATTTCTTCCTCTCCTATAGAGGTGAGCCCCCTCCTATTGAAGCAGAGGTTGGGTTGGTGTTTTGGGTTGACTAGTGTTGTGTGAAAGTTGGTGTTTTTCATTGCTTTACTCTAATTTTTATCTCTCCTATTGAGATGGGGAGATTGGATTCGATGGGTGTTGTTGATATGGTTTATGATGTAGTCTAGTTGTTACAGGCTAAGTCTAGCTATTATAGGCTAATGGTTTCCTAGTCATTTCAGGTGGTTCTAAGGTTCAAGTTCTACTATAAATCTTAGTTTTTTTGGGTTTAAGGTTCCCGTCAAAACCTTTTATATGTGGTGCAGATTTGAGTTTTCATGCTATTTATTTGGGATCTATCATTGAGTTGTTGTTTGTTGTCTTTGTTGTATTCTTGAGTAGCTTGTTCTTCTTTGTGCGGGTTTTGAGTCCCTGTCAAAACCTATTTTTTTATGGTTTTGGGTCCATTCAAAACCTATTGTAAATGGTTTCAGGTCCATTCAAAAAAAAAATTTCCTACATAATCAAAAGTATTTGTTTTATGAGTCATTTAACTCTAATCTATGCAAGAAAAGACCAATTTACTAAAAGTTATAAAATTGGATCTTAGAAATTCCTTTCAAATTCAAGTGATGTATGTCATAGGAAAAAATATCTACTATATTAATTGTCATGAGTTGTTTAATGCACAAGTATTGGCCACCAATTCCATCTAGTTGTGGGAGACCTAAAACAAAAATGAAATATAATTAGGAAATCACTTAAGGGGATGCTCAACAAATGGCTTTAAGGGTACACAATTTAGGATGACTTAAGGGGGTCTAAGAGTATATGGATTAGAGGGGTCCTAAGAGGATGGATTAAGGGTAGTTAAGAGAATTAATTAAGGGGATGCAAGAGGATGGATTAAGGGGACCTTAGAGGATATAACTTAAAGGAGCTCCTAAAATGATGGATTAAGGGGAGTTAAGAGAATGACTTGATGGGATTCAAGAGGATGGATTAAGGGGGCCTAAGAGGATATGGATTAAAGGACCTCCTAAAAGGATGGCTTAAGGGGAGTTAAGAGAATGAATTGAGGAGATGGAAGAGGATGGATTAAAGGGACCTAAGAGTATATTGCTTAAGGGGTCCTAAGAGGATGGCTTAAGGGGTGTTAAGAGAATGAATTAAGGGGATGCAAGAAGTTGGATTAAGGAGACCTAAGAGGATATGTCTTAAGGGGTCCTAAGAGGATGGATTAAGGGGAGTTAAGAGAATGACTTAAGGAGATGCAAGAGGATTGATTTAGGACCCTAAATAGTAAACCATGAATCTTAGATTTAGGATGGAGAGTTAAGAATCTTGTCAACCCTAAATCATAAACCCCATCCCTCAACCCTAGGACCTAAAGCCTATGGGATGAACCATTAACCCTCAACCCATAATAGATTTGTTATTATAAGAATCTTGTCAACCCTAAACCTTATCCATCAATACTAGGACCTAACATTTAGGGGATGAAGCCTTAACCCTCAACCCATAATATATTTTTTATTCTAAGCATTGTGTCAATCCTAAACCCTAAACCCTAAGTATATCCCTCAACCCTAGGACCTAAATCCTAAGGGATGAACCATTTACCCTCAACCCATAATAGTTTTTTTATTCTAAGCATCTTTTCAACTCTAAAACCTAAACCCTATCCCTTAACCCAAGGACCTGAAGCCTAAGGGATGAACCCTTAACCCTCAACCCATAATATATTTATTATTCTAAGTATCTTGTCAATCTTAAACCCTAAAGTATATCCCTTAACCCTATGACCTAAAGCCTAGGGGATTAACCCTTAACCCTTAACCCATAATAGATTTTTTATTATAAGCATCAAGTGTCAACCCTAAACCCTAAACCCTAAAGTATAACCCTTAAACCTAGGACCTAAATCCTAGGGAATGAGCCATTAACCTTGAAACCATAATAGATTTGTTAGTCTGAGCATCTTGTCAACCATAAACCCTAAACCTATCCCTTAATCCTAAGACCTAAATCGTAGGGGATGAATCCTTAACCCTTAACCCTCAACCCATAATATATTTGTTATTCTACGCATCTTGTCAACCCTAAACCCTATCCCTCAATACTAGGACCTAAAGCCCATAGGATTAACCTTTAACTATCAACCCATAATATGTTTGTATTCTAAGCATCTTTTCAATCCTAAACCCTAAAACCTAAAGTATATCCCTCAACCCTAGGACCTAAATCCTAGGGGATGAACCATTAACCCTCAACCCATAATAGATGTGTTATTCTAAGCATCTTGTCAACTCTAAACCCTAAACAATAAACACTATCTCTCAACCCTGAGACCTAAAGCCTAGGGGATGAACCCTTAACCATTAACCCATAATAGATTTATTATTATAAGAATCTTGTCAACCCTAAACCCTCAACCCTAGGATGTAAATCCCAAGGGATGAACCCTCAACCGTAAACCCCCAACCCTATCCCTCTACCCTAGGACCTAAATCCTAGGGGATGAACCCTTAACCCTTAACCCATAATAGATTTGTTATTCTAATAATCTTTTCAAACCTAAACCCTAAACCATATCCCTCAACCCTAATACCTAAAGCCCATGGGATGAACCCTCAACCATAAAACATATAACCTCTTGACCCTAAACCCTATTGTTATTCTAGATTTGATATTTTAAGCATCTTGTCAACCTTAAACCCTATTTACCCTAAACCATATCCCTCAACCCTATGATGTAAATACCAAGGGATGAAACCTCAACCCTCAACCCTAAACCTTTTCCCTCAACCCTAAGACCTAAAGCCTAGGGGATGAACCCTTAACCCTTAACCCATATTAGATTTTTTATTCTAAGCATATTGTAAACCATAAACCCTAAAACATAAACCATATCCCTCAACCCTAGGACCTAAAGCCCATGGGATGAACCCTCAACTATAAACCATATAACCTCTTGACCCTAAACCCTATTTCTATTCTAGATTTATTATTTTAAAAATCTTGTCAACACTAAACCCTAAACCCTAAACCATATCTGTCAACCCTAGGACATAAAGCCCAAGGGATGAACCCTCAAACCTCAAGCTTATACCATATACCCTCTTGATCCTAAACCCTAAGAGGGGGGAGATGTGAAATGATGGGGAGGAGAGTAGGTAGATGATGACTTAAGGGGTCCTAAGAGTATGAGTTAAGGGGAGTTAAGAGAATGATTTAAGGGTACCTAAGATGATATGAATTAAGGGGTCCTAAGAAGATGGATTGAGGGGAGTTAAGAGAATAAGTTAAAGGGATGCAAGATGATATGGCTTAAGGAGTCCTAAGAGGATGGCTTAAGGGGGGTTAAGAGAGAAACTTAAAGGGACGCAATATGATCGATTAAGGGTGGATAAGAGGATATGGCTTAAGGGGTTCTAAGAGGATGGATTAAGGGGAATTAAGAGAGTGACTTAAGGGGATGCAAGAGGATGGATTAAGGGGTCCTAAGAGGATTTCTTAAGGGGATATGCAATCAATTACATTTTTTTATAAAATGACAATGAATTATTTAGTTTTATATTTTGACTATCAATTAAATTTATAGAACTATATAGTTACCTGTATCTAGATTCAAATTCCATTGTAATATATATGCATGTCCTCTCTTTTTTGTAATGCATCTAGTTTTGGGAGACCTAAAGCAAAAAATGATTTAAAACTATAATTAGGAAATAACTTAAGACTAACATAAGAAAATGGATTAAGGGGAGATACACATGAGCATTGAATCAAAGTTATGTGATAAACTTTTAACTATATATAGACTATAAATTAAATATTTATATATATATACTTATCTATATTTATTTATTATGTTGTACCATCTACATCCTCTCTTTTTTGTAATGCATCTATGAATTTCTCATGATCATCTATTGAAAGTTTCCATAACACTTTATTAGTAGGTCTCCCTTGATATCTAACTAGTTTTATATTGGTTGCAAAAATCAAATGTGAGTAATGTATAATATTCTTGTGTCTTTCATAGTCTTCAAATGCAAGAAAACCATTATTTATTATTAGATATTTTTGAATCCAAATGCCAACAACAACCACTGAACCAATTGGATACTCAAAGTTGTCATAATCTACTCTATGATGTACCAACTTATGTTTTCTTTCAACACATATAACCAACCAATACTCTATCTCATCTCCATTCCCCTCATATGCAACAATAACATACACATGTCATGTAAAAAAATATTTAATTCAATAAAGAGTGATATATTTAATTAACATATAAATATGCATACATATAAAATTATATATATTAAAAATAATGTAATAAAAATTTGAATTCAATTTAATGTACCTTCATGTACAAGGTCTAAAACATGATTATAATCAACCGATGCAAGCACTTGATTATCTTCTTTAATTGTTGTTCCATGTTGATCGTGTTGATGTATGTGTTAAGTCTCTTAGTTTCCATTGTTTGACCCATTATGTATTTTCACACACCTCCTAATCACCAACAATACAAAATTGACAAAAACATGCAAGATCCCTTGTCCATATTGTCCACGTGTTTTCATTTGAACTCTTAAATGAATGCCATTTTGTTGATCCATTAATTATTCCACAATGTTGTTGAGTAAGAATATTATTTTCTTCAAATAACCAAAAGAAGAATTGAATTATTGAGCTCTCACTTGTTCCTATAGATAATTTTGTATTGCACCAATCTACAATTTCACATGCATCTATGAATTTCACTGCATCCTCCAATTTTAGTTTCTCTCTAGCAAGAGCTCTTTTCACACATGCACTTGCTCCATCATGTTCTCCTTTACCATGTCCAACTTCAAGAAAACTCCATGTGTTGGATATTATTTTCCTTATGAGCTCTACATAACCAATAAAACATTATAGCATTCTTGAATTGACCCGTGCAATTATTTGACCATATGAGATGGCCTCTCATTTGAATTCCTCTCTCTTTAATTTTTTTATAAAATATATTAAAACAATATTAAACAAACTCAGATGAGTGTAACCGATTATCACTCACATAAAAATGGTACTCTCTCAAAAAAATTCTATTATCTTCTCTACTTCATCAGCATGTCTATATACAATATGAAAAAATATGGCTACTTGCACTGAATTATAATATCGGGATTGACTTTCTTCTTGTGGATCAAGAGTATAGTTTTCTACAAAATCAACAACTAAAAATATAGTTCCAATTGGAAATGTGTTTTTACATGTACGAAATTGACCATCAATCCAACGAGCATATTGAGAGTGTTTTACATATTTAGGTATAATCTTATGTTTAAATTCTCTAATAAATGCATACACGCTAATTTTTTCTATGATTAGCTCACAAAATTTTCCAATTTTTTCATCCTTTAAAGAATATTCAACATTTTTAAATTTTTGAACATCCACTAATGGTTGTCCAAATTCATGTAAACTACTTTCATGTATACATTCTCCTAACAATGAAAGGTTGCAACATCTATTCCATTGTCCAGAAATACATCCATTTAAATAAAATAAGTTTCCATTAGAGGGTTCACAAAAAAAACATGCTATAAAATATTTGATTGTTTCAGGTGGCATATTAATACCACAAATGTCCTACATAATTTGGTTTGCATGCAAATTACAACATATATATTGAAAAATATCATAATAATAACAAAATTGTACATGAGTTTTACAACAAAAAGAGATTCGTTGTTTATTAATTCTAACTTACCAAGGTTTACTTTTTTCAAATGATCTTTAACTTCCGCTAATATTTGGTAAGATTGAATTATCTAATTTTTTTTATAAAATTTAGTTTGAGTCATAGCTAATAGATACTTTAGATGAGGGTCACATATTTTTTATCCCATCCTTAATTTTAAAACATCTCTAATATTAGGTGATACTCTTGTATTATCATGCCAATATTTTTTGATTAAATATTTGATTTCACTAGTTAATTTTATGTCTGGCCTTGGGAGTCTACCACTAAAACTCCAACATTGATTAATTATATCATTTTCAATAATTTATCTTCTTTTAGCCACTCTTATCAAAGTTTTAGGATTTACTTTTTATATATTTACTAATCTTACTTACATTACTTTATTTGAAGTTGATTTATTAACTAGAGTAGTTGTTATTGCACGACGTATTGCATTCTTATCTTTAGATTGGCTTTTATTTCCTATAGAATCAATAGCATTGGAAACACTAGATATGACTTGTTTTACTAAATCATCTTTCTTTTTTGGTTTTATAAAAATGCCTAATTTTTTCATCACTTTTTCGCATTTTCCACATTTTCATCAATTGCATCATGAGTTGACATTGAAATCCTAATTTCTTTCTAAGAAAAACATTTTATATAATCTATTTCCATGAGTTCTCATTTGTCTCTGAGAAATTTTTCCAAGAAGGTTATCTAATACATCTCTTTCAATTGTAAAAAAAAAAATATTTTTATTTTTATTCATACAAGTGGTTTCATTTTCATTCATGCAAGGGGTTTCATTTTTGTTTTCAAGAATACAATGAATTTCATTCTCATTTGCTTTCATACAAGATATTTCATTATGATTTTGTTTTTGCATTGTTTCAAAACTAGAATTATTGATTTCATCAATGGTGTATCCAACTTCATCTAAATAACTAAAATTAATATTATCAAGAATTGGGTTTGAAGACATACCTAGATAAATTGTTTGAATAGGTGGATTTTCCATATCATTGAGAGGTGGATTTGAAGACATACATGAAGTTGTTTGCATAGGTGCTAATTCCATATCATTCAAAGTTGAAGTAAGGCATACTTAGGTTTGTCTCCATAATTGCATTTTCTTCCATATTCACCATCTCCACATTTGCATAATCTACATTCATATCACCCTTCATGGTTTCCTCTTCAAGATTCATGGAACTAGATGCTTCCAAATTTTTTATTTGAAAAATCCTTGTTCTTCTATCCCTTTGTCTTTTTGCCTCCATTTCTCTATTTGCTTCAATTTCTTCGGGTGTCATTAAATTTCTACAGTTTTTCTTTGTGTTTTCTTTGATCCCATGATTACCAAACCCTCTTAATAAAAAAACAAATGATTCTTAACCTATTTTCCAATTGCTACCCCCTTCAAATTTTAAAATAAAACTATATAATAGGAGATCATTTCTTCTATAAACTTTGAAGTACAAAAAATATAAATACATCCAAAATCTCTTTTTTTAAATCTTCTTGTGAAAATTCCTTGTACTTGATTCCACTTCAAAAAATTCAACTTGCAATTGTCTCCTTCAAAAAATTGAATAGAATATGACCTGTTAAGAGATTGTACAAGATAAGATTGAATTAAAAACTACAAAAAATGGCATTGTCGATTTGTACTGCAAAAAAAGAATGTTGCAGAAAAACTGTGATGAGATGGTTATGGATATATAAGAAATGTGCACCTGTTATAAAATGGGCACCTATTCTATTTTTAGAATGGGTACCCATTATATAATGCTTACCTGTTCTATTTTTAGAATGGGTACCCGTTATATATAACGTACCTATTCTATTTTTAGAATGGCTATCCGTTATATAATGCATACCCATTCCTATTTTCAAACGAGTAAATTAAGAACGGGTAACCGTTTCTATTTAAGAACATGTATGTGTTTTATAATGGGTATGCATTTTTAAAATTTTGAATTTCCAAACCACTCGATGCTTTGTTTTTAGGCTCAAGAAAGGTTTGGCAACCCAACCCTTAACCTTTGACCTACAACTAAAAAATTAAGGCAGATTCAAGAGAAATGTCCAACTTTGGCAATATAGTTGATGGACTTTTTAAAAAAATTAATCTATGAAATTAAAACCCATTATAGATCACAAATTTTAGTTTCCAAATATATAATTTTTGTTAATATTAAATTATGTTTTCTATTTTTTAATTAATTTCTAAGCAAATTGGTCTATAAACTTGAAATATAAAGATTTTTTTCTTTTTTAATAACTCTTTTTTAGTTTTTTTTTGCAAAAAAAAATATGACATCAATCTTCAGAAAATTATCTACACAATGAAAAAAATTCAAAAAAAAAAAGTTTAGGTCCAATTATGTTGTCCATACATGTTGATTTTTAAAAATAATAATTTTTTTTAAAACAATAATTAGGGCCAATAAAAATTCAATAAAAAAATGTTTAAAAAAAATACAAAAAAATATCCTCATCAATCTGAACTGTTACATATCTTTTCGTAAAAGGAATTAGAAAAATACTTTTATTTAGGTCAAAAAGTGGTGTCTGTATATGTGCATGGTATGGTAAAAAAAAAGTGACTTTTAAAAAGTTGTTTTTATACATGCCTATCAAAATTTAATTTCTATCATTTGGATAGTTGAATAAATTACATATTTAGAAACTAGAATGAAAACACTAATTTCATAGTATTGATTTTTTTTAAGATTCATTGTGTAAGTGCTTCAAATTTTCAATCCAAGTGTGAAAAATTCTGAAAAACAACAAAAACACTTCCATTTTTTGAGCTTTTTGTGGACCCAACTTCTTGCATCAGCCCCACTTTGAAGATGTAAGAATCTATATCCATGCTTTGTTGAATGAAATTGATCACACATCATCTTTTGAAGTATTCCAACATGAGCTATTGGATGATAATTGTGTGTACAAGATCAAATATGCAAATGTGGTAGTGAAAGGGTTAGACATCCGGAAATATTTTCCAAACTTGTGCAACTACAAAGAATGGGTAAGAATTATCTTGAGTCACATTTATGAAGAATTCAATTGGTTAGATAAACCCTACATGATTACAAAAGAAGCAATTAGGGCAGTTACTGGTCTTTTTGGTACCAAACTAGTCTCGATGATGAAGTCTATCAAGAATGAAAGGGTTACTAAGATTACTAGAGAAAAAATTGACAAAAGAACCCTAACAATGAAAGATATCAGAGATTAATGATATCAAGTTTCCAAAATCCATAATGTTCCTCAACAAGTCTTTTGGATTTGATTGTGTGAGGATTTTTACATCAACATTTCGGATCACACTCTGTGATCCATCATCAAGATGAAGCAAAGAGCTCAAGGATCTCTTTGCTTCATCAGAGTGTGATCCGAAATGTTGATGTAAAAATTCTCACACAATCAAATCCAGAAGACTTGTTGAGGGTATCAGAGATCCTGAAGTCCACTATGCCACTATGGGAATTTCATACAAAATTTACTTCACAAATAAAGAATGTCCTACCACCACCACTACAATTCATACTACCTATCAAATGGTGAAAGAAGGTGCTAATTTTGATCTATGTGAATTGTTGAGAGAGTAGTTGATGGAAAATTTGAAGAGAACAAAAGAAACAAAATATAGTTTTAGGTTTGGTTCATTGATCATTTTCCTTACATTCTATTTCTTAAATGAATTACTCGGTTTTAAAGGAAAGATATGGGATAAGTTCTTTTCAGTAGCTACTCAAATTAGAAACCACATAAGAGGTTTCTAGAACAAGCAAGCATATGCTACCCTCTATTGGGGATTCTTTAAGAACCTACAAATAGAGATGCAAAGTAGAGAGAGGATACCATCTGTTTTGGTTCAAAAGTATAAGAAATAGGTAACATTGCAATAACCCATTTGAAATTATTACTTAATTAATATTATTGTAAATGAAACATGAATATACTTCAAATTAAAAAGACATATCTAGTGGCTAAATTCAATCATAGCTACACATGTCCATTTAAAATGAGTCAAAGATTAATTATATTCACTTCAAAAGTAAAATTACAATATCGAGTCTTATTGGGCTCCTAAGGCCACAATATCATTACATAGTACATTTTCCTCAAGTACATGAATGAACTACATCAAATTACATCATAGAATATAATAGTCTAGTGAAAAACTAAGGTTCTTCTTTGACACTTGCCTCCACTAGTGGACAATAACATGGTTGAAGTGCTTTACTGCCCAACCAAAAATTTTACACTTCCCTGATATTCTTTCGACTTGAAGAATGCTAGACCCGACATGGAAAGTTTAGCAAGAGAACAATCTATAAGGTGGAATCTGGTGTGTGCCCATACATCAACATGTAAGTCTATCTACAAGTTATAAAAGGAAATGCATGATCTATGCTAGGAATGGCAGAGAGTGAAATCACAGAGTTCATTCATACACACATAATGAACAATATTGCTTGGCGAAGAATAACAAGTGTGTTGTAACAACAACAAACAATAGGTTTTGGTAAAGCAAACCTATACTCTTTGTACTCCATTTCAGCACCCATCCCAGAAGGTAAATTTATACTATAATAGCTATCTACCCTCTAGCAACAACTACCCATAGATGCTCTAGTCTACTAAGGTATCACTATTATGTTCAAGCATTTAAAATATTCTTCCCAAATGTCTTCAAAGAAGAAACATAATACTAATTGTACTCTAATAAAAAATCATATTTATGATTCATAGAGTAATTCAACATTCATTCATATCATCCTTATGACTATATCTACCTAACATCTTAAAAAATTTCTTTTTTAAAAATGTACTAAAAACAAAATAAGGTATGTCAAAAGTATGTGTATGTACTGTTGTGCAGTTTTTCACACACACGCCCCAATAAAAGCAGGGACCCCCTTTTTGCTTTTGTTCTTGGTGTTTGGTCCCTTTGATATTTAGGATTTACCTCACTTTAGCATGAGCTTGAATGTTTATTTTACCTATATTGGTGATCCCTCTATGATATTGATCAAAAATCTCACTTAGTTTTAGACTCATTCTGGGTTTTTCACTGCTCTCGGGAAAATCCACTCTTTGCAGAATTCCCTGGATACTCTCAAAACCCAGTGGTGGCTGCTTTGCACTGTGATCTGAAGATTTTGATCCTTCACAAAATTTTGTGGTGACCGGATTTCTTTGAAATTTCGTCGTCCTATCGGATTCCCAGGTTTTGGTCGAGGTTGTCTTGTCGACTACATTAATGATTTTTGTACAATTTTTGCAGCTGGTATTAAATTGATTTTAGGGAGTTTTATGCCATTAAGTTTTATCATCACTTGCTTTCTATTGATCTAGAGTACTTGATCCTGGGTGCTTGGTTGGATTTGGCATGTTAGATTTGGTGGTGATTTTCCTAGGCGTCATCTATTGTTTACTAAGGCGCTAAAGATTGTTACCTGTCATTTTTGTAATCGAGTCTCACTTCATCAATGGTACGTATGCATTTCCTTGCTTTTGATTGTTGAATGTGAGTGATTCTTTGGCATCCTGAGTGTGCTTGGAGTTTGAATTTCTGTATGTTTGGGCATCGAACATCTAAAGTTAGGGTTGTTTGATTTTGTTAGAATGATGATCCCTAAGTGAGTTTTTCAAGCTTGTTTTCAATTTCATTATGGGGTAGCTCACTTGTGTAGGTCATAATGAACCTTTTGTAAACCTAGCAAATAAGTAAGCTAAGCCCAAGCTTGTTCTATGCATTCATGGTAGAATTTTAGGGTTTCGTGCTTAGGGCATCACCAATTCCTCTCGATTTACTTTAGGATGAGCCTCAAATTTAAAGATGATCTGTAGGAGGTTCAAGTCAAGCTAGTTTCAAGCCTAGGATCCTCAAATTTGTGATCGTTCGATCAATTTGAGTGAAGTCATGAGAAAACATTCACATTCGGTATTTCAAGCCTTCACAGAATTCCTTAACTGCCGAAATTCTCCGACTTTCCATTTTCTCTTTGTTTTCCCGAAATGTGTAGTGATCCAAAGTTATGCCTGCTTCACAGATTTCCGTTCCCTCTAGATTTTACCAAAATTTCCTTTGTTCCTTCATTTTCCCAAAATTTGTAGACTATTTTTGTTTTCGCGGATATCTGTCCTGGGCAGAATTCCCTGAAACTTTGCTGAAAATGAAGATGTGAGAGATAACATGATTTATTAGTTGGTGATTATGCATTGTATGATCAATTTGAATTATTTAAAGATGTATCATATTGTTTCTTAGTTATTTACAATTGATCAAATGATTATTGGATGCTTTTATGTTTATTTCGCTGAAATCCACCTGGTTGGGAATTTTCTGAAATTCCTCTCTGGCCTAGATTTCGCGGGAGGACTGAAAAAACCAAACTTTGATATGATCAATTCTTATGAGGTTTTAGTGAATTTTTCTTATCACAAGACTTATATTTAGGTTGAATATGTCATTTGTGATTAATTAAATTGGGTTTCATGTGATCTTTATTATGGTTTCTTTGTTAAATGTAGGTTGAATTGAGTAAGGAAGTGACAAGTGGAACCAAGGGTAGAGTGATGGATCCAAGTGCAGAGGGGTCTTCTATTTCTGAGGCAGAAAGAATCAAAATGGATATTAAGAGCATAATTCCTGAGAGCAAGCTTACTTCTATCTGGTCAGAGGTAACTGATACAAATGTTGGACTGTGGGATTATGAAGAGTTCAAGACAAGGATGGCAGCACAAGACCTTTCTTTATTGGCTAGAAGAATATTGGAATCAGGGTTGGCACATGTAGTTGGATTCCCTCTTATAGTGCAGTGTTATGAATTGGTGCTCGAATGTTCTAGACACTATGGCGGGGGTACACAAAGGATAGTTGGTCCCCAAGGAAGAATTGTGGCAAATCTAAATCCTGTATCTATAGCCCAAACCTTTGACATGCCAAACAGGTCTCATGTGGTGTTTTTTTATATGGATGTGGCAAAGAAGTTTTATGAGGAAGATACCATCAAGTCCCAACAAGTTATCAATTCCTAGCTGGAGAAGCCTAAGTCCCACTTTTCCAAGCTACCCAAGTAGCTATTCAAAGCTAAATTCAAGAAGGAATACTATGATGTTATCACCCTTCTCAGTAAGGTGGTAGGGTTGAAGAGTGTAAGAATGTTTGAAAATTGGATGTTCTCTGTCATAGTGAGGATGGAACAAAAGACTATCATTGGGTAGGAATAATAAGTGCCATGATTCATGAACAGATGTGTAATGTCCTGTAGATGAAGACCTTCACAATGACCTCCTACTTGGTTTATGCACTTGCAAGATTTCATCCATACAAAGGACTAAGTACAAGGGGTGTGTTTGGATAGGATGTAATTTATGAGGTTTATCCATAGCTACACCTGGGTAACTCGAGCTATAGGAGGGCGAATGATGCATTCACCATGTGCATCACTAGATTTCTCCAAGGTGTAGAGCATGTAACGATATCTGACAATGCCAAGGAGCTAATCAAAAGGTATGGGGCTTGGTTCATACAATTTCCCACCTTTTCATATATAAGGATAGATGGTTGTTAGGAGGCTCCATACAGACTTCCTAGGTATCCCACAAATCACATTATAATTTTGGAGGTCATAAGGAAAATATGTGATTTTTATGCAATTGTGAAGAAGGATAAGCATAAGACTAGATTCGGTGGAGATTTTCCTCTGAGGATAGGCACTAGTGAGGCATTCCCTTCTATTAATTTAGCCTATGATTTTGAAGAAGAAATGAGCACTCTTGGTTTATCCTTTCATTCCAAAAGATCTAGGTTTGATAGAACTGGTGAGGCACAGAAGAAGGCCAACAGAGAATATAGTCACAAGGATTATATAGAGGACTATTGGGCCAATTGCAGTGATGAATTTGAGATTAGAAGGAAGAAGTTTTCCAACCTACCTATTAACTTGGTTTAGCTATATAATGTGAAGGCCATTCCAGATCAAGTTGAAGATGATGGGTATTTGATTCAGGGCCATGATTATGAGGCAGTGAAAGATAAACCAGTGGGAGAAATACACTGGTTGGAGGAAGAGAAAATAGAGTTAGAGCAACTTATGACTCTGGTGATTAAATATACAAAGTTGTGGCTAAATCATAAGATGTGGGAATTGGAAAGTGAAGGTGTGCAATTCACCTATGATCTAATGGGAGACTTGGAGTCTCATTCCACTTCTAAGGATTCAACTGAATAGGATCCCAAGGGTAAGGAGAAGGTGAACTCTCCTTTTAAGATCAAGATTAAAGATGTTCAAGCAGAGGAAGTACAGGAGGTAGAAAAACAAAGAAATCCTTTGCAAAGAAAAGGAGGCACATTTCAAGGACCAAGAAGTCAACAAAAGATGAAGTTGAAAGGGAAGATAAAGAGGTTAGTGTCCTTGTGCCCAAGAGAAAAAGGATAGTAAGATTGGTGCTAAAAGGAGGGTTGAACATAGGTGACATAGTTGGAAGTTGGATGAGCCTTTATGTTGAAAATCTAAGATATGATAGATCTCTAAATCTGAAAAGTACAAATTCTAAGTCAAGATGGAAAAACAGTCTTATGTTTTTCATGATGGAAATGGTCTTCAAATTGATTTTCCTCAACTTTATGAGTCTTTGAATAAGAGATTGGATCTCAGGAATAGTAAGGGTTTGCATCACTATTCATTGTCGGACAAGTGTAGGATTCATAATACCTGTAGGCACAGTGAGTTAGAATGCTTAGACTTTTTGGGTAAAATCGAGAGGATTTTGCAAAGGGGTATTTTCATGTAGAATTTGTCTGAACCATTAGCCTCTATAGATCTAGGGTTTATTGACATTGTAGTTGAGGCATTTATGCAGATAGTTGAAGATCAGCTTGTTGGTGGTAAGTGTTTACAAGATTTCATCCCATCTAAATGGTACAGAGTTCATAATGCAACCCATTCAGAGTTCACTTGCTGCTCATGTGTGGATGCCATCATTAAAGTTGGAAGATACTTGGAGTGGAAATAAAAGTTAGACAAGGAATGCACTATAAAGAGGCCAACGAATTTTGAATCCAAAGATGATGTTGCAGCTAATGTTGAGGTAGCTCTGAAATGGATTGAGTGTAAGGAATGCAAATATGAGGCATTAGAGTTAATAGAGGAACATTTAAGTGAAGAGCCACCTATAAAGATCAAGGAGTATGTTCTTATAGAGGCTAGTCAGATTTCTCAAAATACAGTGGAGGATGGGCTACAAGAGAGAGGAGTTACCATACAAGTTCCTCCCATCTAGGATAAAGATTCAATACAGACTAGATTTGAAGATTTTGTTGTCAGAATTACAAAATATTGGTCAAGCTTGAGTTATAGGGTATGCCTAGAGGACTTGTTGTTACCATCTTGGTGCAAGATACATGAGGAAGAGCATTCAGAAATCACATGCTTCCAGTGCCAGGCAGCCATAAAAGAGGTGGAGTAATGAATGCAGCTGCCACAACATACAAGTGATACACAGAAAAATACATAAAACAAATCTCTAATAGAAGAATGTCAACAAGTTGTTGATGAATGTCTTGAAAAACATGAGGAAGCACTTAATGGAGGAGTCAACATTCCCGATAACTGTGATCAAGAATCTGAACCAATGCCAATAGAGGAAGAATTCAAGGAGTTCTCTCATTTATCAAATTTTGTTTTTTCTCTGTCTGTTGATGAATTAAGCACTGAAAATTTACAAACTTTATGCACCAATGATGAGATAGCTAATGTGGTTCATATTGATATGCAGGAAGACTTGAATGATGTTGCAGAAAGTAATGTTGTAGTAATTATTGATGAGCTGGATCACACTGTTGTAGGTGAAAATTTACTTGAAGATCAGTCTGTGATTCCTTTTGATGAACATCTTGTTGATAAATTTGTTGTACAGGACAATGGTTTTGTGCGTTCGTCATTGATACCTCATAAATAAACTCCAATAGGTGAAAAGTTTCATGTTGATAATTCTAGATTTGTTCAATCTAAATTTCACTTTGTATTACATAGTGATGCCTCCAATTCTATTTTGCATGTTTCCAACATGAGGGGATTGTTGTACCATTAGTGGAGACCTCCTGACGACATAAATATCAGCTCTTCACAATTGAAGAATGATGAATACCACATTCAGTCTACAGTAGTACAACATCAAGTTGTTTCTTTCCTTGCTAATTTTTTTGAATCTTATCAATTTGATTATGGAGGTTTAGGAAAGACAACTTGCATATGGGTTAATCATGGTCCTAATGAGTTACCTCAACTATTGATTATTCTTGATTATGAGGTTGAGTTTGAATGTTACAACATGGAGATTTATTTCTCTAAATATAAAGATGAATTTGCATTCTTGAGGACTATTACCATCACCTTGTTGCTTGTCCATGCATTGATTAACCATATGGGAATGAGTCTCAATTTGCCTTGTCTGATCATGAGTCACTTTGGGTCTCTTTGTACATAATTTAGATTTAAATAAATGCAGCTTGCTCTACTTTTCTTTTGCTTTTGTTTGCTTTTTGTTTTCTTTAGGATAGATTGCTTTAGGATTATTTGATTTTCTTAGTTTAGATGGCTTTTGGTTTGCTTTTGTTTTGGTTAGTTTAGGTTGGCTTTGGGTTTTGATTTGGTTGTTTCTTTGCTTCTCCAACTTGGGTTTTTCTATTTTCTGGTTGGGGAAGTGTCTTTCCTGCACAATAATTATTCATTATTTGGGTTTGTTCTGAGTATTTCATTGATGGACTTTAATCATGTGTCTTGAATGGATGGTCAAGGTCTTTTGTTATCATCAAGCAGTCTAAATGTTTGATTTAAAGAGGATGGGTCATTGGTTTGATTTGAACCTGAAGTATTATGAAATCTTATATCTTTCATACATATTAAGAATCTTGAGGTTGTTGTGGGATATTTGTGAGGTCTTTTTAGGTGAAAAATCCTATTTTTGCTTCAGTGCCACTATGGTTCTCAACCCTGAGTGTGAACTTCATTGTTCACAGGTTGAAATGAAAAAAGTGAAAAGAAAAGAAATATCAAAAAGAAGAAAAAGAGAAAATGTTGAAAATCAAAAGAATGAATTCAACTTATCAGGAGTATTCAAATATCTCTATTGGGGCTATGGACGTCTGGCTAGCAGTAGAGCTATGTTCAGGAGAATCACAATGATAACCTCATCGAGGCTATGGACGTCTGACTAGCAACGAGACCCTATTCAGGTTGCTTTTGGAGTTAGAATCATTTACATAGCCTAACTTGACTGAACTTGGTTTCTGCAGTAGCTCGATGAGGGAAATGAACTCACTTGCACACACTTGGATTTTAAGTTTATGGAAGGTTCGGTCTACCTTTGGTTTCGATTCCTTGATCTTGCATTTTGATTTGTTTGTCTGATATGGAGATCGAAACCAAATATTATGGGTTCATGATTCTTGTTCATCATCAAAATTCTCTTGATCATTTTCCCAACAGGAGTCACCATTTCTTGTGCAATTTTTGCACACACGCCCCACCGAAGGCAGAGACCCTCTTTTTTCTTATGCATCTCTGCCTCTTGGCTTGGTCAAATTTTGGTTTTTCTCTTCTTGGGAGGTTATTTTGGGATTAAATGTAGACTGGGTTTGATGAAGACAATATTTTGAGGCTCCAAGGGAAATTCATCTATCTTGGAATTTGAAAATGAGGATTTTGAAGTGAATTTTCAATGTTATATGAATTTTTTTTTTATACCTATGGATAGAGGACGAAAAATTAGGCAGGTTTTCTTTTTGAAGTTTTTGAAAATTCCTTCTAGAAAAAAAGTTATGGAGTTTAAGGGATTTTGACCCTGTAGGGAATTGGGGGATTTTCGTCCCTAATGGAAATCCCCAAAATTTCCATTTTGGAAAATTCCAAGACACCCTCAAAATCCCAAAATTTTCCAAAAATGGAAATTTTTATTTTTTGCACCCATGGATAGAGAACGAAAAATTAGGCAAGGTTGTTTTTTGAATTTTTTGAAAATTCATTCTAGAAAAAAAGTTATGAGGTTTAGGGGATTTCGACCCTGTAGGGAATTCGGGAATTTCCGTCCCTAATGGAAAATCCTGAAATTTCCATTTTGGAAAATTCCAAGACCCCTCAAAACCCGAAATTCTCAAAATGGAAAAATTCAAATTTTTTCTTCCAAAATGGAAAAAATTCAAATTTTTTCTTCCAAAATGGAAAAATTTCAAAAATGAATTTTTTTCCCTGAGATTTTAAAATGTTCCTAAAAATAAATTTCTTGAGATGGAGAAAAAATTTCGAAAATAAAAATTTCTGAAAATGGAAAGTTTCCACAAAAAAGTAATTTTCTATAAAAGGCCATTGCCTTCTCATTTGTAAAGGGGTTAGACTAGATTAGAAGAGCTTATTAGAGGCTGTAAAAGCCAGAATTTGCTAAGTTAGAGAAGTCAGTAGCTATAGGAGAGAGGAGAGACTGGAAATTGTTATGTAATGCTGGAGAAGTTAAGGCAATTGGATTGTTGATTTAGCAAGCTTTGTGTTACACTTTGGTAGTTTATGGTTTCTTGTTCTCAATTCTCAATGTTAGATGTTAGTTTTCAATTCTTTTGCAATAATGGTAAAATGTTAATGATGTTGATCGATCTTCAGCCCATACTTTTAGCAATTTTTTTATTGTAATTTGTTGTATAAAGTTAGTCTGGGCCTTATTTTGTGCTAAGTTCAACTGTGGATGCTTGTTTACATTGCGCCATTTATTGGGTATGTGGATGAATATTCATAGTTTGAAAATCTTCAGTTTCCTTAGAAGATTGCACCATTTCTGCATAGTTGTGGGCTTGTCCTTGATCAAGCAGAGATTGGTTTTATTGGAGATCTATCCATTTGCAACATTCATCATTATTGTGATTGATCTTACGAGTTAGTTTAGAGTTGAATCTCTCTAAAACCCTTATCTCTTTTGTTGTTTATTTGAATCTAGGTTAGTTTTAGGATTAAAAGCAATCCCATATTGTTGCATATGATGGAAGTACGCTTCCAGCATTGTTCATTTGTAAGGCCCCTTGTGATTACCAACATTTTCACATTTATCACTGAGTTGTTTATGCATTGTCAAGACCTAACATTAGAGACCTTGGGGTTATCTCTTGAGGCTTGTTGATAGAGATCTACCTTTCAAGAGAGATAGGATTCTCATATTCTGTCTGAGTTGTTGATGTGCAAAAAAACACCATTAACATGTACATAGATGAAGTCTATGTGCATACACCTATATGTGCCTACTAATGTTTAAGTTTGTGCATACATTATAAAATAATTACAAAATTCAGGTTGCAATCTTAAAATAGTATTTCCTTGACATTTCTTGTCAAAATAAATAATCTAAGCAAGTCTATGCTAACAGTTTCTCACATAATATTATACTCTAACATTTCTATTTCCATAAGAACATTCATTGTTTAAATAGAACGAGTATTGTTTCCTACTAAACAGTCATAAAATAAGTTGTTTACATATGAACATTCATTGTTTAAATAGAACTAGTGTTGTTTCCTACTTAACAGTCATAAAACAAGTTGTTTACATATGAAAATTCATTGTTTAAACAAAACATGTACTATTTCCTACTAAATAACTTTGTAAATATAGTTGTTTACATATGAACATTCATTGTTTAAACAAAACATGTATTGTTTCCTACTAAACAATTGTAAATCTAGTTGTTTACATATGTACATTCATTGTTTGAATAGAATAGGTATTGTTTTCTACTAAACAGTTGTTAAGCAATTTGCTCACATATGTACATTCATTGTTTGTATGGAATAAGTACTATTTCCTACTAAGTAGTTATAAAGGAAGTTGTTTACAAGCTAAACAGTTTATATAGTAAGCTATTTCCAGCTATGATGATAACTTTTCAACAAAACAGAGTTGTTTGCTAAAGAATAACTTCTTTTTACATCAATACTTTTTTGTTTCAAACTAACATAATATTTTAAATACAATTAATGTCATTTACTCATTTTGCTGATCTTCAACTATTTACATGATACATATTCACTTACTAGTAAATGTTCACCATTTAATACTAAATGGGTTTTTCCATTATGAATAGAAAATAATCAAATTGCATAGCATAGTATCAACCTTAAGAACAAAATGTCTATTATCCAGATCTTGAACTCTTTCATCACTGGAATCACTATGAGCAGCTTTAATATTATAAAGAAACCAAATTTTACATGCTTGCCCGTGAATTTCTTAAGAAAATATTTTAGTTAAGAAAACAAAGAGGTTTCAAGATCCAACAATATTTTTCCTACTGAAGCTGCAACAAATAAACCAAGGTTGTTCTATATTTCATCCCATTTCTATGGTCGGGTACTTCCTATCTTAATCTCAAGTTTCATTCAAAATTACCCTTATGGGTATTTTGGCTTATTCCTTAATGCATGTTGCTCTATACTTCATGCAGACTCATATCTAATACTAAATCAAATAAATTATACTATCGATCATGAGGATCGATCCTTACAAGTTTACAAAGAAACCCTTCTCTAACATCCCATTGATTCTTCAAATCGAGGCTTCTTCTTTATACACATATGTTTACCACAGTCCTACATAAAAGAACGATTTTCCCTTTTACCATTATCGACTAGGCCAATAATGGAAGGTTTTTTTCTTTTAAAGATAACACTATCAACACATATCGAAGGTAACATAGAGAATTGTTTCCTCTTTTCATAAGTTCGGCAAGTGAACCTTTACAAAAATGACACCAAATGGTACATATTAAATCAAAATACGGTTTTCTGATAACCAAGCTATGGCTTATTCTATTGGGTGAACATTCTTAATAATCGCTTCTTAGGATTTGATGCCTCAAACTAGCATAAAAGGCTAGCTGAATGGCTCCATTCAAGATACTAACAAGAACAGGTCATAGGCCATACGATTCCCTAGAGGATGGTCACCAAATCTATACCTTTGGCTTAGGCCAAAACACACATATAGAAACATTGTATCCCACTATACTATTGGTTCTACAATTAAATACAGTGATAAACACTAGCTAAAATAGTGAGAAGATATGATAGTGATATCGCTACTAATCCAAGAATCAAATTACCTCAATGGTTGATCCTTGATTGAAGCTTTCCTCAGATTTTTCCTACAACTTCAATTTATTTTCTACCTTTTGGGTGCTTGTTTATTTTTTTTCTAAATTGATCCCCTACTTTTTACCCACCACCTTCATTCAAAATGGTAACCTACTGCTTCTTGCATGCAGTTGGGTGCTAACATTTTGGCTTTTCTGCCATTGTTTCCCTCTAATTTTGAGTAATTCCTTTATTATTAGGTAGGTCGTGACCATCGTGGGTCTTCCTTATAATTGATTTTTCCATAGTTTGACTCTTAATGCATCAATTATCAACTTGATTTCAATTCAAATTCGATTATGTATACGTATATATATGTACGTACATATATGTGTGTGTAATATATATATATATATATATATACTTATATATTCATATCTCTATGCATTTAAATGATTTCATTCACATCTTACCATGCATTCGAATAATGTATATATATATATATAAATATATTTGTATTTATATGTATGTATATATATATAAATATATATGTTTTTTTAAAAATAAAAAATTCATATACAAGTTGCGTGTTTTTAGTTCCTTCAAATCATAGGATTTGAAAAGACAATTAAATCTACTAACCATTCATTTGCAAGCACTAGAACAGTTCAAATCAAGAAAATTTCACTTTCTTATATATGCAAATCAATCAAATTCTAGTCATCATGCCATTGTGGTGTGTGCACCCAGATCCCAATTAGCTTACCATTTGATCTGGCTAAACAATCCTACTTCAACTGAGTTCTCGTCCTTCAACTTATCACCCTACAACTACACACATTTGCACTTGCAAATTGATCAATAACATTCAATTCTTGGTAACATATAAAATAAATTTTCAAAAGTTCACAAGGTCAACATCAGTCAACTTCTTTCATTCCATTTTTTTGAATATTCTAGAATCTCCATTTAATATTTAATTGAATTTCTTCAATAATTTAGTTTTCCATATTATGATAAATATTTAATAAAATTGGGTTATGACATCCTTCCCCTCTTGGAAGAGACATCGTCCCGATGTCTAATTAGTTGAATAAAGAACATCATATCAAATTTTGAACATTCATGTCTATTTCAACATCTCATGAAAGATATATGTCTATTTCAACATCACATCAAAAATATGTCTATTTCAACATCACATCATAATACGCCATGTGATGGTGGCCCTCTAGAGTTTACCACAAGAATAGTGGGGGAGGCACAACATCTTTCAAAAGTAGGGGAAAGGGAGGCAATGGTAAGCAATTTTGGAGGCCAGCGAAGCCCAAAGAGTGACAGGGGAGTGCAAATTTCAAACTCTCCAATAGGTACTGGAGTTGCGCCCAGGGTTGATGACTCTGAAAAGGAAAGTGAGTGGTCCATGGCCACAAGGAGGACTAAGAGATTTAGAGGGAAGGGAGGCATCTAGGCTAATTTGGGGGGAAGCAACACCAGGGGTAGGAAAGGGGAAACTAGCAAGGCCAAGGTAATTGCCCTAGAGGAAATTGAGAACGACACCTAGGCTTCGATGAGGAAATTTGTTTCCAATGGAGGAGGGAACTTCCCTGAATCCAAGAAAATATGAAAGTCATCAGTTGGAATATCCGAGGCCTCAATGGCCTGGAGAAGCGTCGCCTTTGCAAATGCTTCATAGAGGTTGAGCATCCTGATTTACTACTACTGCAAGAAACCAAAGTGGCCAAAGATGTTTTCCTTGAAATGATGCCAAGAATTTGGAAAAATTGTGATGGGGTGGATTTTAGTGCATTGGGATCTACTGGGGGCATTGTGATCATGTGGAATAGGGCTACTATCGAAGGCATGGATCTCAAGGCCAAGGAATTTAGTATTAGTGTAAATGCAAAGAAGTTAGATATGGTGAAAAATTCTTGGTCAGTAATGTATATGGCCCCAATAATGCATGGAATAGAGATGAGGTGTGGAGCTATCTCAGGAGTTTTAGATTAATGCAAAATTTTGATTACTGGCTAGTGGGGGTGATTTCAATGAAATTCTTTCACTAGAAGATAAAAGAGGAGGTAGGGCCTTCAGATCCCAATGAATGCTGGACTTTAGGTAGTGTTGTTAAGATATTTCTCTCAATGATGTCATGCCCAAGAAAGGCTAGTTCACTTGGAATAATAGAAGGGAAGGGGAGGAAAACATTGCTAGCAAATTGGACATATTCTCGATTGGCTCAGAATGGCTCTTAAGTTTAGATTGCTTCACTGCTGAGGTTCTTTCATATGGAGGCTCAAATCACTAGCCTATCTTCCTTATGGTTGAGAAGGCCTCTAAACCTAGAGGGAGTCCCTTCAAGATGGAGGCTATGTGGTACGAGGCTCCTGACTTTGAACAAAATCTGATTGATTGGTGGAAGATTGATGTAAGGGGGTACCGTAGATACATTTTATATAGGAAATGGAAGGAAGTTAAGCTCCAAGTGAGGTCATGGAATAGAGCTATGTGAGGTTGAAGCAAAGATTTCTAGTAAGGGTCTCTCCACTGAGCTTCGAGATAAGGAGTCATAACTAATGAAGGAAAATAATAGAATTCTCTAAATGGAGGAATTGTTTTGCACCAGAAATCTCGGGTGATGTGGTTGAACGATGAAGACAGAAACACAAGCTTCTTTCACTTAACAACTAAAATCAGAAGACAACACAACCAGGTTTGCAAGATTATGACACCTGAAGGGGCTTAACTTGAAGACATGGAAGCTATCAAAGTTGTTGGAATTTTTTTTTCCAAGCCTTGCTTAGTGGTCAGGGTGACTTGGATAAAGAGGCCCAAGAAGAATTGTTGCACAAAATTAACAATTGTATAACTAAGGACCAAATTTTTGTGCTCATGGCCCCCTTTACTAAGGAAGAGATCAAGAAAATTGTTTTTTCTATGAGTGCTAGGCAGGCTCTAGGGCTTGACAGATTCTAGATAGAGTTTTTTCAAAAATTCTGGCATATTGTGGGTGAGGATGTTTGGGGTGCAGTGGAGGAATGCAAGTTTCATAGATCAATGTTAAAATCTTGGAATACCACCTTTATTGCCCTTATTCCAAAGGTCTAGGATGTGAGCAGTTTTGACCAGTACAGACCTATTGCATTATGTGATGCCATATACAAGGTGGTGGCTAAGGCTATGGCCTCCAAGTTAAAAAAATGTCTAACAAACATAATCTCAAAAGAGAAGAGTGGGTTCTTGAAGGATAAACAAATCCTTGATGGGATTGTCATAGCTCACGAAGTAATTCATTCAATCCAAAACAAGCAGAAGGAAGGGATGGTAAACAAATTGGATATGAACAAGGCTTATAATAGCGTCTCGTGGGATTTTCTTATTAGTATCATGAGGAAGATGGGGTTTGCGATTCTTGGTGTAAATGGGTTTACAACTGTGTTTCCACTTCCACTTTCAGGGTCCTAATCAATGGGGTTCCAATTGAATTTTTCAATGCCAATAGGGGACTTCGTCAGGGGGATCCCCTGTTCCCTTTTTTATTTTTAATCTTTGGTGAGGTCCTTAGTAAAAGCATCCAATCCAAGGTCAAAAGTGGTGAAATTAAGGGGTTGCAAGTTTTAAGTGGGGTAACATCTCACATTTACAATTTGTTGATGATACACTCTTATTAGGTGAAGCTACTGGTAGAGAGGCCCGAGCTTTCAAAAGGATGATGGTGCAATACGAAAAGGCAATGGGCCAAAAGGTGAATGAGTCAAAGTCTCGAATTTTCTTCCTCAAGCCACATAGTATGGAAAGCTTGGAGGTCCAAAGGATTCTAGGATATGAGATCAACTAGCTTCCGAGCAAATATCTTGGCATACCCTTGTTGGCTTGGAAGATTTCCTTACATGATTGGAGTGGTTTCATTAGTAGAATCAATGGTATGTTGGAGTCTTAGAAAGGTTGCTGGCTATCTCTTGTAGGTAGAGTTAATCTCATCAAAGCTGCCATGTCTACTATCCTAGTTTACATGATGTATTTCTTACAAATTCCTAATAAGTTGGCCAAGGTAATTGAGGATACGAAGAGAAGCTTCCTCTAGAAAGGATGCAATGAAAATTTCAAATATAATATGGTGAAGTGGGATGATGTTTGTAAGCCCATCGAATGTGGTGGCCTGGGCATTAGAAAGTGCCTTTAGATGAACCTGGCATTGGGTGCTAAGCTTGCATGGAGAATTTATGAGGAAAAAAGAAAATTATGGAGCAAGGTGCTACAAGCCAAATACCTCCAAAATAATGTTGAGCTTCTATTTGACAAGGATTTAGATATGCCTATGGGCTCTAGCATATGGGGTTCTTTGTGCCACTGCAAAAGGATGATTCTCCTAGGGCTGAGCTGGTGTCTTGGGGATGGAAGTAAAATCAGGTTTTGGAGGGATAGGTGGCTGGACTTTGGTGCTTTGGAAGACATTCCCAGGTTTAGGCTTGTGATCAACCATTTCAAAGATAGCATAGGAGTCAAAGCTAGAGACTATATGATGGGTCTACCCCCAGTTGGCTCTTGGGGTATGCTTAAGGCCCCGATCATGGAGTTAAACCAAACGTGTTTGGAGATACAGGGTGAAATTGAGAAATGGCCTTTATTAGTGCTAAGAGGTGAGGATAGGATTATCTAGGGTGACAAGGTAGTAGCCAAGTCTTGGTTAAGGCTATGTTCAGAGAAAAATTCTACAATTTTGAGGAGGCTTGGGCATCCAATGGAGGGTGGTATAAGCACAACATTCCCAAGTTGAACTCCTTTCTTTGGATCACTGGAAGGTGCAAGGCTCTCATGTGGGATAGGCTTAAACTCTTTGGGAGGGTGGGGCCATCCAAATGTGTATTGTGCAAGGAATATGAAGAAAGTAATGATCATCTTTTCCTCCATTGTAGTTTTGCCAGCCAACTATGGAATACTTTTATGAGTAGATGGAAGTTTGCTTGGGTTCTTCCCAAGAGTATCCTAAGACTTTTAGAGAGCTAGAAGGTGTAGATCCATAGCCTAGGTCTCAAGCTAATCTGGAAGGCTGTCCATGCAACCATTGTGTGGAACATTTGGACTAAATTCAATTAGAGAATTTTTCAAGAAAAAAGCAGAGTTGTGGAGTGTGTTTGGGATAAGGTGGAAAGCTCCCTGTGTGAAGTTGGGGAAATCCTAAAAAGTAAAAGAAGAGAGGTCTACGCTAGTGAGAAGGCTTGGGGGGATGCTTGGCCATGTTTCCACTGGCTATGTGCTCCTATGTGGGCTAGTCACTAGGTCATGCTTTGGGACCCGGTCCCTCCCTGCGTTGGGTTGGATAAAATTCAATTTTGATGGAGTGGTAAAATCTAATCCAAGAAAGGCTGGAGGAGGTGGGATCTCCAGGGATGGTCATGAGAAACCTGTTGGCATTTTTTCTATTGACCTTAGGATGGATACAAACGATAAAGCTGAGGCTTTCGCTCTATTGTGGAGGATTATGATTGCCAGAGAAAATGGGTGGAAGAAGTTGTGGATCGAAGAAAAATATAAATTGATCACCAACACCCTTGGGGGGAAATATGGTGAATTGGAGACTGAATGCAATAATGCAAAATGCGAGGAGGGTGGTTAAATATTTTGATATGTTGAAAGTGACACACATCAGGAGAGAAGGAAACTGCGTAGTAGACTGGTTAGCCAATCTTGGTATATGGTTGGTAAGGGATAAAGGTGTTCAAGTTTCTCAGTGGTGTAGTGACTTCCCTTTCCTGATGAACAAGCTCCTCCAAGATGATATCTACACTACCCTGAGATGGGATCCTCAAGATTTTTCTCCTAACCAACATCAGGATGCTACTAGGATGGTGTAGGGTGGCTTGTGTTTGGTCCTTGTGGGACCACTCTTACTTTGGTTATTTTTTCTCTATGCATGGCGTAGGTCTATTCCTCTTTGTTGCCGCTATGGCTTCTGCTCATCGATGTTGATCTCGGCATCTGTGGCTATGACTCTTTTGTTTTCTTTGGTTCCTGGACCTAAACCAGGTTTTATTAATAAAAATAAAATATATATATCTATTTCAACATCGAATTAAAAATATATGTCTATTTCAACATCACATCATAAATATATGTCTATTTCAACATATCATCAAAAATATATGTCTATTTCAAAATCACATCAAAAATATATGTCTATTTCAACATATCATCAAAGATATATGTCTATTTCAACATCACATAAAAAATATATGTCTATTTCAACATTAGATCAAAGATATATTTCTATTTCAATATCACATCAGAAATATATGTCTATTTCAACATCAAATAAAAAATATATGACTATTTCAACATTAGATAAATAATATATGTCTATTTCAACATCAAAATTTTAAAGCATGAAATTCCATAGTATCCCAATCCAAAGAATTTCAAACAAAATTATTGAGTTTATTTTTCAAGAAATAAAATGTGGAAAGGAGCATTCTATTTCTTCTGCATCCTCCCAAGTTGCATTGTCCTCCGAGTACTAGTCCCATTGGACCTTAAATTGAGCAATATATCTGCTCCACAACTTAACATTGTGTCTATCCAGGATTATAATGGGCTCCATTAGCACCGCTCCTGGATCTTGTACCTACAAAAATTTCCAATCAAGCACATGAGTCACATTAGGATGATATGGTTTAAGCAAAGAGACATGAAACACATGAATTCAAGTCAGAGTAGGTGGTAGATCTAGTCTATATGCAATTGGGTTAATCACTTCGAAGACTTCAAACAACCCCACATATCTTAGGGCCAACTTGGAAGACTTTCCAAAAGAAATGGAGCTTTTATGAGGTTTGAATCTCAAGAAAACTTTGTCCCCTATTACGAATTGTCTAAGAGTTTAGTTCTTGTCGACATAACTCTTATGTCGGTTTGCCGCCTCTTTTAATCTACTCTTAATGACCCGTATTTTCTCTTCCATTTCCTTTAGCATTTCAGGTCCTACTATGGTCCTGTCCTCTAGTTTATCCCAACTGATGGGGGTACAACACTTTTTCCCATACAAAGCTTCAAATAGTGCCATACCTAAGGATGTATGATAGGAGTTGTAAGAAAAATCTACCAAAGGAAAATGTTCTTCCCACCTATACTATTGGTCCATACAATATATTCAAAGGATTTCTTTGACTACCTAATTCACACTCTCTGTCTACTTGTCATCTAAGGATGATAAGCCAAGATGAAATTCAATTTAGTCCCCAATTCCACATTCAAGGTTCTCCCAAACCTTGAGGTCATTCATGTGTCCCTATCAGAAATGATAGTCTCTAGAACTCCATGCAAATAAAAGATCTCCTAAACAAATTTCTTAGCCAGGGTCAACAATCCATCCTTAAGGTTTCTCGAAATGAAATGTGCAACCTTAGTCAATTTATCAATCATACTAATCACCCCAACCATTTATACTCAAGTATGTCATGAGGGTACAATAACTCGGCTGAGTGTGCATACTCAACCTTAACTCACTAGGACTCCAAGCATCTGGCTACGTACTCCTCTACATCCTTCTTGAGTTCAGGCAAAAAATATAGAGTCTTCAACTCTGCAATCAACTTGGATACATCAGGGTGTCCTAAATAAGGTGCATTGTGAACCTCTTCTAAAACCAACTTTCTCAGTTCTCCAAAGTTAGGAATATACATTCTTCTCTAGTACCTCAAAATACTATCTGGTTCGATCTTGTACCCATCAAACCGATGATCTGAAGGATTTTTTGCTAGGGCATTCTTCACTCTTTCATAGTGCTCGTCCCCTGGCAGATTTTGAATTACCTGTTGTCTCAAGTTAGACCTTGTTGAAATCATGGTTGTCATATGTCTTTTTCTACTAATAGAATCAACCACTCTATTCTCTTTCCCTTTTATATATTCAATTCCAAATTCATACTCGCTAAAGAATTCTAGCCACCTTCTTTGTCATGCATTAAGGTTTGGTTGGGTAAATATGTATCTCAACCCCAAGTGGTATATCTTGAGTTCAAATGGCTTTCCCAAAAGATAATTCCTCCACATCTGCAGGGAATGAACTATGGTTGTATACACCTCAAAATGGTCTGGATAATCTAATTAATTAAATATGATTTATTTGATTAATTACCCTTAAAATTATCTACTATTAAATAAATAGAAATGTTTATTTATATAGTTCATTTTTCTAAATTCTTCAATTTTAAATTATTCTATCTTAATTAAATAAGAAACTTCAATAGTTTGTATTATTTAATTATCTAAATCGTGTTTCCTCTTAAATAAAATATCATTAATTTTTTATTTAATTATCATATCCCTTTTTATTAAATAAGCAAATGTCAAATATTTGTTTCATTTAATTAAATATCTTCTTTTTGTTAAATTTGAATAAATCAAAATATTCAAATAAAGGAAATTTTTCCTCTATTCACTCACCAATAAAATTAGATATAAAACATCTAATTTAATTCAACTGGTATTCATGGGAAAGCTATGGAGACAAATTGGAGACAATTACAGGCAATCCTCTTCAATCTCTTTCCTTTGATTCTTCCAATCCTCAGGCAAGATTTTTTTTCTGGGGAGGAACAATCCCCATGATCAGCTCAAGCTTCTTCATCTCTCAACATTCAATCCTCCATATCAAATCCAGGCCTTTTTTGTGCTTCCAAATCATAGGATGTTGTTGTGAATCTATAAATACAACCTTTTGAAGCAGGAAATAGATCCCCAACTTTGTGCAAACTTATTTTGTAGGAATAGAAATCAAGAAATCAAGTATCTTAGCAATAGCAATAGCAATCATAGTATAGAATCAATATCATAGTTTCATCATAGATCACTGTAGTTTCCTTTTTATCATATTCATGTTAGCATAGGTTATAGTAGCTTCATCATATCTTCTAGAAATCACCATACAGGATTAGATTATTGCATTTAGTAGCATCTCATTCTCTAGATTGGCATTTTAATAGTCACAATGCTTACCAAATCTGAGAGCCCCGTGACTTAATAAATCTTTAGAGATAGAGAACAATATGATGCTTTCAAAAGATTCTTTCTTTAAATTAGTTTAATTTCTGTTGAATCTTTGATATAATGTCTTATTAAGAAGTGTTTTTGGTTATTTTACTCATTACTTATTCCACACTTACAATGGCTACCAATTCCAAATCATGAGGCATGTAGTTCACTTCATGTTGCTTGAGCTTTCTTGATTCATATGATACCACTTGTCTATCTCGCATTGGTACTGTTCCCAATCCCTCTCCTGAAGCATCTATGATCACTATGAAGCTCCAATTGGGATCAAGGATAGTCAATACTAGTGTTGTTGTGAGCCTCTCCTTCAAGATTTGGAATGTCTGCTCACAATTTCTCGGTCCATTCAAACTGTGTTCCCTTCCTTTGGAGTGAGGTGATAGGAGATGCAATCTAGGAAAACCCTTGCACAAAATTCCTATAGTATCCTATGAGGCCCATGAAGCTATGGAATTCAGACACATTCTAAGGTACTGGCCATCCCATGATCACCTTGATCTTCTCAGGTTCCATAGAAACTCCTTCAGCCGAAATGATATGGCCCAAGTAGTGCACTCTATCCTGATAGAATGAACACTTGGAAAACTTTCCAAAGAGTTTCCTTTCTCTCAATTGCTGGAAAACTATCCTCAAATGTCTATCATGCTCTTCGATAGTATTTGAGTAGACTAAAATGTCATCAATAAAGGTCAGGACAAAATCATCCAAGCAGTCTTTGAATACACTATTCATAAGGTTTATGAAGGTTGTTGGTGCATTAGTTAAACCAAAAGGTACTACTGTGAACTTGTAATGTCCATACCAAGTTACAGATGCAGTTTTCAGGATATCTTCTTTCTTAATCCTCAATTGATGGTACCTTGACCTAAGACCAATTTTAGAGAACACCTTCACTCCCTTCATTTGATCAAACAATTCATCAATCCTCGAGAGTGGATATCGGTTCTTGATGGTAACTGTTATGCCTTGCATAACCACCGCGTTTTGTTTTGGAACAAAATAGGTCCCCCTTTTTTTTCCTTTCTTTTCCTTTGGGTTTTGGTTTTGCCTCAGTTGGAATTTGGGTTTTCTCCTAGGTTTAGGATTTTCCACCCCATCTGGATTTTCCTGGATCCCGCTCGAACTCTGGCTAAGCACTTTTGGTTCAGGGATTTTCGATCTACACAGAATTCCGCGTGGACTAGATTTTCTTGAAGTTCATTGTCCTGTGTTTTTTTAGGATTTGCAGGAATTTTTTCTCTTTCACGGAAATCCATCCCACGCAAATTTCCCCAGAATTTGAAGAAATGTGAAGAAGTTTGTAGTAGTAGGACTAGTTAATTAATAATGGTGCATTTTATGGTTCATTGATGCTTTTTGAGGTCTCACGTGTTGTTCCTTAATTGATAATAATTGGATTAAGCTTCTAGTGGGTGTTTTCATGTTTATTCTGCTGGAATCCGCCTGACTTGGAATTCTCCGAAATTCCTCCATGGCTTCGATTCCACGGATTGACCTGAAACCTGAACTACTTGTGTGATCATTTTGTTTGGAGATTTAACTGCACCTTACTAGCATAGGATTCATTTCAATGACAATTTTGATTATTTAGCTACCATCTGTATGATCTTTACTGTGGTTTTCTTTGTTGAATGTAGGATTAAATCGTGCTAGAATGATATTTTCCAAGGTGGCTTAATTGAAGGGCATTCTTCTATCCAGTTGGTCATGAAAGTCAGCTAAGGTAAAAGTCGGCAAGACTTTTCTAGACTCTTACCGACTGGTGGCTTGACTCTGACTGTTTAAAATTCAAGGAATCAGAATACTCCCCATTATGGATCTTATCAGCGTAAGGTTGTCACGATCTTCCCGACCCATGGTTCATTTTGTTCAAATCTCCATTTATGTTGCCTATTAGCAAGACTTCAAGGATGTCATGGCAAGTGGAAGTTACATACAGGCATCTATTGACAGGACCAAGGTCTTCACCTTGGCAACTTTTGAGATTCATATATCAACATAAGGTTTACTCCCCGCTAGATGGTCTTGGTGAGGAATGAAAGTCACACCGACATAGCTCTGGGGGATCCCATTAGTGGTCTTCGGTGAGAAAATCGGTATGCTACAGCGACTATAGAATGAATTAGTAAGGCTTTCACTGAGACATGGGGGAGTCATCAGGAGTCTTGCTGACAGGGAGGGTCTGTGTATCGGCAAAGCAAGATAATGTCGCCAGGAAGTCTCTACAAATGTGTGCAGTCGCGCCGACGGGATTTCCCTTCGGGGAGAGGAAAGGTATGCACCAAGAGGTCTTGCCGAACGCTAGAGTCTCGGTGACACAAAGGAGAAAACAAAAGCTTGCCATCGGTCTTGCCGAAGGTCAGTCTTTGATATGACACATGGACCTCAATATAAGGTCTCACCAATGTGAAGTAATATCGGTATAATCTCTTGCCGATTCAACAGGGTCTGGCCAAAATAAAACAAAATCGCCAAAGGATATGGGACTCGGTGTAATGTCTCACCGACTATCAAGGTTATGCCGAAACAAAGGAAATTGGGGAGACTTCAGAAGAATAAAGGGCACTCGACGAAATGTTTGGGCAACTCTAAGGTGTCTCAGCGAAGGAAATAGAGGTCGGTGGAAGGTTGTGGCTTCGATATAATGTTTGGCCAAAAGAAAGAGATTCTTTCCAAAAGGAAAATGAACTCTGAGCAAGTAGGAGGGATATCATTGCTGTGATGTCTTACCGACAAGTGACTATGTTGCTGATGTTCTTTTGGAGCTCAGTATGACTCCTGCAGCTTGCCGAAAGGTCTCACCGAATGCCCCATGCTACCCCGATGACTACTGAAGGATGAGATCGTATTGGGGAGACACCGATGGTGTCTCACCGACATGTGATTTTGATTGGACCACCTTTGACTGCCTAAGGAGTTCACTTGGCATATGCCTGACCAATCAAAAGGATCCAAAAGAATGACTCATCGGTTGCTTTGACCAATTGACTACCCCTGTAATGAAAAACAACAAAATACAAGCGAAATGGATTCCTTCTGAGATCCAAAGGCAATGGATCGACTTAGGTGAAAGGTTTAAATCTACAACAAGGCTCGACGGTGCTTCTAGAAGATAGTCAACAAACAGAGAAGTCCAGAATAGAAAGGGAGCCGAAGGAAAGAAGAAATTGTGACTCAGAGGGGATAGCTGTGGTGACTACTGGCAAAGAGGTAGATTAGCATTGATGAAGATATTCTGAGCATTCAAGGTGCCCCAACAGAGTTTGAAGATGGACATGCACACAAGAGAGTAAAGGCTACAGCTACAAAAGATCTAAGGTCATCCTCGGAACAACTTTTCAATATGGATAGCAGGGCTTCACATTGAATGTAGTTTTGACTTTCCTCAAAAAGATCTGAGGGCTGACTCTCCTGGATGTAGATATTTTGTAAACCCTAGCGCGGGGGACAACGCATTCTTTTGGTACACACTCTGTATAAATGGAATTCTTGCCTCTTTGTAAAGGTTATAACTTTTAGTGTTAGCACTTCTAGATTAGACAGTGAGGGATTAGAACTTCAAGATTTAAAAGAACTTTTAGATTGAGAACTTTCAGAGTTAGATCTGTTAGGAGTTAGTGAGTTAACAGAAGGAAATAGAGTTGCATCTCGATTCTCAGTAATGGGAGCTTCTCTTGTCTTCTTGGTTAACAGTAAGGTTTTAGTATAGACTGTAATGTATTTTCTAAGTTCTCTTAGTGTAGTTGGAAACAATCTGGAGCCACAGATTCTCTGTACACTGGTGACTATGCCAGCTTTGTAAATATTGCTTATCTATTTTATTGACAGTAGAAGCAACCAGAGTTTAATCTACTTCATGTTGTGTTCCTAAATGATATTTGTCTTAATTGATCATTTGATTTGTGAAGTCTTCAAGGAATGAAATGTTATTTGTGTTTTACTTAAATGGTAGCTAAAAAAACTTTGTTATGCAAATTAGCACTATGAATGAAAGAGGTTGTGTGTCAATCACAAGCTTATCTTGTTTTGCAGTCTTAGTTTATAATTCCTTGAAGTTAACAAGTCTGGTTAAGGTTTGATGAACTATTGTTATTTTATGTTTCAAAAAACTCTGACTTAACTTTTTTTATATTTCTTTAAAAACCCCTGTTAGAGTAGGTTTTATTTCATGCTTGATCTTAGAACAATCCAGAAGCTCAACACCAGCAGGCCCCTTGAATATTACTATTGCATTGACCACTGAGTAACATTAGCACAATTGAGACCCAAATACAAATACTTTGGGAGCTAAGGCATCTATTTGTTTCCATTCTCTTTCAAGAGAAGCAAAATAGCAATATTTTGTTTGCATTGTTGTGGTGCCAAAATCGCCATCAATAGGAACTGGCACTAGAAGGAGGGCCTAGAATGGAAAACTGGAGAACATTCAGTCTTTCTCGTTAGAGAAGCCCCAGAGAGTTCTTCGATCAGCAAAAAATTCATCACCTTTCATAGAACTCAAGACCCCAACAAGACACAAGAATCATAAGACTATGGCAACCATCATACCACCTTTATTAGCTCTGCTCACTCCACCAGGCTTTTCACCAATACCCCAGTGGATACCTATCAATCCACCATCACGTCCATCTCAATTTTCATCACAACTGATTCAACCCATACAATAGCTAGCTTAACCGCCACCACCACCAATGGCATTCTTTCATAATAATCCCTCTCCATTGGGGACTATTCTTGGAGGTTTTCATGACATGCCTAAGAACCCTGAGAAATTCTGCCCTAAGTATTTTCATGGTGAATCATAGAGTGCTGAGGAGCACATACAAGCTTTCAAGGATGCTTGCACTAGAGCTCAGGTAGCTCACCATGATGTAGTATGTAGGTTATTCCCTTACTCTTTAGGGGATATGGCATACAATTGGTACCTTAATCTTCCTCAAGGTTCCATTTTGACCTAGACACATTTGGAAAATGTTTTCGTTAACCAGTTAGAGTCTATGTGGATCCAGCTCTTTTATACCACCAGTTTTCCACTATTAGAAAAGAACCAGGTGAATCCTTGCCCTTGTTCAATACCAAATTCCAGCGAATGTATAGGAGATTGCAAGATCCCTATCTATTCACTGAGGGAAATGCCATTCTAGCATACTTTAGGGTTATAGACCCTTTGCTAGGTTTGTTCCTGCAAAGGACTTACCAACCAGCTGAAATTGATTCTCTATCCAAATTTTATCATCTAGCTATCAAGCTACAGCAACAAATCAGTTCTCAACAAGGAGGCCAGGGAGGAGGAGGTTTCCCTTCAATAGGATATCAAATGCATAGTCCAGTTCCCCTATTCAATACTATCCCAGGAATGTCTCCTTCCCACTATGGGCCTATATCTAAATTGCAAACTCAACCACCTGTCCCATTCTTTGCTACTGGAACTTCTGATCCCTTCAAGTGATCACAGCTTCCTCAAATTTCCTACGGTCATCATAACCAAGTTGGAACACCAAGTCATGGTGGTCAGCCACCTGCTACTAAGAATGTGGAGAGTGAGAAGACAATCCAACTTACAAATGAGGTAGAAACATTGAAGAAAATGTTGTCCCAAGTCACGAATGACATGGCTCAGCTTCGATTGAACCCCTCCCAAAACAATCAGGGTAGCTATCAGAATCATAATAACTACAACCAAAGGGGTTATCAAGGCCAAAGCTCCTCTAACCAAGGGTACCAAAACCAAAATAGAGGATATAATCAAAGGCCTAACAACAAAAAGAAATGGAATACAGGGCCCAATAATGGGGGAGTTTCTCATGAATATCAAGCAAATTAGGAGAGGTCACATACTAAAAATGTGGTTGACCTCAACTTTATGACCAATTGATGAAGGCTACATGAGACTGCAACCCATTCTAAGGTGAACTTCCTTGAAGTAGAGAAGATGGTCAAGATGGCACAGGAAGGTGCCCAAACATTCCAAGGGAACCCTCATAAGGGAGGTGGCTCAGTAGATACCACAATTACATATGATATCTTTGAAGAAGAGCCCTCATTCCTAATGCAAAGTGAGAATGAACCATATGAAGATTCATATGATGCTCAAGCCTTCCAGATGAAAGGGGGACAATTCCTGAGAAATCAAAGTAAGGGGCCATTCACTACCTCAACACCTCCTAATCACATGGTGCCTCCAAATAAAAGTGTGGATAACAATCCTTCTCCACCAAAAGGCCCACCTGATTTCCATAGCAAGGGTAATTCCTTTGGTGTTTCCAAAGATACAGCTAGTTCTAATCCAGAATTTGATATTGTTTCTGAGATGCAGAAACAGAAAACTTCTTTGTCATATTTTGACATTTTAAAGTGGTGCCCTGCTCAGAGGGAGATAGTGCTGAAAGCTCTAGAACAAGCTAATAAGTCAAAAGGAAAGAGAAAGGCGACACCTGCTGGGGACGTGAATGCATCCTTAGATAGAAACAAGGTAGGTACTCCACCTTTCCTTTTAAGCTTAAGAATTTCTGGCAAGGACCTACATAACTGTTTATTGGACTCCGGGGCTTCAGGAAATGTCATGCCATTTTCCATATGTAAGAATTTGGGATTAAACCCCATCCAGACAAATAAAAAGGTCATTCAACTTGAAAACACAGAGGTCAATGTGGTAGGGGAATCAAGAAACATACATGTGCAAGTAGGATCAGACCCTAGGATCCTAACCAACATAGACATTCAAGTGGCAGACATTCCTGAGACCTATGGTATGCTACTGAGCCGATATTTGATGAAAAATCTAGAGGGATATCTTTCCCTTGACTTTTCACATATGTGGCTAGCATGGAAAGGGATTCCTAATCAGATTAGGATTGAAAGTGAGTCTCGCCTCAAGCATATCATCACGGAATATGATTTCCCCAATGAGGTAGTCTATTTCGAAACTGAGATGGGGGTTTACAAAAGGGATGAAATATTAACCCTTTTTGTTCTTGATCCTAAAGAGTTGCTAACTTCACAGTTCCCTAATTCTGTAATTAATGAAAATCAACAGGCCTTGATTAAAAAGTTGCAACAAGACCAACTGGTCTTAGGGGAGGATACCAATTTGCAAAATCTTCTTCTACCTAACTGGTGCAGGGTACATTATCAAAGTCATTCTGAATTAACTTGTCAACCTTGCATTGACATTTTAAGTCAAGTCTCCCAAGATGAGGAAGCTAGCACAAGTTGCCCTGAGACCATTGCAGACTGCTTCTCATTTAAGGCCAAGGAACCAACCATGCTAACCAGGGATAGGATGCCTTCAACGGAGGTTACGTCTCAAATTGAACCCACCCCTAATACACTTTTCAGATCAACATGTTTTTGAGGAGCAACCCCAAGATGCAAGCGAATGTCCAGAGGATAACTGTGGGTCACATAATATATCTATGCAGGAAATGGAAATTATACCAAAGGAATTGATTGAATACCCATCCCTTATACCTGATGCAAAAGATCAAGGAGCTCCACCTCTAGTTAATCCTATCCAAATACCTACAAAAACTGCAAAAGGATTAACCCCTGCTCATGATCAGTTGTGGAACCTTACCTTCGATGGGTCCAAGTCTAAGATAGGCAGTGGTTTTGGAATTGTACTAACCAACCCAAAAGGGAAAACCTTTGCTTCTTATAGGTTGCAATTTGGATGCACAAACAACATGGCAGAATATGAAGCTCTGGCGTGGGCACTGATGTTTGCACACAAGAAGAAGGTCACTGCCTTGATGGTTAAGGGGGAGTCAGAAATAGTTATTAGGAAAGTGCACAACCAGTACACATGTCACAATAGAAGGCTGGCAGCTTACAGAAATTGGGTATGGAACCTGATTGAGGACTTTGACGCTTTTGGGATTAGCTTAATCCCTAGAGAAGAAAATCAGGTAGTTGATTCACTGGCTATTGTTGCAAGCACCTTGGAACCTATTCAAGGCTCCAAGTTCAAAAGATTCTTAGTGGAACTGATGTCCACCCCAGCTATTCCTGACAATGTCAAGAATTTTCAAGTTTTTGATGATGATTGACATATCCTTGCTTTCCTAACAAGTTCTGATGTTTTTGAAGGGAAAATTATTGATGAGTCCAACAGAGACCAAGGGGATTGGAGCCCTGAGGAATGCGATACTGAGGGAGTTCTTAATCTGAAAACTAATAACATTCCCAAGGGACTGGTTGCTCTAGAAATAATTTTTGACTTAGATCCAAGGGCTCGAGAGAAAATATCAGCTAAAGGAAAGGGAGGCAAATATGAAACAATTAACTTGTTTGATGCTGGCTCTGAAAGGAATGTCTATATAGGGAAGGCCTACCCAAAAGCAATTAGAGAAGACATACTGAGGGTGCTTAAAAAGGATATTTTTGCAATTTACTAGGGGTATGAAGACCTCCAGACATTTGATGCTTCTGTTATGACTCACACTATCCCCTTGAAGCCTAAGGTTAAGCCTTTTCGACAGAAGCAACGCCTTGTCAATGCCTTGATTGAACCATTGATCTATAAAGAAGTCTAGAAATTACTCTCTTCTAGGATAATCTTCCCCGTGCGCCATTCAACCTGGGTGGCTAACTTAGTCCCAGTTCGTAAGAAAAATGGGGAGATTAAGCTGTGTGTCAACTTCAGAAATCTCAATAGAGCCTTAGAAAAGATAACTACCCGCTCCCTTCTCTGGATGAAGTGTTACAGACAGTCAATGGATCTCAGATGATATCCTTTCTAGACAGTTACTCTAGCTACAATCAGGTAATGGTCGACTATGAAGACAGAATGAAGACAACCTTCACTACGAAATGGGAAACTTTTGCATACAGAAGGATGCCATTCGGTTTGATAAATGCTGGAGCAACTTTCCAGCGTGCCATGGATATAGCTTTCAAGGACCTAATCGATAATTGCAACATTATTTACATGGACGACCTGACGGTATTCTCCAAAGATCGATTGAATCATGCTACGGACTTGGCCAAGGTTCTAGAATGATGCATCCAATATGGCATCTCCCTAAATCCCAACAAATGCGTGTTTGAAGTTTCTAAAGAGAAGCTCTTGGGGCACATAATTTCTGAAAGAGGGATTTCAATTGACCCAGATCGAGTCGAGTCCATCTTGAAGATCACCAGGCCAGGAAGTAAGAAAGAAATGAAATCTTTCTTCGAGAAAGTCAACTTTGTAAGGAAGTTCATCACAGGCTTTGTAGAGATTGTAAAGCCTCTAAATGAAATGATGAAGAAGGATGCCAAGATAGAGTGGATGGATGAAGCAAAGGCCACATTTTCACAAGTCAAACGATCCATCTCAGAAGTGTCGGTCCTTACCATCCCTAACTATCTTAGGCCATTCTACATTTACTATTTTGCCTCTGAAAATTCATGTGTGGCTATCCTAACTCAATGAAAAGGAGAGGCAGAGGAGAGACCGATTGCTTTCATGAGCTCTCCATTCAAAAATGCAGAAATCAAATACCCATCTCTTGATAAGCAAGCTTTCGTGCTGGTGCGGGTTGTCAAGAAGTTTTGACATTACATCCTCTTAAGCCAAGTCGTCGTTGTAGTTCCAGATGCAACTATGAAGTCCGTACTTATGCAGAGCGAGTTGGGAGAAAGGAGAGGCAAATGGATGGCCATCTTGCAAGAATTCAATCTAAAAATTTACCCTATGAAGCTAGTCAGGGGTATAGGCTTGTCTCAATCCATGGCGAACGCTAGAGACAACATCATCTGTTAGCAATACATGACCCAGTCTTTCTCTAACGACCCCTGGTATGTTGATATCATTTTCTTAATGCTCCATAATCAATGTCCATAAAAAATGAATGCAACTCAAAGGAGATCCTTAAGACTGAAGAGTTCTCATTACATGCTCAAAGGAGGGTTGCTATATAGGAGGAATTTTGAAGGATTATACCTGAGATGCCTTGATCATCAAGAGGCTAAACATGTGATCTCTGAGTTTCATGGGAAACATGGCACAGGTCATGGTTTCACAGATTCTTTGGCACACCAGATCCTTCGATCTGGTTATTACTAGCCCTGTGTGTTCAAAGATTCCCATCAGCATGTGAGGACATGTTACACCTATCATATTTCTACACCAAGGGAACGCCATGCAGCCATGCCACTATAGCCCATCTACGAGGTAAGGCTATTTGCCCAGTGGGCATTGGATTTCATTGCAGTGATTAACCTGAATTCCTCTGCAGGACATAAGTTTATCTTGACTACTACTGACTACTACATGAGGTGGACAGAGGCCATACCTTGCAAGAATAGCACCACAGAGGTAGTGATCAAGTTCCTCACCGAATGCATCACTACAAGGTTTGGGGTACCTTTCGCTATGGTATGTGACAATGGCTCTACTTTTTCTTCTGCTGAGTTTATTTTCTAGGCATATGATCACAAGATTGTCTTGAAGTATTCTTCAAACTATTATCCACAAGGCAATGGAGTTGCAGAGTCTACCAATAAGAATCTCTTAGGGGTGATTAAAAAACTATTAGAACATAACCCTAGAGATTGACATATCCAGCTGAGATTCTCATTATGGGAAGATAGGACTAGGATTAAGGTTTCCTTAAACACCTCACCATTCAAGCTAGTATATGGCCAAGAGCTTGTCTTCCCTATCCACCTGCAAATACCTACCCTTGAGTTCATGCATAAATTTTACTCCAATGACAATAGGATAGAGGTCAGGTTAGCTGCTTTGTTGAAATTAGAAGAGCGGAGAGATGTGGCCTTACAACAATTTTTTAGGCATCAAGCTATTGTCAAACGATGGTTTGACAAAAGAGCCAAGATAAAGGCTTTAGGATATCTGACCTTGTATTGTTATGGGATAAAGCCAGTGAAAAGAAGGGCAGCCACCAAAAGTTTGACAAACTATGGCTAGGTCCTTATCAAATTGCTGAGATCCTAGGGGAAAATGCTTTTAGACTAAGTGGCCTAACTGGAGAACTTGTTCCATTGCCTGTACATGGGAAGTTTCTTAAACATTATTTTGAATCTTGAGGTTTGTTAATTTATGTTCTATATATAAGTAATATGTTGTTCTTTGTGTAAATAATTTACTCTTTTCTTGTAAGTAGTTTGTTGTTTATTTGTTTGTTCTTTCCTTCTATCCTTTGTGTTTCCTTTGTTGTTTGGTCTTTATTTTTGTTTTGATCTTTGGGGTTTACCTATCCTTTCCATTGGGAACTATGGGTTGTTATCTAAAGTATACTATGGTCACAAGGAGAAAAATGGTTTAGGTATTCTCAGGCTTTCTGGTCAGATGATTTTGTCCTAAACTCTTTGTTTGATGCCCATTGTCAGTAAAGGTTGTGGAAGGTCTTGAAAACAAGGTATAAAGTAAGTAACCTTCATTCACTCCCTCTAAATCTATCACAAATCATTAAGATCATCCCCTCCTGTAATGATATATTTGTCCTAGGATAATAGTGTTGTAAGATTTGAGTGAAAAATCTGATCTCCCAATTGCTATTATGAGGTCCATGGTAGTTTTCAACCTAGATCAGATGTTAAACATTTGACATATTGAAAGGAAAAGAGAATTAAATGAAATATCTAGAATTCTATAAAAAGAAAAAGAGAGAAAAGAATTATCAAAAGAGAAAAGAGATTCAATATGAATGGGTGATTCCAGTATCTCTACCGGGGCTATGGACGCCTGACTAGCAGTAGTGCAATGTTGTGAGAAAACTAGAGGTATCTCCATTGGGGCTATGGATGTCTGACTAGCAGCAGAGCAATGCCCAGGATATCATTGCACAACAGCTAGAGGGGATCAACTCATGTAGCTGTTACCCATTTTTCGCCTATGGGCTCAATCAAGTAGGGTAACCCATGCTTTCAGATGTTCTCGAAGACCAAATGGAGGAACACTTGCATCAGGATCACTTTTTTAACTTGTTTGCTTCTTGTACAGATGCAGGGGAAAATGATGTTTTAATTTGGCATGTGGATTAAATGTGGCTCCCAAGAGGGTTGAGCCTAGCGTGCAGGTCTTTAGTTTGGGGATGGGTTTCATTTTATGTTTTTCCTTGTCTTTTCCCTCTTTCCTTTTACTTTCTTCTTGCCTTTTCCTCATTCTTCCAGGGGCAGAACCGGGTTGGGATACGAACTTGGAACTTTTCTTAAATTCTAGTTCCTATTTCCATTCCGGTTCTAACCCCGCTTCTGCCATTTTTTGTCTTTGTCGAGCCCCTTTTTCTTTGTTTTCCGTCGGAGGCACAGTCAGGCCGAACCAAACTTGTAACTTTTCCAAAGATCCAGTTTTCATTCTTGTTTCGGTTCCGGTTCTAGTTCCACCCCCAGTTCCACTAATTCTTCTTTCCTTTTCTTCGTGGCTTGGGATCGGGGGATGTCTCCTCCTCCTTGGTTCACCCTTATGTTTTTTCTTTTCTTCCTTCTTCCCTCGTATGTTGCTGGAAGTGGGTTCGGAACGAAATCTGAACTTGAAACTCGATGAAAGTTTCAGGTCCGGATTTGGCTCCAGTTTCAATTTTGCCTTTTAAGTTTTGCCTTGTTCATCTTTAGGTTCTTGTTTCCATTCTGGTTCCAACCCTGCTTTTGCCGGCCTTTTTTCTTCCTTGTATTTTTTTGATGGATTCTTTTTCCCATTTTTCTTTCCTCCTCCTTTCCTTCGCCGTCTTTTGAGTTTTGGTGGAAGTGGGTTTCGAACAAAATTTGAACTTGAAACTTGATGAAAGTTTCATGGTCCGGATTTGGTCCCGGCCCCAGTTCCATCGGGATTCATCTATCTTCGCTTTCGCCCCCTTTCTTCCCCCGGTCCCGGTTTTGGTTTCGTCTTGGCCCTGCCCCCCACCTATTTTGAAAAATCTTAGTGTAAAGGATTGCCTTCGCGAGGAGATGAGGACATCGACATGAGGTTTTACTGACCATCGGGTGTCATGCCGAGTGAAAATGGCATCACTATGACTCTATCCACCCGCTATCACTTCTCCCCGACATTCAAGGTCTCGCCGATGTGCGATCCTTCTAAAGTAGCCTTTGACCACCTTGTAATCCAACTGGCACAAACTCAACCAATCAGAAGGTGCTAGGGAAAATCACAGGTAGTTTGACTGTTCGACTCCCCTCTGTGAACGAGATCGATGGAGCATGACGACATCGCTCTACTCTAAGATCGAGGGTGATCAGTTAGTAATGGCGCTGAATCTAATGGATAGATCTGATACCGCTTTTCGAAGGGGAGGTAGCCATGAGTCATGATAGTAGCTGGAGATGACGGCTGGAGGAGCAAAGAGGCATTAATGACCATGTCACAGAGCATCCAAGGCGACTCTGACAAAATCCTAATGGCGGACTCGAAGGCTGCAAGATAATAATGATAGTTGTAAAAGATCTGAAGGCCATGCCCATGGATGAGCTTTCACCGACATGAGTAGGGGATGCACATTGAATGCTTCATTGACTTCATTCCAAAAGCCTTCTAGGGCCGATGTGTCTAGGCGCCGACTCATTTTTGAAAACCCTAATGCAGGGGGCCAACACCTTTGGTTGTATATATGGAATTTTTGCCTTTTTGAAAAGCAGTTCTTAGTTATGAGACTATTGAAAGAGCACTATTCAAACTTTGTAACTCATTTTTTATGAATACTACAGATCTGTAACATAAACACTCCTTATTTTCTCAATAGAAGGTTATTTCCTTCATAGTTTTTCTTTGTTGTTTAATAACTGGTTGTGAGTTACATGATTAAGTTCTGTGTGATCCCTTTATTTGATCAAATTCCTTCAGTGCTGAATGCAAAGGATATTATGTCACAAATTTAGTTTATGTTAGTGATCTCTTTCTTTTGCATATTATATCTATGAAAACATCTTGTTTTCCTTATGCTAAGCATTAGAACAGTCGGAACCTTACATAGACTCATTTTTGTAAACATAAATCTCTGTATTGTGAGATTGTTTAGCTCTATTGAGATTTTCTATGAGTTTTCTACAGTATTGTCATATGCTTATCTTTGGTGTATCACCTGTTAGTGATAGGTTTTAAATTAAAGTATATCCTTCTTACTCTTTTCCTTATCATTCTTCAGTTTTTCTCGAGATATCTTAAGGGGAACTAGCCCATAATCTAGAGGTTCACATCATTCCCAGGTCACCCACAACCTCGAAGTGTTCCCATGTGTCAATAGGTTGCTACAGTTGATAGCTTAGCAAGGGCGAAAACTTTATTTGACAACAGTAGCTTAAATCTTACACATGGTTGTCCAAAAGATGAGGAAAACTTCATGAGATATGTGATGCACAATCAAGCACACACATAGATTCTAAGGTAGCCATTGATTGACTTACATTTGAGATTCTAGCTCAGCTTTGTTTGCTAAAACTGACCCAACTGGAGTTGTTTATGAACCAGAGTTCTGGGTAGCTGAATCCTTTAGATTCTTGAAAATGGTTAAACCATTTTCTTAGCCGAGTCGCCATTTGTTATGCCTTGCATAACCACCCCATTTTGTTTTGGAACAAAACGGGTCCCCCTTTCTTTTCCTTTATTTTCCTTTGGGTTTTAGTTTTGCCTCAGTTGGAATTCGGGTTTTCTCCTAGGTTCAGGATTTTCCACCCCATCCGGATTTTCCCGGATCCCACTCGAACTCCAGCTAAGCACTTTTGGTTCGGGGATTTTCGGTCTACGGAGAATTCCGCGTGGACTGGATTTTTCCAAAGTCCATTGTCCCCTATTTTTTTTGGATTTGTGGGAATGTTTTCTCTTTCGCGAAAATCCGTCCTACACAGATTTCTGTAGAATATGAAGAAATGTGAAGAAGTTTGCAGTAGTAGGACTAGTTAATTAATAATGGTGCATTTTATGGTTCATTGATGCTTTTTGAGGTCTCACGTGTTGTTCCTTGGTTGATAATAATCAGATTAAGCTTCTAGTGGGTGTTTTCATGTTTATTCTATTGGAATCCACCTGACTCGGAATTCTCTGAAATTCCTCCTTGGCTTGGATTCTGCGGGTCGACCTGAAACCCCAATTGCTTGTGTGATCATTTTGTTCAGAGATTTAACTGCACCTTACTAGCATAGGATTCATTTCAATGATGATTTTGATTATTTAGCTTCCATCTGTATGATCTTTACTGTGGTTTTCTTTATTGAATGCAAGATTAAATTGTGCCAGGATGATATTTGTAAAGGGAGCTCAGTTGAAGGGCATTCTTCTATCCAGTTGGTCATGAAAGTCAGCTAAGGTAAAAGTCGGCAAGACTTTTCTAGACTCTTACTGACTGGTGGCTCGGCTCTGACTATTTAAAATTCAAGGAATTAGAATAATCCCCATTATGGATCTTATCGGCGTAAGGTTGTCACAATCTTCCCAACCCATGGTTTATTTTGTTTAAATCTCCATTTATGTTGCCTATAAGCAAGACTTCAGGGATGTCGTGGTGAGTGGAAGTTACATACAGGAATCTATTGGTAGGACCAAGGTCTTTGCCTTGGCAACTTTTGGGATTCATATATTGGCATAAGGTTTACTCCCTGCTAGATGGTCTCATCGAGGAATGAAAGTCACACCAACATAGCTCTGGGGGATCCCATCGGTGGTCTTTGGTAAGAAAATTGGTATGCTATAGTGACTACGAGATGAATTAGTAAGGCTATTGCTGAGACATGGGGGAGTTGTCAGGAGTATCACCGATGGGGAGGGTCTTTGTATCAGCAAAGCAAGATAATGTCACTAGGAAGTCTCGACGAATGGGTGCAGTCACACCGACGGGATGTCCCTTCGGGGAGAGGAAAGGTATGTGCCAGGAGGTCTTGCCGAATGTTGGAGTCTCGGCGACACAAAGGAGAAAACAAAAGCTTGCCATCAGTCTTGCCAAAGGGTCAGTCTTCGATATGACATGGGGACCTCAATATAAGGTCTCGGTGAAGAGGAAAGGTCTTGCTGATGTGAAGTAATATTGGTATAATATCTTGCCAATTCAACAGGGTCTGGCCGAAATAAAACAAAATCACCAAAGGATATGGGACTCGGTGTAATGTCTCACTAACTATGAAGGTTACGCCGAAACAAAGGAAATCAGGGAGACTCCAGAAGAATAAAGGGCACTTAGTGAAATTTCTGGGCAACTCCAAGGTGTCTCAGTGAAGGAAATAGAGGTTGGCGGAAGGTTGTGGCTTCGACATAATGTTTGGTCGAAAGAAAGAGAGTCTTGCCGAAAGGAAAATGAACTCTGAGCCAGTAGGAGGGATATCATCGCTGTGATGTCTTACCGACAAGTGGCTATCCTACTGATGTTCTTTTGGAGCTTGGTATGACTCCCACAGCTCGCCAAAAGGTCTTACCGAATGCCCCATGCTACCCCAATGACTACTAAAGGATGAGATCATATCGGGGAGACACCAATGGTGTCTCACCGACATGCAATGTTGATCAGACCACCTTTGACCACCTCAGGAGCTCGCTTGGCATATGCCCAACCAATCAAAAGGAGCCAACAAAATGACTCATCAATCCCTTTAACCAATTAACTACCCCTATGATGTAAAACAACAATATATGAGTAAAATGGATTCCTTCTGAGATCCAAAGGCAATGGATCGACTTAGGTAAAAGGTTTAAATCTACAACAAGGCTCGACGGTGCTTCCAGAAGACAATCAATGAATAGAGAAGTCTAGAATAGAAAGGGAGCCAAAGGACAGAAGAAATTGTGACTCAGAGGGGACAGTTGTGCCGACTATTGGCAAAGAGGTAGATCAACATTGATGAAGATATTCTGAGCATTCAAGGTGCCCCAATAGAGTTTGAAGATGGACACGCACACAGGAGAGTAAAGGCTATAGCTAAAAAAGATCTAAGGTCATCCCCGGAACAACTTTTCAACATGGACAGCAAGGCTTCACATTGAATGCAATTTTGACTTTCCTCAGAAAGATCTGAGGGCTGACTCTCCTGGATGCAGATATTTTGTAAACCCTAGCGTAGGGGATAATGCATTCTTTTGGTACACACTCTGTATAAATGGATTTCTTGCCTCTTTGTAAAGGTTAGAACTTTTAGTTTTAGCACTTCTAGATTAGATAGTGAGGGATTAGAACTTCGAGATTTAAAAGAACTTTTAGATTGAGAACTTTCAGAGTTAGATCTGTTAGGAGTTAGTGAATTAACAGAAGGAGATAGAGTTGCATCTTGATTCTCAGTAATGGGAGATTCTCTTGTCTTCTTGGTTAACAATAAGGTTTTAGTACAGACTGTAATGTATTTTCTAAGTTCTCTTAGTGTAGTTGGAAACAATCTGGAGCCACAGATTCTCTATACACTGGTGACTATGCTAGCTTTGTAAATATTGCTTATCTATTTTATTGACAGTAGAAGCAATCAGAGTTTAATCTACTTCATGTTGTGTTCCTAAATGATATTTGTCTTAATTGATCATTTGATTTGTGAAGTATTCAAGGAATGAAATGTTATTTGTGTTTTACTTAAATGGTAGCTAAAATAACTCTGTTATGTGAATTAGAACTATGAATGAAAGAGGTTGTGTGTCAATCACAAGCTTATCTTGTTCTGCAGTCTTAGTTTATAATTCCTTGAAGTTAACAACTCTGGTTAAGGTTGGATGAACTATTGTTCTTTTCTGTTTCAAAAAATTCTGACTTATCTTTTTTTTTATTTCTTTAAAACCCCTGTTAGAGTAGGTTTTATTTCATGCTTGATTTCAAAACAATCCAGAAGCTCAACACCATTAGGCCCCTTGAATATTACTATTGCATTGACCACTGAGTAATATTAGCACAGTTGAGACCCAACTACAAAGACCTTGGGAGCTAAGGCATCCATGTGTTGCTTTTCTCTTTCAGGAGAAGCAAAATAGCAATATTTTGTTTGCATTGTTGTGGTGCCAAAATTGCCATCAACAGTAACCTTGTTCAACATTCGATAATTTATACACAAATGCAAAGTTCCATCTTTCTTCTTCACAAAAATAAATGGCCCAACGCTACCCAAGGAGACACACTGGGTCTTATGAGTCCCTTATCCAGTAATTCCATTAGCTAGACTCATCTTTTAATTTCATGCACTTTATGCTTTGTTAAATCCTTTAAAAGGCCTGTCATAGTGGGAAAAAGTACTCACCCTATGGGAACAACTTGAGTGGGAACAACCAAAGCCAAGTTTTCCAACCCACTATTAAAAAAAGTGAATCTGGGGAAACCCACATTTATTTTAAGTGTGCAAGATAACCATCCCCAAAATCTTTGTTCTAAAGATTGGGAGGTCTCCTGAGGGAGTTTATCATTTGTCTCTCTGAATAGAAACCCTATCTACGAACCATAGTGTAAAATCTAGCTGTGTCAGTAACCAAACATTGTAATACTCATGATGCAAGGGGAGGGAAGAATATGCCCCCAAGACACTCACCATATAATTTTCAAGGACCGTTTTCTCAAGGGATCGAGAAATCTAACTTTGAGTATGCGTCGGGAAAAGACAAAAACATGGGCGCCCTCTAGGGGGTGACACGGCTGTGTGAGTTGACGCAATTTTAAGATGTGGGATGTTGAGTATAACAATGACCTTTTTGACCTTAAGAGTGAGTCTGCCTGAAGTGTATTATTTGTCAAAACCAATGGAAATTAAGAAGGAGCATATTTGATTCTTGAACATACACTTATTGTTTAGATTCTTGGAATTAAAAACAATTGTTTTAACATTTCTAGTTGTGTTTTCAAATCATTAATTCAAATAAAGATCATCCTGAAAAACACAAAAGATTTGACAAGTCAACTTGAAATTTTTTTATGATTAGGGATTGGAAATCAACAAAAATTGTCAAGAAATCCCTCGCAAAAAGAGTCAAGAAACCAAAGAAGCAACTTAGTTACAAGAAACTTTTGGAAAAGAGACACTTCTTATATCAAAGTAGAAAGATCTTGCTTGAGCATCGAACTTTTATCCATAGGTACTGCAACTTTCCTAGAGGATATACTAATGATTTTTCCTTAGAGTCTTTATGTTCACAAGCTTATTTCCAATGAAGAGCTCTTTCACAAAAAAAATAATTATAGTCAACCCATCTGTCAGTCTTTCATCCAATAACCAGTAATAGAATATTCCAACAAGCCAAATCAGTTCTTACAATAGAGGAAAACCTTGGAAAAATTAGGGTTGTCATCAAAATCATAGATTTACCAACAAAGACATCCCATCAAATATACCTCAAATTTGGAAAATTACACCCAAAAATCAGCCCTTTTATTGAGAAGAAAATCAGGCAACACTATGGAGTCCCAAAATAGCGCTTGCACATTTTGTTTTAGTGCATCTTCCTTGTCTTTTAGTGCATCCAAAGTTCAAATACCACATTTACAGTCTATTTTAGTGCATCTACCAAATCTTATAGCACATTTTCAGTCTGTCATCAAAATTCATTAGTGTTAGAAATTACTAGATATATTGGCGCATCTACAGTCTATTTTAGCACATTTACCCTATCTAATAGCACATTTTTATCTCTTAGCACATCCCCAATATGTTTTAGCACTTCTGCACTCTATAATAGCGCATCCACAACATAGAGCTATTAAAAAAATTTGTCAAACTATTGACATCAGAAACGCGGGTTTTTGTCAAGACAAAAAATTTCACAGGCCAGACAATGTCTTAAACCTGAAATAAATAGGATCTTCTAAGTCAAAATTCTTTTAAAGTTAAATCTAGATCTTGCAACTTTAAAGTATCTAATTATCAAACACAAATCTTGGTTATTAGGTTAAGTTTCATCATCAAGATTTTTTCATCCTACAATCATGAAACGAAACAAAATAATCATATTTTTAACTTGATCTCATCAATAAAATATATCATTCTATTTGAATTTGTTAAAATCCATTAACACTCATCCAAACAAAAAAGATAAAAAGTTTAGTGAGAATAGAAAATACTTGTATGCCAATTTTGACAAGGTTACAAAGCAAAAAAACTTAGGGAAAAGGAAATTGAAACATCAAATATAATGGCTGAAAAAAATCCCTTTCACAGATTCCACCAAAATGATGGAAATGAAATAACCCAAGAAGATGTCCAAATAGCACAACAAGATCCAAATTTCTACAAATTCATGGAAAGGGTTTTAGAATAGGATATGGAAAAATATCTTCTGATGCTAGCTGAGCTAGGTTCCAAACTTCTAAAAGACTTTAACGTCAATCGACTAAAAGAAACACCAAAAGTAGCTGAAACTGAACCACACAACACACAAAACAAAAATCAAGTGGTTACCCTAACATGTCAAATGCAAAATCTTCAACAACAACTTCAAGATATGAAAAAAGGAACCACAAAGAGGTACTCATTACAGGACATTTGTCCTTATCCTTTTCATCCAAGTGTAGACATGATACCATTTCCTAGACATTGTGATTTCCCCAAATATGACAAGTACAATGGCAAAACATATCCAATTGACCATGTGAGGGAATTCAAAACAATGAGTTTAGAGTTTTCATAAGAGGATACTTACCTAACATGAGGTTTTTTCCAAGGAGCTTAGGAGGTCACTATATGGAATGGTTCTCTAAATTACAACTAGGGATTTGATCCTTTGAAGAACTATTCAACAGATTTATCTCGCAATTATCCTTCAATATTCAACATGAAGTAACCATAAAATACCTTTACAACATGAAACAAAAGAAGGGTGAGACATTCCTATCATTTCTACAACATTGGTGAAAGTTTTTTGCAAGTTATCCTTGTTCTATACCTAAAGAGGAAAAGATGGAGTTATTTATTTACAACTTAACTGATGACATGAGCTATAGGCTTGAACTACAATGCCCCTCAAAATTTTAAAAAGTGATTGAGAATGGGCTTAAATTCAAAGAAGCATTGGTCAAAATTTGAGTGATTAAACAATACAATGAAGGATCAAACAATACTAATTCCTCAAATCACTATGGCAACAATGATAACCTAAATTTTGGCAAGAAAATAGAAATACTGGAAACAATGATGCTACAACTGACACACAAAATGAAAAACCAATATTCAATTGAATGGAAAAGAGTGTAAAGAATAATCAAAATGAAAACTAGAACATCAATCAAGGAATGACTCAAAACAACAATCCAAACAATGGATAATCTTGACAACCATCATATCAAAGACATTCCAATCGATAGATATTTACACCATTGGGACAAACATTGGAATCAACAATGAGAGAGCTTGTTGCAAATAGACTTATTACCCTACCAAAAGCGAGAAATTGGGAGCCAAAAGTAAAACCATCTTGGTAGAATGATGCTAACTATTGTAACTTTCATAAAAATAAAGGACATAAAATGAATGATTATACATGCAATTAAAGCATCTGATACAAGATTTGATTGACAACAAGAAGGTATTTGTCGAAGGACCTCAAACAAACAATGATCACAGTGAGTTTACAAATCCCTTACCCAATTATGAAGAGGTTGAGTCTTCTTCAAATAGTAAAGGAAAAAGTTTAAACTACATTTATGACAACACCATTCATTGCATTTCTAACGTTGAGAAAAATAATTTCATTGATAATCAAATAGATAACATTAGCATCAATGACATCGTATCCTTGAACATAATCCCAAAAATAAACACATCCAACAACCAAATCAATGTCATAAAAATCAAGGAAATACAAGACTATCAATCAACCAATGTAACGATGAGGGGGCAATCCAAAGTGATACTAAAAGGAGTTGCACCTAAAACCACTAATCCCCCTTCAAATAAATATTGCATAGTCGATCAACTACAGAAGATACCAGCACAGATATCCATACTGGAACTCTTTAAAATTTCACCATCACATAAGGAGGTTTTAGAACAGTCTCTTTTGGACACAACGATACCCAATAATCTGGATGCCTATCAATTTCACGCTATGGTGAGACATTTGACCATGCCTCATTATCTTTCATTCTCTGAACAAGATGATGTGTCACTTAATCATCCACACAATGTGGCCCTTCATATAGAAGTTTTAATCCATAAACATCATGTCAAATGTGTCTTAATGGATGGTGGAGCTAGATTAAACATTTGTACTTTAAAACTGATTAGTGCACTAGGTTATTTTGACAATACTATTGATGCAAGAAGAAAGATCACAATAAAATCCTATGATGAAGAAGAGAGATCTTCCAAGGGGTTGATTGTGTTACCAATTCAAGTGGGACCAATTGTCAAGAATATAGTTTTCCAAGTGTTATACAAGGAGATAACATATAATATACTCTTGGTACGTCCATGGATTCATGAAATGCATGTAGTACCTTCAACCTATCATTAGTGTTTAAAATTTCTTGTCAATGGACAAGAAATCACTATTTTAGCTAACTACAATAATCCCCAGACCTATAACATGCTTAAAGAAACTCAAGAAACTTTGGTGCCCCATAACAGAGGATCAAACACTTCTACTTCATGCAGTGGTGAAAAGCAACTAAATTTTATATCCAAATGGGTTGAGAAAAAGGACCAGTCAAAGGAAACAATTGTTGCTAACCCCACTTCTTCAAGCAATGAAGGTCCACTAAATATTATATCATAGTAGTTCAAAGACAAGATCCAGTTAAAATACAAAGGCTTGGGAGAATATTCCATTGAGCAATCTCTATGTCTTTCACAATTGTTGCCATCTCCAAAATCATATGGAAATCCCTCAAAAGAAACACAAAAATAATCACAACCTACCATAGTTATGGATGAAAGGTTTGTAAAAGTAGGTACTCTAGAAGATGAATCAGAAGATACAACCATTCTCAATTGGCTCTACGAAGATGAAGAAGCATCAACATTAGCAAATATCAGCATAAAAATAGATTAGTATGGAAAGGGAAAAGCTATCTTAGAAAAAATGGGGTATGAAGGACAAGGACCTATTGGTAAAAGAAAATAAGGCATTGTAGAACCCATCCAACCTCTCACACTTCAGCCAAAAGACAAAACAAGACTAGATTATATAGGGGAAACAAAAGAAGAAAACACTCATAAAGTTGTAGAAAGAATCCTTCAAATACGGGATAGTTCTGCGACAGATTCTAATGAGTATGAGTGGGATTCTTTATCAGAAACATCATGCAAGGACATACAAATTGATGTCATAAAAGAGTATGCACCCATACGCGAGGAGGGACAAAGCTTAGGGACTAGACCCCTTGTATTTGGATCACAAAATATCGATGACTCAAGTGAGGATGGACAAATATCGAGTGAGATAAATTACTTGGAGGAGAGTAATATCATAGACCTTGAAATTACTACTAAAATTTTTGACATTGCTATCAAAACCTTTACTTCCATTGATCTTAACCAATCTGATGACATCTTACCATTAATGCATCCTAAACTTATCGACTGGGAACCAATTGAACCTATCAGTATTCCTATCTTTGAGAATGATGATGCTATCATAAATTTCCTTTGTTGTGATGAACCTGACACAAGTACTAATCACAAAACTCATAATGGTGCTCCAGGTTAGGAGGGTGTCAAATCTTTCAATTGCAAAATTGAAAATAGGAGCAATAGATCTAATGGTGAAAACCTATCAATGGCAACATTAGATCTTAAAAAAATAAAAATAAAGAACATATATGATGGTGAAAGCCTCTCTAAGGAAAGAAAGGATGAAATATTTGACACCCTTCCATAACATTTTCATGAAAGATCATCAGTGCTAGTGGAACCTACATAGTCAATCAATATTGACACAGCAAAAAAGACAAAAATTCTACATCTGGCAACATCTATGATAGAAATAGAGAAGCCTAAATTCACCAAATTATTTGAAGAGAGACATATAAACTTTGCTTGTTCTTACTCTGATATGCGAGGGCTAGATCTAGATCTTTTGATGCATCATCTATCTCTACCATCTGGAATTAAACCAGTAAAGAAAAAACTAAGAAAAATGCATCCCCACATTGCATTAATGGTAGAAATTGAGTTGAAAAAGTTGTTAGATGTAAGATTCATCAAGTCCATCAATTATGCTGAGTGGATTTCAAATATTGTACCTATATCTAAACTAGATAATAGTATCAGAATATGCTCAAATTTTAGAGATCTAAATAAGGCATTCCCAAAGGATGATTTTCCTTTACTAAACATTGACATTATTGTGGATTTAATAGTAGGACATGCCATGTTGTCACTTATGGACGGATTCTCAAGGTATAAGCAAATCAAGATGGAACCCGAAGACCAGGATAAGACATCATTCACCTATCCATGGGGCACATTCTGTTGGAACAACATGCCCTTTGGGTTGAAAAATGCAGGTGCAACATATTAACGTGCAATGACCACTATTTTCCATGACATGATGCATACTTTAATGGAAGATTACATTGATGATATATCAGCAAAATCATACACCAGGGAAGGAAATTTGGAGATTCTGGGCAAAAATCTTTACACGATTAGAGAAATTCAATGTGAAATTGAATCCAAAGAAGTGTGTGTTTGGGGTTACATCAGCAAAGCTCCTCAAATACATAGTTTTAGAAAAAGGTATCAAAGTGGATCCAGCTAAGGTCAAAGCAATAATGGAAATGTTGCTACCAAAGAATATCAATCAATTAAGATCTCTACAAGGTAGGCTACAATCAATCAAGAGGTTTATCTCTCAGTTAGCAGATAAAATCCATCCCTTCAATCATCTACTACATTAGAATGTCTCTTTCAAATGGGATGAAGGATGTGAAACTACTTTCAATCAAATAAAGAAATATTTGATGTCATATCCCATATTAATGCCACCTATGGAAGAGAAACCATTGTTATTATACATTGCAACAACAAACATTTCTTTAGGAGCTCTATTAGCACAAGAAGATCATGAAGGGAACAAGCTATATACTATATTAGTAGGACTTTGAATGGTTATGAAATAAATTACACCTTCATCAAGAAAGCATTTTTGGCGGTGGTATTTTCTACCCAATAGTTGAGGCATTGTATGTTGACCCACATGGTTCAGCTCATTACAAAGATTGATCTGTTAAATTACTTACTCAACAAGGTTTCTCTAACAGGGAGACTAGCCAAATGGGTCATGATCTTGAGTGAATTTGATATCTATTATGTGGATAGGAGAGCCATCAGAGGTCAAGTGATTGCCGATCAATTAGCTAAAGCTCCATTATCTCATGATCATCTAATGAACATTGAGTTTCCTAATGCAAACATTCTTACTATGACAACACAACCATGGAGGCTTTATTTTGATAGGTCATACACACATGGGTCTGGTACGGGCATTTTGTTTGTCACACCTCAAGGACATACAATCCCAAGTCCTATAGACTCATGTTTTCTTGCACAAGTAATGTAGTTGAGTATGAGGCTTTGATTATTGGTATCAAAGTGGTGGTTGAATGGAATATCACAGCACTGCAAGTATATGGTGATTCACAACTAGCCATTTATCAAGTAATGATGAATATCAAAAAAAGGATGAAAAATTGATGCCATATAAGAAGATGATAGATGATTTCAAAAAGTACTTTGTGGAAATCAAGTTTGAACAAATTCCAAGGGAAAAAAACAAAGTTGCAGATGCTATGGCAACAATTGCTTCTCTTTTACAGTTGCCAAAAAAGCAAGGCCGTTATGAATTTATGGTAGAACAAGTGTCTAAACCAACTTATGATGATCCTAATTCTCAAACCATATGCCAATTAGTTGACATTGAATCCTCCATTTATGGAAAGACTTATGCTTAGCTAAAAGATAATATCCTTCCTCCCGATCTTTCTAGAAACCAAAAACACAACTTCATCCACCAAACTACACAACATACATTAATTGCCGACCTACTTTACCATCGAGGTCTAGATGGTACTCTTCTTCGATGTCTAGAACATAACGATTCTAAGAAAACTTTACATGAGGTTCATGAAGGTATTTGTGGAACTCATTCAAGTGGACCAACCCTAGCAAAGAAACTCACTCGTTTGGGGTATTACTGGCTGAATATGGAGGAGTCTTATCAATTTGTTAAGAAATGCCAAAAATGTTAGATCCATGGTAACTTAATTCATGCACCAGCACAAGAATTACATATGTTTACATCAACATGGCCTTTTTGTGAGTGGGGACTGGACCTGATAGGAAAGATAATTTTTTCTTCATCCAATGGGCACAAATTTATAATCACAACAATGGAGTACTTTGTAAAATGGATAGAAGTGGTTCCTTTAACAACAATCACTAGAAAATAGATCTCGTCATTCATACTGAACTACCTCATCTATAGCTATGGAATTCCCCAATCCATTGTAACAGACAATGGTAGACCTTTTAAGAACTAGGATTTCTAGGAATTGTGTGAAAGATTTCATATCCAACATCATTTCTCAACATCGTATTGTCCTCAAGGAAATAGCCAAGTAGAGGCCTCAAACAAAAAAATTCTAAAAATTCTAAAGAAAACGGTTAATGATGTTGGATGTGATTGGCACGTTCAACTAAATCATTTATTATGGGTATATTGAACTAGCATTAGAACACCCATAGGAACTAAACCATATGCATTGGTATATGGATCAGAAGCTATACTACCCATTGAGGTTGAGATTCCATCACTCTGTGTATCACTGAAAGGTACCATTCCAAATGAGGATTATAGGGTCTCTAGACTACAAGAGTTGGAACTATTGGATGAATGTCGTCAACAAGTTGTGAACCATTTGATGACATATCAATAAAGCATGTCCAAAAGCTACAATCAAAGGGTAAATCCTAGAGTCTTTCAGGTTGGGGACTTGGTCCTAAAAGAAAACCCTAGAAATCAACAAGACAAAGAAAAGAAAGGGAAGTTTGAAGCTAACTAGCTAGGTCCCTTTGTCATCATATCAATTTATGGATATGGGGCCTATCAACTATCTACACTTGAAGGGGATATGTTCGATGAACCTATCAATAGTATCCATCTCATAAAGTTCTACACCTAAATCACCTAGTGCACGGTTCAATGGTTACCCTGATGAAAACCCGACAAACAGGTGTCTCGGTGACAACAAAAAAATCATAGAGACTAAAAAAGTGCAATAAAAAAATGTAGGGAAAACCTAGAAATAGGTGTTATTTGTGATTTAAACTAGAATTTCCATCTATTAGAGGCATGTCATGGTCATCCACTTTCACTATCATTTTTGGTCCATTATCATATCATTGCAATGTGGTCATGTCCTACCCTAGCTTGGGGGAAAAATCCTGACCTCACTAGGGGCAATAAAATTTGAGCTTAACTAAATAGACAAACATCAGTAAGACAAATGCAACAAAAAAAGATAAAAAACACAACCCAACGTTGAACATTCAATCACCATCATAAACACATCAAACATCCATATCACATCAAAATCCAAAAACAGGTCAAAAATTGGTCAAAAAGTTAAAAAACAGAGTCATCTAATTGAACTACATGGTCTCTGTGTGTATAATGTAGGCAAGGCTAATCTTTGATCAGCCCCCGAGGCCCCTAGCATAGGTCTTTAGGTTAGGTTTTTGGTCAAAATCTCAAAAAATCATGAAAACATTAGAAAATCAAAATCAAAATCAAATTAAAATGGATGATCTAATCTGAATAATGGTTGAAATACTTTAAGAAAAGGTTGAATAGTTGTAATTTGGTCTTTGTTATCATTTCTTTGTAGCAACTCGATGATGTATTGAACTAGAGAAGCTAGGAAGGAGAATGGTATTTTCTTTGTTTGTTGTTTGTGAGTTAATCATTATTATTATGTGAATTGTTGCAAGATGTGCTCTACAAAGTATCACTGATGACATTTGGAATTCACGTAGGAAACTAATTGATTCTTGTCTGTTTACACAAGAAATGTTCAAGTCATCTCGGTTTAATTATACCTAGATGCTTGTGTTCACTTGCAATATCAAAAATCATGGAAGTAGTACCAGGTCATCATGGTCTAAATTATACCATTGATGCTTGTACTCACTTTCAACATTTTAAAGCTCTATGATGATACAAAGCACAATAAATGGATTGTTAAGATGCCAATGTTTGCATGTAGATGTGCATGATAAAATAGATTGCATTCATAATAGTTTTACATTTGTAGAGTGTTTTTTACATAAGCTAGTAAAGGATTAAAAAAAAACAATGATAGTTTTTCTCATAATGGATTGAGTATACTTGACATTAACAAAAACATCATCATTATCATATAGTTTCATAATCATTTTCATTGCATATATTAGAAAGCATTTAATTTATCATTTCATCATTCATACGTTTAAATCAAATAATTTTCATTGAACATATCATATTTTTCATATCACACATCATAAAACTACATGAGAAAAACTATCAAAAACATCTATAATATCATGTGATACATTTCCATATCATATGTCAATTCATTATATCATACAATCAACGTACCATTATACTTATTACATCATATATTTTCATTTAAAATATATCACATAAGTAAAGTACACATATCTCATTTACATCATATGTCATATATCATTATACACATCATAAATCATAACATATCATCATGATTATAAATTGCATCCATAATATCATAATATAAGGATCATCACATGGCATATAGAATGTAGGAAATAAATGCATCCATCATAGAATCATATAGAACACACAATAGATCAATAAAACCCACTGCATATCATATAGATCTCAAAATAATAATGTCAAGTATACAATGATGTCTAAAATAAAAAGAGATATATCATCAAAAATGGTTGTAATCAGAGTGTACATCACATCTCAAAACACAACAAAAGGTGCAATCACAAAACTATGTGTTGTTGGCTCCAGACAGTGCAAGAATCTCAAGACCAGTCCCTCCACCACCAGATGTACCAGGATCTCTTGGGTCTCTCGGTAGAGGTTGTGTCACACCTCTATTCACAGTCCTCAAATGGGACCTGCTAGATCGGGACTACACATAGCTCACTCTATGCTCTGAAGGAATGACATCATAGAATTTACCTCTATAATACTATACCTCCCAACCAACATGGACAACCTCTCACATATAATCTGCTATAGTGGTACCATTCGACAATCTTTGCAATCCCTCAGCTACAGCCTAATCCCTCTCTGCAGTCTATCTAGCGACATCCCTCTTGGTTGTCAATGATGTAATCTGAGCCTAAGCCCCCTCTACAGTCTATCTAGCGGCATCCCTCTCAGCTGTCAATGATGTAATTTGTGTCTAAGATGCAGCCAACTGAGCTTGTACTTGAGCTAGAGTCTTTGCATGTGACTGGGCTTGTTCCTACATCTAAGCCTATCTTTGTGTCAATAAACCTTGAGCTTGAACCAACTAACCCTGTAAGGTCTAAACCTGCACTTGTAGGCTCATAATCTATGTCTGTTGTTGATGAGAAGATACCTTAATCTATACATGTCGCTCTGTAGGATCTACCACTGCTTGCCTCTTATGAGGCACCAAATACTCCTATAAATCTATGGCTAGACTTGACCCACTAGCTACACCTGGTCCTCCACCTTCATACCCCTCATCATCATCACTTCTATCCTCATCCTCACTAATGTCCTCCTCATCACCATTGTCCTCAACATCCTTTGCCTCCTCCTCACCAACCTCCTCTCTCCTCCATCAGTGACCATGTGCAATGGAAATCTCCTCAGTAGGTAGTGGTGTTGGATCATTATGAATGGTTAAATGTGGAAATGGATGAAGAAACAAATACTCTACATAATTCGCTGAAACAAGTGGCTCAACAATATTAGGTCAGATCTCCCAAACTAGAGGTGGTAGAGCCTAGAACTCTTGAACAATGACATCATATGAAAGGCCAAGACCCCAGTCTATAGAATCTACCTATCAATGAGCATAATGGGCAACACCCTAGGGCATGCCCTAAACAATGCCATACTATCTAAGCACTCGTCTGAGCAAAAATTTCTCCAACATCCAACGTATCTGCCCAATCAGAATCATCGACTGGCAAAGGAAAGGCAACTGTACATCATCACCATCCCACTGCTCGCAATCTAAGTAAGGCTTCCATGTCACAACCTCTATATCATCCAATACTCTCCTCCAATGATCCAACTTACCCAGTCTAGGATGAGTAAGTCAACTTGTATATCTATGGACATACGACCTCATGGCCAATATCTGTCTAACTACCACTGGACACATAACAATAATATACTCCCACACCCACACCTGTAGAAGAGTGACTCCTAAAGAAAAACTATGACCTCCAGTGTAAATAACTAAATACAAATCATGATACAAATGGGAAAGAATACACATTCCCCAAGCATATCTTGTCTCATACACAATCATGCTCTCCAAGACATGGCCCTGACCAATAGAAAGTCCCTTTGACCTGCGATCAAGATAAAGGAACCCTCCAATGAAACCAGCTAGAACTATTGTCAAAGTGTCATAAGCATCCACCATCTCGCGCCATGAAATCCAATATCTAGAAATACGATCATCCTGAAATACTCTATGGAGGGCATTGGTCCCGCCTTGCTCTAATGAATCATACACTACAATGTCACCAAAAATAGGTATCCGCAAAATCTGCCAGACATCCTCAAGGGTGATTGTCATCTCGCTAGTAGGTAGGTGGAAAGTATTATGCTCACTATGCCACCTCTCTGCTAAGGTTTTCAAGAGACCCTGATTAATCCTAATTTGGGGCATATCTAATAAAGAGGATAGACCATAGTGTGTAATAATTATTTTCTCAGCTTGTGCTAGTTGTGGTATCAAATCAAATGTCTAAGGAACATGCTCTCTAATCTACAGGTTCGTCAAATCCTTTTATCATTATGAAATGATCAAAGTCAGTACTCTTTGTCAAAACATCAAAACATCAATTATCCTATCAAATCTAATTAGCTCTTGGTGAGACTTTTGATTAAATCTCATGAGCGAACATCATTTAACCTCACCTATCATGAAGTCAATCATCAAACATCATTGAACCTCACCTATCATGAGGTCAATTAATCAAATCAACCTCGCCTATCATGACGTTGAACATCATCTACTTGATTACGATCATCAATCATATCAAACCAACAACTAACATGATCAAAATCAACAAAATCAAGGATAAATTTGATAAACTACATCATTCTGACTTGGATGCGCTAAAACAATGTTTCTAGGTGCCACAATATTAGAAGCGCCATTAAAACACCTTGAAGCACTAAAACAGGTGCTCAAATCGCTAATTTATCAAAAATGCTATTTTAGAAGGCAAAAATGCTATTTGAGGACATCAAAGTGCCATTTTAGTAAATGCGTTATTCTAGGAGGTCAAAGTGCTAATCTAATGGGTCAATGCGCTGAAATAGTCAAAGTGCTAAAACAAAAATCAAAAGTGCTAAAACAATTATCCTACGCACTAAAACTTTGAAAGCACTAAATTAAACCACCTAAGCGCTACAAAATTCTACCTAAGCACTAATTCATTAAAAGTGCTAGAACATACATCCTAAGCACTACATCAGGCCTTAAAAGTGCTAAAAGGAATACAAATTTTAAAAACTAAAAAATGGCATGAAAAATGAGAAAACATGTAAAACAAGGAGGTTAATGGGTACATACCGAAGGTCCGTAGGCAGTCGAGTGGTTGTGTTGACACACACTCAAATCGGTGAATGTGGTATGGGATTGGCATCTTGCTCCAAATCACTCTCTCTCACAAATTTTTCAAACTCAAATGCACAAATGAGTTTAAAATCAACTTTTTGAACCTTTTATAGGTTTTTTTTTTTTTTAGGCTGCAGGAATCGGGTAGCACGACCCCCTATAAACTGCAGTGCGCCTGGTAAACTTTTTAACGTGACTGGCGGCGCTGGCGCGACACGCCCTCTGGTACCACGGGATGGGGGAGACTAGAACTCGTGACCAGCAGAGCCGCAACGGAATTACTTAGCCAACCGAGCTAGGGCCCCCGCCCAAACCTTTTATAGGTTAATTAAGATGGAATTTTGTGGTATTTATTATTATTATTATTTTTTCAATGGGAGATTAATTCAAATTCATCACAAGGGAAATTTTCTACATTCTTTATCAGGAGATAAATTATTTCAACATCAAATCTTCATCAAATCATCAGATAATCATAAAAATTTGAAAAATTCCAAAAAAAGTCATAAAAATAAAAAATTCATCAATTTATCTCCCGAGGGGGCATATATTCATCATCACCTAAAAATCCATGTCTGGGGCATACTGAAAAAAATTTCGTCAGTACTAGCAGCAGCTGCAAAATTTTCTTTGAAGCAATGCATAAATATATCACTTCAAAGAAGGGCAAAATGTATACACCTAAAAATGGTCTAGATAATCTGATTAATTAAATACGATTTATTTGATTAATTACCCTTAAATTCATCTACTATTAAATAAATAGAAATATTTATTTATATAGTTCATTTTTCTAAATTCTTTGATTTTAAATTATTCTATCTTAATTAAATAAGCAACTTCAATAGTTTGTATTATTTAATTATCTAAATCATGTTTTCTCTTAATTAAATAAAGTATCATTAAGTTTTTATTTAATTATCATATCCCTTTTTATTAAATAAGCAAATGTCAAATATTTGTTTCATTTAATTAAATATCTTCTTTTTGTTAAATGTGAACAAATAAAAATATTCAAATAAAGGAAAATTTTCCTCTATTCACTCACCAATAAAATTAGATATAAAACATCTAATTTAATTCAACTAGCATTCACGGGAAAGTTGTGGAGACAAACTTACAAGGAATCCTCTTCTCTCTGTCCTCTGATTCTTCCAATCCTCAGGCAAGATGTTTTTCTGGGGAGGAACAATCCCCATGATCAGCTCAAGCTTCTTCACCTCTCACCATTCAATCCTCCAAATCAAATCCAGGCCTTTGTTGTGCTACCACATCACAGGATGTTGTCGTGAATCTATTTATACAACCTTTTGAAGTAGGAAATAGATCCCCAACTTTGTGCAAACTTACTCTGCAGGAATAGCAATCAAGCAATCAAGCATCTTAGCAATAGCAATATCATTTAGCAATAGAAATCATAGTATAGAATCAATATCATAGTTGCATCGTAGATCACTGTAGTTTCCTTTTTATCATATTCATGTCAGCATAGACTATAGTAGCTTCACCATATCATCTAGAAATCACCATACAAGATTAGATTATTGCATTTAGTAGCATCTCATTCTCTAGATTGACATTTTAACAGTCACAATGCTTACCAAATCTAAGAGCCCCATGACTTAATAAATCTTTAGAGATAGAGAATAATATGATGCTTTTAGTAGATTCTTGCTTTAAATTAGTTTAATTTCTTTTGAATCTTTGATGTAATGTCTTATTAAGAAGTGTTTTTAGTTATTTTACTCGTTACTTATTCCACACTTACAATGGCCACCAATTCCAAATCATGAGGCATGTAGTTCACTTCGTGTTGATTGAGCATTCTTGATTCATATGCTACCACTTGTTTATCTCGCATTAGTACTACTCCCAATCCCTCTCCTGAAGCATATGTGATCACTATGAACCTCTGATTGGGATCAGGGATAGTTGTTGTGCAGTTTTTGCACCCACGCCCCACTTGGAGTAGGGACCCTCTTTTCAGATGTCTTTGGACCTTTGGTTTTATTGGACTTATCTTTTTGAGGTCTTGGCATGTAGGTTTTGTTGGCTTTGATCTTGCCTTGAGGCTTGAATGGGTTAAAATTAAGTTTTAAGCCAAATCTGGGTTTTCACCTGAATTCGAGATTTTTCGGCTCCGGTGGATTTTTTCGGGCTCTAGTTTACTGTCTATTTATCACTGCATTTTTTGAATCCAGGTTTCTGCTTGACCTTGGGATTTTCCGATTCTGGTGGATTTTCCCGGTCTGCATCAAAATCCCGAACTTCGTTATATTCCCGGTTTCCACATTTTTGCGAAATCTGTGTCCATCTGGATTTCCGCATATCTTGGGATTTTCTGAAATTCTGTTTTGGGTTCGGGTTTCTGGATTTGTCAGACACGTCTTGTCGCTCATTAATGACCAAGGTACCTTGGCTCAGGGGCATAAATGGGTCGATTTAAAACCTTCTAAGCATCATTTGAACTCCATCATTCACTTGTTTGCTGCCTTGGCGTCTGAAGTGCTTTCTCCATTCGAGCTTTGAGTATTGATCTTGGGTCGCTTGCATGTGGATTGTGTGGAGCGTTGATTGAGGTTTCCATTGCTTGGGTGTGCTTGCTTCGTGGTCTCTTCTTCGAGTTCAAGTTTTGTCTGCAATAATCCATGGTAGGTTATCGATGGCCCCTCTTGTTTGCTTACGCAAGGATTGAGTTTTATGTATTGGTTGATGTTCATTTCAGGTCATCCTTTGCTTGATTATGATTCCGTGTTTATAGAGTTAGGGTTTGACCCGTTTCTTCGTGAAACCTCATCACCTGAGCCCTATGAGCTTCCATTTATCCATTAGACAATGGGTGCACACGTTTGGAAGGGGTTCTGAGTTAGATTGTTTGCCCTCTTTCTGCCATATTGTGCAAGGTTAGGGTTTTTTTGGTGTTTGGCCCAGAATGGAAAATTCGTTATGATTGGTCGATCTTGCACTTATATTAAACTGATCCCTGCCTTGTGAGGACTCGGAGTGCCTAGAATGATCTTTGTAGATGATATTTTAAAACCTTGAGCTTATCCTGGTTTAATGGTAGGGGTCTGGTTATTGAAATTAGGTCATCATTGTTTTGTCATGAGGACTCGTCATTTGAGAGCTTTGGGAATTTGAAATCATTCGCATTCTGAATCTTGTTGGTTAGCATCGATTTCAAGACCGTTAAAATCTGAGTAGAAAATATTGCATGGTTGTTTGATTAATGGTTCGCGTGTCACCGATCATCAGGTTCCCGTGGTGTCCGCAGAATTTCTGCGCACACGGATTTTCCTGATTTTGGCTTATTCTGTGGAGTGTAGCGATTTCTGGAGTTCTTCGAGCTGCCCGCGAAAATCTGTCCCATCTGGATTTTTTCGGGTTTCCTATCTAGCTTCATCCTTTTCAATTTTCCGGAGATAGGATTTATGGAATGAATGCTAAATGCTTATTTCTTGTTGCTAATGAGAAAATTACATGATAACTTGATGATTTATTTGACTAATGATGTTTTGGCAGCAAGAATCCGTCTGGGTCAGATTTCTCCAAAATTCTGCCCCAACTAGATTTTCTTGGTTAACGTGGTTTTCTCGGACTGCTTTATTTTTTCAGACTTTCAAGGATTGATAATATGTGATGGATTTTAATTGCTTTATATGATTTAAGGCTAACCTTTGGATTGGAATACGCATGATAATTGAATACTAATGATGTCCTTTGTGAATGTAGGCTAAATCAAGCAAGGCTACAGCAAGGAAGTCCAAGGGTGACACGGAGGGGTCATCCATTTTAGAGGCAGAGAGATTAAGGTTAGATATTAAGAGTCAGCTCCCTGAAAGCAAAATATCTTCCGTATGGTCTGAGGTGTCTGACACCAACGTGGGGGCCTGGAGATATGAGAAGTTCAAGCAGAGGACAGCTGAGAAGAATCTGTCAGTCTTGAGGAATGCAATGATGAAATCCAGGTTGGTTCATGTGGCAGGTTTCCCTCCAGCGATCCAATGTTATGAGTTGATTTTAGAATGTGCCCGACAGTATGATTTTGATACGCAAAGGGTTGTCAATATTGAGGGAAGAGTCTTCGCTAATTTTAGCCATGTCTCTATTGCCCAAGCTTTTGACATGCCTGATTTGCCTTCGGTATGTGCTCTAAACATGGACTTGGCCAGAACATATTACAAAAATGAGCCCGTCAAATCTCAACAAATGATTAATGCTTGGTTGGAGAAGCCAAAATCACACTACTCTAAACTGCCCAAGCAGTTGCACAGAGTTAAATTCAGGTTAGATATCTATGATGCAATAACATTTCTGAGCAAAGTGGCAGGATTGAAGAGTGCAGGAGTATTGGAAAGTTGGATGGTCCATGTGATCACCAAAATTGAGCAAGGGACCAACTACCACTGGGCCGGGCTTATTAGTTCTAAAATTGATAAACAACTGGGGAACATCCTAGAGACTAAGAGGTTCACCATGTCCTCCTACGTCATGTATGTGCTTGCCAGATTCTACCCATACAGGGGTTTGAATCCACGAGGGACATTCAGACAGGACATATTCTATGAAGTATATCCGGAGTTGCACCTAGGACACAAAGACTACCGCAGGGCTAATGATGCATTCACTATGCATATCACCCGGATGCTTCAGAATGCCGAGCATGTGAGACTATCAGATGGAGCCAAAGGATTGATAAAGAATTATGGGGCCTAGTTCATTCAATTTCCCACCTTCACCTACCTTAGAATTGATGGATGCCCGGTCACTCCATACAGGTTACCTAGGTACCCCACATATCACATTGTGCTATTGGAGATTGTCAGACAGATTTGTGAGTTTGATGCCATTGTAAAGAAGGAAAAGCATAAGACAGGATTTGGTGGAGATTTCCCTCTTGGAATTGGTGTAGCAGAAGTGTGCCCTTCCATCCAATCAGTACACACCGCAGGAGATGAATTGGCGGCATATGGTTTCTCCTTCCACTCCAAAAGGATGAACTTTGATATCACAGGAGAGGCATAGAAGAAGGCCACTAGGGAGTACCGGCATAAAAATGACCTAGAGGACTATTGGGATAACATCAAGGATGATCTTGAAGCCCGAAAGAAGAGGTATTCTAGGCTCCCTGTTGATGCAATCAAACAGTACAATGTCAAGTTGATCCCGGACCAACTGGAGGATGATGGAAACCTGGTACAGGATCATGCTTATGAAGCTGTGAAGGACAGGTCGATCGAGGAAATCAATTGGAATGAAGATGAGGTCACAGAGTTGGAGGACCTAATGGCCCCCATTATGAAATTTACCTCTTCTTGGTTGAAGGATAAAATTTGGGAGTTGGAGAGTGAGAAGGTAACTTGTACCTTCAATTTGATGGGAGACCTCAATCCCATGTCTACTTCAGAAGAATCCGGGGAAGATGACCCCAAAGGGAAAAATACAAAGAGCTCTCCTTTCAAGATAAAGATTAGAGGCCCCAAGGAAAGTGAGCCCGAAACAAAAAGGAAGCCAAAAGGAAAGAAGAGAAGTCAGACTTTGAAGATTGGTAAGTCCTCTAATGAGGAAGAGTTGGAAAAAGTAGAAGAGGAGGATGCTCCTCCACCACCGAAGAAGACCAAAACAACCAAGACTTCAAAGAAGAAGGGTCAGGTTGCTTCAAAAGATGAGCCTCCTATTGTTGATGTAGAGAGTTTAGGGGAAAATACCAAAGTTTACATGAGAAGATCAAGGACTCCTTCACCTAAGGACACTGTGCAAAGGAAGAATTCTCCTCCAAAGCCACCAGTTGTGGAGCCATCTAAGGCTGCTTCTCCTCCACCAAGTGTACCTGAGACGGAGGTTGAGGAACATGAAACTAGTGGAGAGGAAGAGCCATTCAAGGAAGGGGCACTCTTTGGTGAGGCAGCTAAGCTTGAGGCCGAAGAGGTAGAAAAGCATCCTTCTCCTCTAGTGATGTATGAAGATTCTTTGAAAAATGGTAGAGGAAGCGGATTGCCTGAGCAGGAGGAGGACATCCCTATTAGAACCCCATCACCGGTGAAGGAAGTGGAGATTGAAGAAGGTGATCAAGGTGAGCAGCTACCTGAAAAGGAAGAGGAGAAAATGCTGGAAGAACAGCAAGAAGAAGCAAGAACAGAGGAAATCCAGGTAGAACCTGCAACCCCGGACTGGCTTGAAAAAGAGATTGCAAGGAAGAAACAGGTAGTAGTTGAGGACACTCCCTTGGATTGGGATGAAATGGTGTCCAAAATTGGCAAAGGAAAGAAAAAGAAGGCAACCAAGGTGGTTTCAAAGATGGAGAGAGATGAAGCGAATAACCAAGTTATCCACATTGCCACCCCTGCCGTGAACAAGACAAGAGAGGATGTCACTGGTGGAGATTACAATGTACAAACTATTAACCTAGGACCGGCATCCATGGAGTAGGATATAGAGGAATATGAAGGGTCTAGTGTTGTGATCATTGACAGACTAAGGAAGGAGACCCAAACCAAGCATGAGCTAAGAAAGGAGAATGAAAGACTTAGGAAATGTTTGGAAGAGGTGATGAAACCCCTGCAATCTCTTCACCCATCTTCCTCTGCTACTCCTGGTTTCCTTCCCAAGGAAACTATCTCCAAGATTGAAAAGATGAAGACTTCGGCTCAAACTGCAGTAGATTGGCTGAAGGATGTGCAGATAAAGGGAGATAGTGCAATCAAGGATATCCTATCAGTTGGGAAAGATGCAATCCGAGCTAAGGAACTGCTAGAATATGTGTTGTCCCAAGACAAGGAAGACATTGACCTCTTGCTGCAAAAATCTAAGGTTATCATGGAGCATGGTAAGGAACAACTGGCTGTGGATGGGATTCTTCCTTCTTCTAGGTTGAATGAACCCTGGGAATGGTTTGAGGCTTTACAAATTCGGCATAAGGCTATGAAAAAGATCCAAAAACAAAATAAAAAAATAGATGGTGATCTAACCGATGTTTATGAGGGTTGCATTGCATTCTTTGAAGTCATGACTGGAAGGAGAAAGATTGCTCCTAAATATCTGAGCTTGGAACAGTTAAGGGAATGGTGGCATGAGGTTTATACCCCAGATTCTGAGAATGTTATAACTGGCCACCAGTTAGATGATGCAGCCACATACCTAGCAGTAATGGATAAGTACCAAGCACATAAGGATGACTGGGATAAGACTGTCAAACAGTCAAAAGAGGAAATTGATTCCATTCAATGTCGGCTTAGGGTATTGCCTTTGCCACCTATCACCGAATTGGATAGAACATTCTTGAAGGTCCAAGGATCATCGGCTCAAAGCAAGGATAAGGGAGGCGGTGTTTAATGCCATTTTGAGATTTGTGCTTCCCTATTATCATAGGGCATGCATTGGACCGAACTACATTGGGGACTATGTCTAGGCCGACCTAGATGATAGATGGCATTTAATGTGTGCCTTATTTTGGTTTCCTAAGGCCGACTTGTTTTGGCGGTTATTCTTATTTTTGTAAATGTTTGGCTGGGCCGACATGTCTTGAGAATTTGCTATAAGGGCATTCCTGCCTCATTGTAAGGGGTTAGACAATTAGATATTAGACATTAAAATTGGAGGAAAAAGGAGTTAGAGCATTTTTTGTGAATTTCTTGAAGCAAGTATTGTAATTAGAACAGTGGAATTGTTGCAGTCTTTTTATGATTTAATGCAATTGAGGACATTGTGGTTTTCCTAGTGAAATCTCTTGTGTTAGTTTATCTCGCATGGTTCTTGTTGTTCTATCTTTCAATTTGCTTAAAGATTTAGGGTTTAGTATTCAGAACTAAGAATTAGTTTTAGTTTGGTGAATGATGTTTATGATTTTATATTTGGAATGTTTGTAGCAATCTCTAGTCTATATTCCCAGTAACTATCTGATTGTAGTAGGCTAGTGAAGTCAACCTGGACCATACATTTAAATGTGCTTAAGTTCGATTGTAGATGAATGTCTATGGTTTGAAAATCTATATACCTTAGAAGATTGCACCGTTCTTGTGATATTGCATTGTGGGTTGATCAAGAACTGGTTATTTGAGATTGGTCCATTCCAGATATCTATTATTTGCATTGTTTGTTCTAGAAATAGTTTAAATCTTATCATATTCTTGCACCCCTACCTTTTGCTATTTCTTTATTATCTGGTTAGATTTAGGATTAGAGATCATTATATTGCAAAATCCAATAAATCGAAAGATACAGTTTGCTTGTAGTAAGGTCCCTTTGTGATTACCAGCATTTTCACATATTATCTAAGTTGTTTATGCATTGTCATGACCTAACATCCGAGAGACCTTGGGGTGATTTTCAGTGTTTTATTGTTGAAAATAACCTTTCAAGAGAGAGAATATTGTATTATGTCTGAGTTGTTGCTGTGCAGAAAACACCATCAACAATAGTCAATACTAGTGTTGTTGTGAGCCTCTCCTTCAAGAGTTGGAATTCTTGCTCGCATTTCTCGGTCCATTCAAACTGTGTTCCCTTCCTTTGGAGTGAGGTGATAGGAGATGCAATTTTGGAAAACCCTTGCACAAACTTCCTATAGTATCCTATGAGGCCCATGAATCTATGGACTTCAGACACATTCTAAGGTACTGGCCATTCCATGATTGCCTTGATCTTCTCGCGTTCCATAGAGACTCCTTTAGCTGAAATGATATGGACCAAGTAGTGCACTCTACCCTGATAGAATGAACACTGGGACAACTTTCCAAAGAGTTTCCTTTCTCTCAATCACTAGAAAAGTATCCTCAAATTTCTATCATGCTCTTTGATAGTATTTGAGTAGACTAAAATGTCATCAATAAAGGTCAGGACAAAATCATCCAAGCAATCTTTGAATACACTATTCATAAGGTTCATGAAGGTTATTGGTGTATTACTTAAACTAAAAGGTACTACTATGAACTCATAATGTCCATACCGAGTTTTGAATGCAGTTTTTAGGATATCTTCTTCCTTAATCCTCAATTGATGTTACCTTGATGTGAGATCAATTTTGGAGAACACCTTCGCTCCCTTCATTTGATCGAACAATTCATCAATACTCAAGAGTGGATACTGGTTCTTGATGGTAACCTTGTTCAACATCTGATAATTTATACACAAATGCAAAGTTCCATCTTTCTTCTTCACAAAAATAAATGGCCCAACGCTACCCAAGGAGACACACTAGGTCTTACGAGTCCCTTATCTAGAAATTCCATTAGCTATACCTTCAACTCATAGATTTTTGTGGTGTTCATCCAATAAGGTCCCTTGGATTGAGGCTCAGCTCTTAGAACTAGGTTGATAGAAAATTTGAATTCCCACTTCAGAGGAAATTTCGTAAGTTCTTCAAGGAATGCATCTTGGAACTCTTTGATAATCTGACAGTCATCTAAATATGGCTCCTTACTGTCAAGATTACTAACATGCACTACATAAATTGCACATCCCTTTTGATGAGCCTTCTTGAGCTACATCACAAAAATTTATCTAAGCTCTAAGGGTCTCTGTATTCCATAAACCTCAATTTGGTTTGCATAATCATCCAGACAGTTGACCACCTTATCCTCACAGTTCACTAAAGCCTTATACTCAGTTAACCAATTTATTCCCAAAATTAAATCATATGAACCTAAGGGTGCCACATACAGGTTGAATTTAGTTTGAAAGGTTGGAAGCTCTATCTCATTGCAAAAGAGACAGGTATCTACCCTCCACTCTACTCGATTATCGTACTGGACTATCCATGAATTTTTCATGTATTTAGGTCTAATGGGTATCTTTGATATTATTCTAGGATTTATAAAACATTCAGTAGCTCTAGTATCAATTAAGATAGAGATAGATTGGCCATAGATCTTACCCGAAGTTGAATTGGTGAAGCATGGTACTTTGCATGTTTGTTATCCACTACAACTTGGATCTGGTGATTCTACTGGTAGCTTCCTTCCTTCCACGACCTCAACCGCTGATGAAAATTTGAGGCATAATGGTCACCTCTCCACAAGTATAGCATCTATCTTGAGGCCCTTTGTGATCTCCTAGCTTTTCCTCTCTAAATCCTTTCTGCTTATGGTCATCTTTCCCTTTTCCTTTGTTTTCTTTCTTGTTCTTTCCACCATTACCATCTTCACCCTTCTCCTTTAATTCACTTTTCCTCTTGAGATTACTAATCTGATGGCTCTTGTCTCCCTTATGAAATTTATTCTTCCCATAATGAGACTTAGAACTTGAATCACTGCGAAGATTGGATAACTGTTGCAACTTTTATTCCTGTTTGGTGGCCTTTTGAAAGACTTAATTCATGGTTTGAGGTTCATGATATCCACTTCAGCTCCTATGTGGGTTATGAGTCCCATTATAAATTTCTAGATACAAAACTGTTCATCCCCCTAATATTGAGACACATACTTCAATAGGTTAGTGAAATTTTCTGAATACTGAATCATAGTCATATTTCCTTGGGTTAAGTTCTGAAATTCTATCACTTTCTTGTCAAATAAAAGTTGCAGTAACCATCTCTTCCTAAAAGCTTGGAGGAAGAGTCCCCAAGTGATCTCAATAAGTTGTAGATTTTGTTCCAACTTCTCATTATCCCACCATGTTGTTGCTTCACCTGATATTTGATACGTAGCCCATGTCACCTTAGTCTATTAAAAAAGGTTATAGAGCTGAAAATATTTTTCCATTTCTATAATCCAAGCTTCAGCTTCAATTCTGATAGCCTTACCATTGAACTTGGGCAGTGCTACTCTTTTGAGGTCTTTCCCAAGCTCTTCTTCAATTCACCCTCATGGACCCGCCCCTGGACCACTGTCTCCTTGATTACCTTCTACATTCTTGTGGTCTTGGTCCTCACGTGCCACTTGGACTTCTTGCTCTATGTGATCCATGCAAGACTCTTGTCGATTCAGAAGCTCTAGAATTTTCTCCAGTCTCTTGTTTGGTTCATTATTAGAACCACTACCACCCCCATCTTTCCTGGTGGTCACCATGTTGTCCCATACTTATCCTAAAACACAATCACGTTTATCGCATCTCAACACAAGGTTCTACGAATAAACATTCTTTTGCTACATCACATAATTTTCATATACATACATCCCTCAACATAGAAAACACACACATATATGCAAGATACACACATTTTAGATTCTCTTGTTGAACACACCAAAAATAATATTATCTAATTTTATTTATGTTTAAGGTGAGTCAATAGACCCTCTTTACAATAGACTTCTAGTTACATCATTTTGATTTATCACTATCAGAAAGAGGTCATTCCTCTAGATTACCATTCGAGTTTGCATCAAACTTTATAGAAGAGGATGGTTGAGCAGGTAGGCTTTCCTTTTCCTCTTTGTTCAACAAGGGTACATTGGGTCCACACCCTAGAGGCCAGTCCCAGATTGCAAAAAGATTTTTGATCTTAGGTGTTCACTTCTCCTCAATCTTCAAGCCTCTCTCTAGCTTGAGTCATGTGAGATCTTGAGCTATAGTTTCATCATCGGGAATTTCTAATGGAACCTCTACCTTGGCATTTCCTTCCTTTATGTCATTCTTATGTGAGGTTCCAATAGTTTTCCCTTTCTTTCATCTTTCCTTTGACCTTCCCATTCTTGCATTCAATTCAGGTTCGGTCAATTCTCAGGATATCAAAATTTTGAGTCAAGGGTCAACTATCCCTAGTCAACTTGGTAGACTCAAAAGGCCTAGAGTTGAACCCTAAGCTCTGATACCAAATGTAATAACCCATTCAAAATTGTTAATTAATATTATTCTAAATGACACAGGAAAATACTCCAAATTAAAAAGATATATCTAGTGGCTAAAGTCAATCATAGCTACACATGTCCATTTAAAATGAGTCAAAGATTCATTAAATTCACTTCAAAATTCAAATTACAATATCGAGTCTTATTGGGATTCTAAGGCCACAATATCATTGCATAGTACATTTTCCTCAACTACATGAATGAATTACATCAAATTACATCATAGACTATAATAGTCTAGTAAACAACTAAGGTTCTCCTTTGAAGCTCGCCTCCACTGATGGATGAGAACATGGTTGAAGGGATTTACCACCCAACCATAAAGCTTACACTTCCTTGGTATTCTTTCACTTGAAGAATGCCTGACCCTGCATGGAAAGTTTAGCAAGAGAACAATCTACAAGGTGGAATTTGGTGTGTTCTCATACATCAACATGCAATTCTATCTACAAGTTAGAAAATAAAATGCATGATCTATGCTAGGAATGACAGAGAGTGAAATCACAGAGTTCATTCATACATACATAATGAACAATATTACTTGGCTTAGCATAACAAGTGTGTTGCAGCAACAAAAAACAATAGGCTCTGGTAAAGCAAACCTATACTCACTATACTCCATTTTGGCACCCATCCTATAAGGTAACTTTCTACTATAACATCTATCTACCCTCTAGTAGCAGCTACCCATAGATTCTCTATAGGGAAATCATGGTCATCTCATAATGAACATCTAAGATTAGTAGTTCCTTTAGTAATTTAAATTTCATCAAATTGCCTCAAAGAAACATACTACTATGCCACAAAAAAGAAATGGACATAGTTGATTTCCCATATTAACCCTCCTAAGAAAAGCACATGAAAATACAACCATTTTTAAAAACATGCATCGAATAGATTCAATTTGCTGAATCAACCATATGAAAGACAAAAGATATGGACACACAGATTTGTGTGGGGAAAACCCTTTTAGGTAAAAAATCCGACACTCCAAAATTGATCGATCCATTGTATTATTCAGCAACAAACAGAGTTACAATACAATCTCAAGCTCTAAGCATTTACAAATTTTAAATCTTGTTCCATTTGGAGAATACAGACAACATAACCACTCAAAATCTTTGCACTATTACAATACTCTCACACAACATATAGTGCAGATCCTTCTCTGCCCTCTCTTTACATTTTTCCTTCTCACCTCATGGAACCCTCATGGCTACCTAGCCTCTCAGCTAGTCTGTCAACCACACAATGGCATTCACATTCTACTCTTAATCATTCTAGGAAATTCTAGCTACAATAGATGAGTAGCCACGAGTAGCTTAACTATCATAGATATGCAACCAATCACCATTTTCCAGCTAATCATCAATCGGGTCCCAACGAGACATTATACACAAGTCACCAACTCATCCAATGTCATATCAGGGAGACCACCTTTAGAGTCTTGTCGATGAAGTAACATCCCACTGATTAATCCTACAGTCGATATGTCAGAGGTTTCCAAAACCTCACAACCTGCAACATGAGGTTATAGAGTTTCAACTTCCCATGACCTTGCAACATCTCCACAGCCCATCAGTCTATTGGAGGGACACTCAAAAAGGTTCCATCGATACCAGCATCTCCTATCGATGAACCACTCCATTGTTCCATCGATGGGACAAGCTTCAGTGTCCCACCGAATACACAACTTCCCATCAATGAGGATCCAATGTTACATATCGTGTTGTCGATGTGACAGCTCATAGACTCCCACAAACAATGTCATCTCCCACTGATAAGTCTTTACCGCCATACAAGTCACTGCTCCATATGACCATCGAGGGAACTCAAGAGAGTCCCACCAATGACATGAAGTCCTACCAACGAGTGACCAAGGAAAGACATCAAGCTATTGTGGAGACTTCTTGGAGACTCCTGTTGACATAACTAACTCTTGTTGATGGAAACAAAACACTAGAGGAAACCATTAGTTCCAAACTGTGGAGGTCATCAGAGTATCAGGGAAACCAATAATAAGTTCCCATCGATGAGGAAGTCAAGATGATAAGAGATAGAAGCAAGACTTCAAGGAGTATATCAAGCCAATAATTTGAGGCACAAATACCAACATGCTCCCACTTGATGAAGAACTTATTGGCTTCTCCCAATCAAAGATCAAAGTCCCTATCTCCAAGACATATGCAACAACATTCAAAAAATTCACCATCTTCAACAACTGTTCCAGCCATCCTCCAAAGAAAAGGAACTCTCCATGGTGTATATGCACCAGTCTATAAATAAAACCATCTCTAGGCCCATCTTATAGTAGTGATTACAACTCACTACCACCACTCCACTATGCTCACAACTTGTACAAAAGCACCAACTTCAAAGCCTCAAATAGAACACAAATGTGAAGCCATTCTCTAGAAACAAGCTAGAACACTAGCCAGAACAACAACCAGAAAACTAACTGCTCCCAGCCAACTGATCAACCCACATGACTGAAAATAGCACCCATGACATGTGATAACCATCCAATCTCACATACCTTCAAGGTATCCACATTAGAAAACTCATGCCACCAACACAACCAACCCATCAACCGTAGATATAAGATCCATGTACAAACCAGTCGAAGAAGGCCAAACACATCTAGGAAATCCCACTACATGGGTAATGCCAAATCTAAAAGAATAGGGCATAAAGATTCTACCAATAGCATAACATAGAGAGTGTAAACATGTAGTTTCAAGGAACCATCCATAATGATATAAAAAACCCATAAATACAACTCTCACAACAAGTCTTCATAGCTCTCCCAAGTTCTTCACACCCAACACAAGAAAGAGATAAATAATCTCCATTTCATCACCCAAGAACATGAGTGAAAAAAACTCTAACCAAATCTCAAACCAATGTAAAATGAAATCAATTCTCCAGGAAGATAACCAAGACCAAAGAGAGAAACACTACACATCATATACCTATAAAACATCCTCCTACATACACCTCTAAATGCTAGCTATGTCAAGTATGATCTCCTTCAAAACACCCCAAAGCAAATAGCATAACAACACCCAACTGTTCAATCTCCAAGATCATACACAACATATATATCATGTAATCAACATGAATGTAAGCCTCTCAAAGAAGATAAAACTATTTCATTTCCCATCTCAGAAAAGAAAACCCATAAAGTATTTCCTAATTGTTCTTATCAACAAAACATATCATAAACTCAAATTCACAAGGAGATAACCATGCTATCCATCTTTCACTATGAATCCGCCAAAACCATTAAATAGCAGTTCAAGATCCATATCATGAAAGAAGGCATAGAACACATCTGAAAGATATAATGGTCAAATACATCTCAAATAGACTTCACTTCCAAGTAGAACAAGAGTGGGAAATGAGAATGCTCCTCCAAGATATACAAGCCACCATGAATCATCCAAGAGAAGTCTCCTCATTGGTCCCTATTGAACTCATGTCCAACCAAGGTGTAGGCTCCTCGAACTTCCTGCTAAAATCTTCATCAAGAGTAACCATCAACAACACTTCTCTCATCTCAAGAGAATTAAAGCCTCACCTTATTCTCTATGTATCCATGAGTACCTGCAAACAATAATTTCATACTAAACTCCAATCTACATCACTGCATTATCATGAAGTTCTTAAGCATATGACCAATACACCCAAAACACAGAGAATCTCTAGACCACTATCAAAGCTCCAAACATTTAAAATAGGAACTTATCATGACATCATGATATTACCATCCCCCTTAGGAGATACCACACTCCAAGTGATCTTACCATGGTCTCAAAAGCAATGCCTCATGCCAAAACTCTAATGCACAAGCAAGAGTATAGCATGACATGAAACAACTCTAAACCAACATCACCTATCAAGCACCACCAAAACCTCAGCCAAAGACTTCAAGCATCCTCCATGGTTCCAAGATGTTACACATCCTCAAATAATGTCCATGCAAATGTGAAAGAACCCTTCTACAGCAACATGATCTAAGAGTCCCTCCTAGTAACATCTACAACACTAAAGAAGATCATTCACCACCAAGTGATGAATCCAAAGTCATTGCTAAAGCTACCACTAAACTGTGACACTTGAGCTTTCCAAACATCATGACCAAGCATCTGCTAATCTAAAAAACCTCCAGGTCCACTCAACAACATTTCCATCTAACAAAAATGCCAAGCAACACCAATATCTCCAAACTAAGTAGACAAAACCATCACTATCAAAAGGAAACACAAACTAGTGTACCCAAGCTATCCATGACATCATGATACACATGCTACAAGTCCCCATAGCTAAATATTCAGGTACTCTACATCATCCATGCTCTCATCTTGAAGCAACCACACCAATGCACAAGTGACCACAAACAAGGCTAGCTGACAGATCTGCACCATCATAGAATCAAACCTCATGGATATTGACAGTCCACTTCTAAGTTGTCCCACAGAAAACATGTAGGTAAATACAACCCATTGCTCAACCCATAGATTCAATCAATGAAACATGAAAACAAATCATTACACTGGAAGCTGCAAGAATGATATCTCAAAGAGAATAACAATGTAGACAACTTGACTCAAACACTAGATCAAGTTCAAATCTGATTTTCCAATCATGTCCACAACAAGCACCATAGTTAAGGGAATCCATTAAGTAGCACCACAAGAATGCTAAGTGACATATAACATACCGACACTTCCATGTAGAGAAGAAACCTAACCTCCTCTCACCATGCATGAAGCATGCATGCAGAACTACAACTATCTCATCTAGTAACACCCCACAAGCTAGGGTCTAAAAAATAGTTTACCAATAGCTCCATAAAACTAAAAGTTTTTCTTGACCATGTAAAACCTACAAAATCATTTTGTTTATAAAACACCCATGCACACCCATATCCACTGCACATCTAGATGACTTAAAAGTCTGCATACAACCATCACAGATAACCAAAACAATGGAATAACATGAATATACATAACCATAGATTCTTTAAACATAAATCTATAAAACCCCTTTAGAACAAAGAAAATGAATTTGAACCATGAAGGTACAAGGCATCCTTAAAAGGAACAAGTAGTACAAAAACTCTGGGCCCAATCCAGACCAATTCCATAACCACCAACATGCATATGCATACGAGAGAGCTAGGCTATTCAAAAAAAATTAGACCACCCAAAGATCAACTTCATAGCCTACATGCAATCAGGGTAACAAAGAACAACACCTTCAATACCAAGACAAAGCACCTGACACAAGCACAATACTCCATGGCTGAATAATAACCCAAGGTTCTCCATATCATCAAGGAGCCTCTCACATAGACACCCAGTATGAATAACTTTGTTGCAACACAACCACAATCATAAACTCACACTCCTTGCATTAGGATTATTCATTGTCAATTCATGAGCTTCAAGCCACATCATTTCAATATGACCAACTCCATTTTCTCCATCTTCAATGTCCTTCATGCTATGTGTTGTCTCTCAAAACAAGAAGGATCAAGGACTTATACTCACCAGAGGATCAATCATTAGTCGACTCCTTTAGATCTCCTCAAGCTTGCCAGGCTAAGAAATCTTCATAGAAGGAATCCACAGAACTGAGAAACAACAAGAATTCTTACATGGAAGCACATGAAAGAATGCCACATGCGAGTCCATGACGTACATGCAACACACACGAAAGTACATGCAACTCACAAAATTTCACATGCAAGAAAAAGTAAATCCCAGAAGAAAGGATTTGATACCACTTCTAGGGAAATTATGGTCATCTCAGAATGAACATCTAAGATCAGTAGTGCCTTAAGTAATTTTAATTTCAGTAGATTTCCTCAAAGACACATACTACTATGCCACAAAGTGGAAATAGACATATTTGATTTCCCACATTAACCCTCCTGAGAAAAGTACATGCAAATACAACCATTTTCAACATGCATCAAACATATTCAACTTGTAGAATCAACCAATATGAAAGAAAAATGATATGGACACACAAATTTATGTGGGGAAAACCCTTTTGGGTTAAAAACCCCACACTCCAAAATTGATTGAGCCATTGTATTATTCAAAAACAAACAGAGTTACAATACAATCTTAGGCTCTAAGCCTTTACAGATTTTACATCTTGTTCCATCTGGAGAATACAGACAACATAACCATTCATAATCCTCGCACTGTTACAATACTCTCACACAACATATAATGCAAATCCTTCTCCTCCCTCTCTTTACATTTTTCCTTCTCACCTTATGGCACCCTCATGACTACCCAACCTCTCGGCTAGTTCAAAAACAACAAAATGGCATTTGCATTCTTCTCTTAATCATTCTAGGAAACCCTAACCATAACAAACAAACAACCATGAGCAGCTTAACCCCCAAAGACATGCAACCAATCACTACTTTCCAGCTAATCATCAATTGGGTCCCAATGAGACATTCTACACAATTCACCAAGTCAGCTATCATCATATTGGAGAGACCACCTTCAGAGCCCTATCGATGAAATAACATCCCACCGATGAATCCTACAGTCAGTATGTCAGAGGTATCCAAAACCTCACAACCTGCGACATGAGGTTCTAGAGTTTCAACTTCTCGCAACCTTGCAACATTGTCGTAACCCATCGGTCTATCAGAGGGACACTCACAAAGGTTCTATTGATACCAACATCTCCTACCAATGAACCACTCCATTGTTCCATCGGTGGTACAAGATTCAATGTCCCACTAAAGACACAACTTCCCACTGATGAGGATCCAATGCTACATATCGAGCTATCAATGTGATAGCTCATAGACTCTCATCGATGATTTCATCTCCCACCAACAAGTCTTTACTACCATACAAGTCACTGCTCCATCAAACCATCAAGGGAGCTCAAGACAAATTCCCACTGACAACATGAAGTCCTACCAACGAGTGACCAAGGCAAGACATCGGGCTATCACAAAGACTTCTTGGAGACTCTCGCTGACATGATTAGCTCCCTTTGATAGAAACAAAAAGCTATAGGAATCTATCAACACCAAACCATGGAAGTCATTGGAGCATCGGGGAAACTAAGAACAAGGTCCCATTGATATCAGGAAGTCAGATTGATGAGAGATAGAAGCAAGACTTCAAGGAGTATATCAAGCGAATAATTTGAGGCACAAATCCCAACATGCCCTAGTCTACTAAGGTATTATTGTTATGTTCAAGAATTTAAAATATTCTTCCCAAATGTTTTCAAAGAAGAAACAAAATACTAATTTGTACTCTAATAAAAAATTAGATTTATGATTCACGGAGTAATTCAACATTTAGTCATATCATTCTTATGACTATATCTACTTAACATCTTAAGCATTTTCCTTTTTAAAAATGTACTTAAAACAAAAGAAGGTATGTCACAAGTATATGTATGTGCATAGACAAAGTCTGTGTGCATACACATATATGTTCCTACTAATGTTTATGTTTATGCATACATTTTGAAATAATTACAAAATTCATATTATAATCTTAAAATAGTATTCCCTTGAAATTTCTTATCAAAATAAATAATCTAAGCAAGTCTATGCTAACAGTTTCTCACATACTGTTATACTCTAACATTTTTTTTCCATAAGAACATTCATTGTTTAAACAAAATGAGTATTGTTTCCTACTAAACAGTCATAAAACAAGTTGTTTATATGAACATTCATTCTTTAAAAAAAGCATGTATTTTTTCCTACTAAATAGTTGTAAATCTAGTTGTTTACATATGAGCATTCATTGTTTAGACAAAACATGTATTGTTTCCTAATAAACAGTTGTAAATCTACATGTTTACATATGTGGATTCATTGTTTGAACATAATAGGTACAGTTTCCTACTAAATAGTTATTAAGCAAGTTGTTCACATATGTACATTCATTATTTGTATATAATAAGTACTATTTCATACTAAATAGTTATAAAGTAAGTTGTTTACAAGCTAAATAGTTTATAGAGCAAGTTGTTTCCAGATATGATGATAACTTTTCAACAAAACAAAGTTTTTTTGCTAAAGAATAACTTCTGTTTACATCAATACTTTTCTATTTCAAACTAACAGAATATATTTAAAGACAATTAATGTCATTTACTCACTTTGTTGATCTTAAGTTGTTTACATGCTACATATTCACTTACAAGTAAATGTTCACCATTTAATACTAAACGGGTTTTTCCATTATGAACATAAAATAAAAAAATCACATAGCATAGTTTCAACCTTAAGAAAAAAATGTCTATTATCCAGATCTTGAACTCTTTCATCACTGAAATGACTATGAGCAACTTTAATATTATAAAGAAACAAAATTTGACATGCTTGCTGGCGAATTTCTTAAGAAAATATTTTAGTTAAGAAAACAAAGAGGTTTCAGGATCAAACAATATTTTTTCCTACTCAAGCTACAACAAATAAACCAAGGTTGTTCTAGATTTCGTCCCATTTGTATGGTTGGGTACTTCCTATCTTAACCTCAAGTTTCATTTGAAATTACCCTTATGGGTATTCTGGCTTATTCCTTAATGCATGCTACTCTTTACTTCATTCAAAATCATATCTAATACTAAATAAAATAAATTATAATATTGATCATTGATGCAGAGGAAGGATGAACCAACTCAAAATAGACCCAAGGGGCAGGGTGTAGCTTGCTTCAACTCCATGGTTGCTCCTAAATGAATCTTCAATACCATTAACAAGGAATTCCATAAAAAGGACTTGGTTCAACAATCTTGTGATAATACACTTGCATTGGACAACTTGACTAAGACTCTAATATTATGAATCAATTAAAAAAAATGGTGAAGACACAAACCTCCATTCGCTAGGATTTGCAACTTTTGCTGCCCCACTAAGACGGATTATTCCACGAGCGAAGAAAGACCCATAAGACATGTTCAACACCTCAACTTAGACCTGGAGATCTCTTTCCAAACACAAAGAAGGTGGTTCGACCAAGCACATAAATTCTAGACTCATGCATGGACCCAAACTCGTTTGGGCATCATCAATTTCCTTGGTTGTGTATCTTATCTTTTGGGATAGTCCTATAAAGACTTAAACCAAACCTTCAAAACACTCAAACCTCTTGATTATAGGCTTGCACATACTTCTAAGACACTAATCAATGTTCTCCACTTCCAAACTTTGAAGAACCATGCAAGGGTTTTAGCTACAAGCACAAAGTAGATGATTTTTCATTATTTTATGTGCTTTGTTGAAGCAGACTGGTGAATATTTCTCCCAAATGTGAACATATTGGGAGTTCTAACCTTATAAATATTGAAGAACATGCAAAGACAAAGTTTTGGACAATTTTATAGCACTTTTGAGCAATGGAAACAAAAGTTATCACATTTTTAGTGCTCACGGTCTGCCATAGCTAGGATTTAAACAACTTTTAGTAAAAATTCAATAACTTTAACAAGACTTAATTAAATTTGATGAAATGAAAAAAAAAATGCAATAGATTCATGGGGATATAAAATATTGATTTCAGATCATCCCATGGTTCATACAACTTGTACAAGAGGACATAAATTGTTGAAACTTAGAAAAACCACAAAAAACTTAACATGTTTTTAGAAAAATGGCTCTAACTTTCCTAAAAATCAATGAAAATTGATGCCAAAAAAAAAGTAGATTCATAGCTTGAAAAAATCCAATAGCTTTCATACCATTACATAGGTTGTACAGGTCATACCAAACAATAGAAAATGACTAAAAATAATAGGAAACCCAGAAAACCAACTTCTTTTCTTCACCAAATTGAAAAATCAATTTCTCCACCACTTTTTTGACTTGGAGGAGTCTTTTTCCTTTCATTAAAACTAATTCCAATCATTATAAAAATGTTTTATTGAATACATGTAATAGTTACTTGTTTTTTTTACACTTTCTAAAAGTTGCATGACATCTTTTAGCAACATTTGTAATTTTCTACATTTTTTAATAAAAAACCCTCTAAACACTCCAAAATGAACCCATATGATTCAAAAAGGTCATAAATGGCCTTATGAAAATTCAAAACACACAAAAAAACCTAAAATCCAAATTTTTGGAACATGACTCAATATGCATCAAAAGATGCCCCTACATCATACTCCCCAGGGAAAAGGAATTTGAATTCCATCTCAAATGATGGTCTAATTTTATTTCTCGTCTTCCAATTGTGTTGCATGCAGAGTTTTTCTCCATGCTTTTCTTGATCTACTCTAGGTGCCTTGATCTTCACGCATTTTTATCGTGCTTTCTTTTCAGACCTCCTCTTGATAATCTTATTCTCAACTACAAGACTCCAAAATTATATTTCTCTGTCATATTCCTCATTACTCACACTACAATTTGCATTATACTCTTGAAAATATGCATATACCTCTTCATTCTCACCTCCATACTCCTCAATATTCATCATAAAAAATGAATATAAAACCACATCATTATAGGTAAACAAACTTACCTTTTCCCTCACTGTTGCAAACATTTCTTCACCATCAGCTGTGACCTTCATCTTCTTGTCATTTGTTGTCCCAATTACATTCATATCTCCATCTATACTATCCATATGCAAACTTTCAATAGCTTCATATAAATATGTATCATTTTTCTTTCCATCCATCTACTTGTAACTCCTCATCCATCCCATCAACAAACAAATCCCTATCAACTTCCTCAAGCAAATCATGCTCCTCATCAACAAAAAAATCTGCAACATCTTCATGGAAATTGAACCATTCCACATACCTAATTTCCTCTTGTTATATATCATCTATTGCATTCTTCCATTCAAACAAATTTGATTCATAATGTTCACACTTTACCTCACTTTCTTTTGCTATCCCAACTTCTTTTCCATCATTTTTTGCTGCACCATTCATGTTTTCATGTTCTTCCTTCCAATCTCCTTCCAACAACTTGTCTATTTTCTCTATCTCCTCTTTCCATAGGAGATCATTCTCCTCTTTGACCACTTGCTTGTCAAATCAAGGACCTTCTATCTTTGACATTTTTGATTCTTCATATGTTGTAATTTTCCTCTCTTCATACTCATCTGCAAGTTTGTTTCCTTCTTCCTCTATCTCCTTATCCTCCAAAGGATAAGTTGTCACTGCTACTACATCAATTTCATCTTCTCCACATCACTGTCCCACACGTTCCATGGATCATTCTCCGCTGCAAATTTATGTTTTTCCTCTTAAAAAATGCATGCTACTATTGTATCACCTTCACCTTCCAATATAACTATCCTTTGCTTCCTTCTTTTTTTAATAATCACCTTTATGGGCCATTTCACCTTTTTTTCGCATTGGCCAATGCCAAACATTTTCTTGATAGGATTTCTCAAGACACTATTGCACTATAAGCTTAATGTGTCTTTCAAACTCTTCCATATCTCTTTCAAACTTTGATCTTATCTTATTGACTATAAACTTCTCCTTCTAAGTTTGTTGCCGCATCTTCTTGTTATCTCTCCTCTTTTCTTGATCCATGCTTCTTGTGATACCTCACCTAGGTTTCCTTTCCATTTCCTCACTACCTAGTCTTTTGGCATCTAGGTTCTTCACTTCAACCTATCAAAAGAAACACACAATTTCCAAATATTCTCTTGCCCAGATCTTTGGGCTCTGATACCAATTTGATGCAAATGAAAGATGAACCAACTCAAAATAGACCCAAGGGGTAGGGTGTAGCTTGCTTCAAGTCCATGGTTGCTCCTAAATGCATCTTCAGTACCATTAACAAGGACTTCCATAAAAAGGACTTGGTTCAACAATCTTGTGACAATACACTTTCATTAGATAGCTTGACTAAGACTCTAAGATTATGAATCAATTCAAAAAAAATGGTGAAGACACAAACCTCCATTCACTAGGATTTGCAACTTTTGTTGCCCCACTAAGATGGATGATTCCATGAGTGAAGAAAGACCCATTAGACATATTAAATCCCTCAACTCAGACTTGGAAATAATTTTCCCAACAATACAAAGGTGGTTCCACCAAGCACATAAAGTCTAGACTCATGCATGGACCCAAACTCACTTGGCATCATCAATTTCCTTGGTCACGTATTCTGTCTTTTGGGATAGTCCTACAAAGACTCAAAAAAAACCTTCAAAACACCCAAGCCTTTTGATTCTAGGCTTGAACATACTTCTAAGAAACTAATCAACATTCTCCACTTCCAAACTTTGAAGAACCATGCAAGGGTTTTAGCTACAAGCACAAAGTAGATGATTTTTCACTTTTTTTGTGCTTTCTTGAAGCAAACTAGTAAAGATTTCTCCAAAACGTGAGCATGTTGGTACTTTTAACCTTTTAAATATTGAATAATATGCAAATACATAATTTTTGACAAGTTTATGGCACTTTTGAGTGGTGGAAACAAAATTTATCACATTTTTAGTGCTCGTGGTCTGCCCTAGCTAGGATTTAAACAACTTTTAGTAAAAATTCAATAACTTTAAAAAAAATTAATTAAATTTTATGAAACCAAAAAAAATGTAGTATTTTCTTGGGGATATCAATATACAATTGATTTTAGATCATTCCATGGTTTGTACAGCTTGTACAAGAGGATAGAAATTGTTGCAACTTAGAAAAGCCACAAAAAACTTAACCTGCTTTCAAAAAAATGGCTCTAACTTTCTTAAAACTCAATGAAAATAGATGCCACAAAAACCAAAATAAATTATATTCATATCTTGAAAAACTCCAATAGATTTCAAACCATACCAAACAACAAAAAATGACTGAAAATAATAGGAAACCCAAAAAATCAACTTCTTTTCTTCACCAAATTGAAAAATCAGTTGATCCACCACTTTTTTGACTTGGAGGAATATTTCTCCTTTCATTAAAACTAATTCCAATCATTAGAAAAACATTTTCTTGAATGCATGTAATAGTTACTTGTTTTTTTGACACTTTCTAAAAGTTGCATGACATCTTTTAGCAACATTTGGCAAATTTTTATATTTTTTAATCATAAATCCTTGAACACTCCAAAATGAACCCATATGATTCAAAATGATCATAAATGACCCTAGGAAACTTCAAAACACACAAAACAACCTAAAATTCAAATTTTTGCAACATGACTCAAAATGCAATCAAAAGATGCCCCTACATCAATCATGAGGATCGATCCTTACAAGTTTACAAAGAAACTTCTCTAACATCCCATCAATTCTTCAAATTGAGGCTTCTTCTTTATACACATATTTTTACTATTGTCCTACATAAAAGAACAATTTTCCCCTTTACCATTATCCGCTAGGCCAATAATGGAAGGTTTTTTGCTTTTAAAGATAACATTGTCGACACATATTGAGGGTAACACAGAGGATTGTTTCCTCTTTTCATAGGTTTGGTAGGAAAACATTTACAAAATTGACACCAAATGGTACAAATTAAATCAAAATATGGTTTTCTGATAGCCAAGCTATGGCTTACTCTACTGAGCGAACATTCTTAACAGTCATCTTTTAGGATTTGATGCCTCATACTATCACAAAAGGCTAGCCAAATGGCTCCATTCAAGATACTAAAAAGAGCAAGCTGTAGGCCATTCAATTCCCCAAAGGGTGGTCACCAAATCTATACCTTTGGCTTAGGCTGAAACACACAAAAAGAAACATTTTATGCCACTATACTATCAATTCTACCATCAAATGCAGTGATAAACACTAGCTAAAAAATTGATAAGATATGATAGTGATATCAATACTAATCCAAGAATCAAATTACCTCAATGGTTGAGACTTGATTAAAGCTTTCCTCATATTTTTCCTACAACTTTGATCTATTTTCTGCCTTTTTAGGTGCTTGTCGATTTTCTTCCAAATCAATCCCCTACTTTTTACCCACCACCTTCATTCAAAATGGTAACCTACCGCTTCTTGCATGCGGTTGGGTGCTAACATTCTAGCTTTTTCTGCCATCGCTGCCCTCTAATTTTGAGTAATGCCTTTATTATTTGGTAGGCCACGACCATCATGGGTCTGCCTTGTAATTGATTTTTCCATAGTCTGACTCTTAATGCATCGGTTATCAACTTGATTTCAATTCAAATTGAAATATATATAAGTATGTATATGTACGTATATATACATGTGTGTGTTTGTGTGTGTGTGTACTATATATATATATATTTATATATTTGTATCTCTATGCATTTAAATGATTTCATTCACATCTTACCATGCATTCAAATAACGTATATATATGTATAGATATATGTAAATATATATGTTTTTTTTAAATAAAATATTCATATACAAGTTGCTTGTTTTTAGTTCCTTCAAATCACAGTGTTTTAATAGACAATTAAATATACTAACCATTCATTTACAAGCACTAAAATAGTTCAAATCGGGAAAATTTTGCTTTTTTATATATGCAAATCAATCAAATT
>VDFB02000013.1:18871972-19119769 GCA_007258455.2 Sequoia sempervirens
TGTAGTAATCTTTCTTGAAATTCCTGAATTGCAACTAAGGGTACTTGTCATAGACTTTTATCTCCCTGTCAGGTTCTTCATCTAGAGCTCTACACAAGCCAATATATTTTCTCCATTCGGCCAAAGAGTAGACCAAGTAGGATGTCATGTAAAATTTGGAGGTCTTTCTGACAGCCATGAACTGCTCATGAAAGCAATCACTAATTATCCCACCCCAGTAAAATGAGGTATCCTCTTCACAGAGAATCTCTTCAATGAAGTAGACCATCCACTCTTGAAAATAGGCTGCAATAGGAAGACCCATTACTTTGCTTAGCAGGGTTACTAAATCATGGTAATTTTCATAAAAATCACTGCAAAAGAGCTCCTGGGGGAACTTTTGCAGCACTGCCCCTCTTCTCCTTGAGCCAATACTGATTGATGAGATTTTTAAACTTGAGGGGATCTTCATCCCACATTTCCTTGCATTCCTTTATGGTTGGTACTTCCATCTCCCTGAAGGTAGGGATATGAAAGGTCTTTGTTATTGCCTTGGCAAACATGTCAGCTAACACATTCCCATCTCTATCTACTATTATTTTGGTCTCTAGCTAGTATGCCTCCCTATAAGACATTAATAGCTTGGAGGTGACAAGAGCAGGAGGGAAGCCCACAAATTTGGCTATCGTGCTGCATCTGATCAATCTTGCATTCTTTGTCTTAGGGTTGATCCTAACCCTTTGCGTGAATTTGTCGATATCAATGTGCCTGATATTTGTGTCAGAAATCTCCTTCCAATCTATGGTGACTTTAGATTTCAATGGCTCCCCTTGGAACTGATATTTCATCTAGTCTTTGTATTCCTTTCCGTGAGGTGCCTTGCATGTCTTCTTTCCTTTGTACTTCTCTGTGCCCACTCCCGAAGGTCCTGCACCTGATTCCATATATTTTGTGGGAAATAGAGAGGTGAGCATATTCGATCATGAAAACACAAAAATGTTAGTCAAATCCCTACAAAATAGTGTTAGATTGGATAATCATCATTCAAGAAATCTAACATATAATCCAAGTTGTCATTTAGTAGTTCAAAGGAGGGATTTTGGAGGATTTGAGCCCCAAGGGCCAGACTTCCCTGGCTAGATGGTTGTTTTGAAGGGAAAATAGAGTAGGGCCGCCCTCAAGGTTCCACCTTGATCAATCATGGGGGCCACTAACCAAAATGGGCCATCTTGGCATGTGGGTCAAAGTTTGTTTGGTGATTGGAAGGAATTTGGATCATCTTTGAGGTAGTCAGAGTCAGGAGGAGGGTCGGTTGTTTAAGGTTTGTTGTTTGGGACTACTTTGGTGAGGAAGCATTCTGTGGGAGGAGTTCCACCAAGCGAGACCCGCGAGTTGATAGGGCAATTGGAATCATGCTTTGGTCTCTTAGGCATTAGGTTCGAAAGGGGAAGGAAGCCGCTTGACAATTGCCATTCGAAACAATGGACATAAAGCGGAAGCCTGCGGGAGGAAGTCCGAAGGCACGAGTTCGGAAAAAGGCCTGACCTTTATGTTTTCCTTTGTTTTCACTTAGAGATTCCCATAGGCAAATAGAGGTTCAGGCCTTGTGTTAGCTCTCAAAAATATAGGTTGAATGCCTCAAGAGGTTGCCAATCTCTTGATACACTTTAGGGTAACAGACAAGGTTAAGAGAACTCAACCTTCTACTCTTCAAGTGCTACTAAACCTAGGCGGGTGTACCTTTCTAAATGAAGCAGACTTGACTTATGAATATATTTCTTGCATAATGATTTTTCCACAATGGCAGATGGAAGTGAACAAATGAAATCAAACTTGATAGCAATCTTTTGATCTAAAACCTAAAATGCTTAATTAACAGATATAAAGAAACTGAATGAATTCAAATGATGAAATTGTAGAGACCCGTGCCTTGTTGGGTATACAGAGTCAAATGAAATAGAAGTGGGAAAATTATTCTGGTATAAAATCAAATTGCAAGCATATGATATATTCATAACTTGTATAAACAATGCAGGATTATGACTACTAAGATGTACTTTAATAATCCAGATGAATCTTCCTAATTACTGTGATCAACAAAAAGGATTTAATCTCTGCTTAAGAGAACCAATAGATTAATCACACAGATACAACAAATGTGCATTGACAAACTGAACATAAACTTGTTATGTCAATTTAAACAACCAAAAAGAATCAAAATGGAGATAGCTTAGCAATACTTTTCAATAAACTCAACATACAATTGATACCAAAAATAAACTACCACACTAGCTGAATTTCATTGGAGTCCCCATTTGAAAACATGCACCATGGTCTCTGACATGAGAAAATTATTCTACTATATCCATCTCTACCTACTACTTCTAATCTAAAATCTGATGATGTCTCAATTACAACCGGGATGCATATTTATACACTAGCATTAGGAAAATAAATCGCTTTGAGATCACGTTGGCCACCATAGAATTCGGGAAAAACCATGTCGGTCTGCAACGGTATTTTAGAAAATCTCACATGTTGGCCCACAGCGTTTGAATTCTGTATTAAACATTCACTAAGATATCCCCACAAGTATGCCAAAGGCAATTCAATTGCTGATCACTGTCTACCCGTGTTCCCTTGTTCTTCATGTTGTTCACTTTCGCCGTGACCACCTGCTCACTACACCGAAGTCAGGAAGCATCCATACACCGAGATGCATTTTTGTTTTATTCACTGTCGCTATAGCCTTGTGATATCAGGGAAACCTCTCGCATATTATTATGTCTCACCGAAAGTCTTCACTCATATCAAATTGTTGTGACACTTGTTTCTTCTTACCGATGAGTCCATCTATCCCATATATGTCGTTGTAGCTTATCGCTCTCGGGGAGACCTCTTGCAGATTTCATTACCTTTCCCCGAAAGCCCCTTTTTCCTTTTGTATGTCGCTGTGACTTTTCACCATCGGGGGGACATCTCGTAGATTACATTGTTATACCGAAAGACCTCGAGCTCACATCCGTTCGCTAAGACAACACAAAATTCATGCCAAAACCCATCCAATAGAAACCTTTAGTAACCCGTTGGTGAGACATACATGCTTCACTATGACTTCCTGGCACAGACATTATGTTTGGCTGAAGCGAAGACTCAAATGAAGTGTTGGCAAGACTAAAGGTCACTCAACGAGACCTCATATCGATAGCCCCAACCTATACCGATAAGACTCCTCCAGCCACCGGTAGTCAGCAAGACAAGCAGGACTCGCCAAGACATAATGTCAATACTACCTAGCTCCGCCGATGAATCCTTATATGCGCAAGTCGGTGAGACCTGACCCATTTGGGGAGACCTCACACAGATGAAAATACTTATGCCGATATACCATTCCTCTGTCATCGAAACAACATGAAATTTGTGCTGATAACTGCCGGTGAGTAAACTCCAATCGCCATGACACAGAAAACATCTTGCCACTAGGCAACATAGATGTTTTATCATAAAAACAGATCAGGGAGACCTAGATATTGTCAGGCCAATAAGCTTGCAACAAACAAATGTTAGCAAAGATGCATGACTCGATGGATTCAAAGGGTAATATGGCAAAATATGGGCAGAAAATGGGTGAAATATGCACACGGTAGGACCAATCTGGAAATTATGAGTAAAACCAACATGTGAAAATATCAGATTTTTATAGTTCCAATAGTGGCTCCATTTGAGGATGAATGATAGTGAGATCATTACAAGGATCCAAAATCTTTGGGTGAGCAGACCAGCACAAAATGAGCAAACTGGAAATGGACAGAGGGCAAGATGGAATGAATGCAAAATAGAAATGAATGCAAAACCCTAAACTACTATGCATGGAAAAGAATTTTAAAGAGGACAAGCAAGAGTTGTCCATGCACTAGCAACCCTAAATCCTCTGTGTTACAAATTCACCTATCTTGAGTTGTTACGGTCTGAAACTCAAACCAAGCTTTCCCCTGTCAAATACCTAATTTTCTCTTGCATTCATCAGACTCTTCTTGAAGATACTCATGCAATATTTCCTATCATTGTTATTGCAAGTTCTTATAGTATCATCATGTTCGGTTTGGCCCAAAATCCCTACACCCTTCTGTAGTTTGAATTCTTCTCAACCATGGGACAAACCCTTGTTGTTTTCAACATACAAAGTGCATGCAGATTCAATACAACATTTTATATTTCCTCTCTTACTGTTATGAATTATGAAACACTCTTTCAACTGTATTAAGAATTTACCATCAAAGTGCTTCTTTTGAGAATCAAAAAATTGTCATATCAATACTATCTGAAGTAAACAAGTCTAAAACCTTTTTCACCTCTTTAGTACCCCTATGACTCAAATCTTCAATATTAAGCATATATGAACCAATCAAATCTGGAACACTATCATCCTTGGTATGTAGACAAATGTCTTCTCCACATGAGATATAAATTTCAAAATCACATACCTCTTCTTGAACAGACACATGCATTTGGTCAATTCCAAAAGTTTCACCATCAACTAGACATAGAGCTTCAAGATCACCCTTATGTATATATCTTTGATAATCAAGAGTTAACAAATCTGAAACTTGCTCACTACTAAGCAAACAGGTTTCCACATTTTCATTATTACATTCATACTCATCACTTTTGTCATCATCAAAAAGAGGCCCAAGATCATCAGAGAATGAAAAATTACCAGCATAGTCATTTTTTCCATAACTTGACACATCCCTTTGTTTATCTAAAAATACCCTTTGCTCAACATCAAGTGGATCTGAAAATACCTGAAATTCATTATGGGGCAAACCCTTGCAAAACATTATCTGATCCTCTTTTAAATCTTCATCGTGCAATGGGCCTAAAATTTTTTGGAAATCATTCTCAAATTTATAACCCTCCTCATCGAATGTATCTTTGTAGCTTTCAACTGCAGCTAGAGGCATTGTATAGTCACTATCAACATTTCCCATTGCCCCTTCATCCTAATCCTCATAAGAGGTAGAAGAATCCCCTTGTTGTAGATCAAAATCCACAAGTGCTTCTTCAAAATCTGAATACTCATTTGATCCCTCATAACACACACTGCCCTCTCTGTCACAATCTGTTATGCAAGAGAGATATCTTGTACCTTCATCTTCACTATGCAAGCTATCACAAGAATCATACTGACTTGCACATATCTCATCATCTATTGGATGCATTGTTGAATCAATTTCTCTATACTCATCAGAAATACAATCATTGGAATCAACATTGATAGTGTTCTCATACCTTATTTTATCCATGGCATCAATGAATTTATTCAAGTGACCATAGGCACACTGTATTGATGACCATGACCAATAAGTTGATTCAGGCTCCCATGCTTTTATGAACTATGCAACAAAAATGGGTCTTGTAGGCTTACAGTTAGGAGGCAATTGCATACAAACACTTATCATCCTATTGTACAAAGAAGTCAAATCTTCTCCTTCATACTTCCTTATGCCAAGAAATGCATCAAAGGGGTAAATTCCATACTCTGATTGTGTGCTAGAGTCATGGCTTTGAGTAAACACATACTCAACATCTTCTTCTTCAAATTATTGATCCTGGCATACATATTGATGCAAATTCTAATTTTCTTGAATTTCCAATAACCCATGGGAAGCCCAATTTGGTGCAGATAGATCTCCATATTCCTTGAGAAATCGATCCTGAAATCCTTGGAGAGATTTAATAGAAGCTACCGGTAGGCTGTTGAACCAATCCCTAGCATCTTCAATAAGTGATATCATAAACAGCCTCATATGTAAATCCTCATATGGCACATCCAAACCCTCAATGAAATCATTGAAGCTCCTCAAATGATCCTCAATAATGATTGTGTTACTCCCTGTAAACTTAGGGACAAGGCATCTCCAATTCATATCCATAGGGTAAGGGTACCGTTGAAACCCTGTTAGGTTGAATTGCTTGATCATTGTCATGCACAGATGGGAAGGGACAGGTGGGTACATATTTTGTTGTGCATGATATGCACTGTATCCATTGTAGAAATTTCCAATTGTATCATCAGGTGCTTGAGGAGCCCAATAACTTCCTACATTCGTTCCATATACAAATTCCATTCTTCATCAAACTTTTTTCCAGAGTCGCCACCTACTTTTCCAAAAGTAGGAAAATAATTATTTCTGATCTTTTCCCTGGCGGAATCACTCTTTCTGAATCTTCTCAAATTATATCCTTTCCTTCACTGACTCTAAATGATGGTCTTCAACCAAATTTTCTAATGTTTGTCCCCAACGGAGTCACCAATTTGTTAACTCTAAAAAACGCAGGCTGAATGCCTCAAGAGGTTGCCAATCTCTTGATACACTTTAGGGTAATATACAAGGTTAAGAGAACTCAACCTTCTACTCTTTAGGTGCTGCTAAACCTAGGTGAGTGTACCTTTCTGAATGAAGCAGACTTGACTTATGAATATCTTTCTTGCACAATGATTTGTCCACAATGGCAGGCATAAGTGAACAAATGAAATCAAACTTGATAGCAATCTTCTGATCTAAAACCTAAAATGCTTAATTAATAGATATAAAGAAACTGAATGAATTCAAATGATGAAATTGTAGAGACAAGTGCCTTGTTGGGTATGCGGAGTCAAATGAAACATAAGTGGGCAACTTATTCTGGCAGAAAATCAAATTGCAGGCATATGATCTGTTGATAACTTGTATAAACAATGCAGGATTATGACTACTAAGCTCTACTTTAATAATCCAGATGAATCTTCCTGATTACTGTGATCAACAAAAAGGATTTAATCTCTACTTGAGAGAACCAATAGATTAATCACACAGATACAACAAATGTGCATTGACAAACTGAACATAAACTTGTTATGTCAATTTAAACAACCATAAAGAATAAAAATGGAGACAACTTAGCAATACTTTTCAATAAACTCAACATACAATTGATACCAAAAATAAACTGCCACACTAGTTGAATTTCATTGGAATCGCCATTTGAAAACATGCACCATGGTCTCTGACATGAGAAAATTATTCTACTGTATCCATCTCTACCTACTGCTTCTAATCTAAAATCTGATGTCTCAATTACAACCGGGGTGCATATTTATACACCAGCATTAGGAAAATAAATCACTTTGAGATCACGTCAGCCACTGTAGAATTCGGGCAAAACCATGTTGGCCTGCAATGGTATTTTAGAAAATCTCACATGTCAGCCCACAACATTTGAATTTTGTATTAAACATTCACTGAGATATCCCCGCAAGCATGCTGAAGGCAATTCAATCGTTGATCACTGTCTACCTATGTTCCCTTGTTCTTCGTGTTGTTCGCTTTCGCTGTGACCACTTGCTTGCTACACCGAAGTCAAGAAGCATCCATACACCAAGATGCATTTTTGTTTTATTCACTGTTGCTATAGCCTCGTAACATCAAGGAAACCTCTCACAGATTATTATGTCTCACCGAAAGTCTTCATTCATATCGAATCGCCATGACACTTGTTTCTTCTTGCCGACGAGTCCATCCATCCCATATATGTCGCTGTAGCTTATCACTCTCAGGGAGACCTCTTGCATATTTCATTACCTTTCCGCGAAAGCCCCTTTTTCCTTTTGTATGTCGCTATGACTTTTCACTGTCGGGGGGGACATCTCGTAGATTACATTGTTATACTGAAAGACCCCGAGCTCACATTTGTTCGCCAAGACAACACAAAAATCATGCCGAAATCCATCCAATAGAAACCTTTAGTAACCCATCAGTGATACATACATGCTTTGCTATGACTTCCTGTCACAAACACTATGTTTGGTCGAAGAAAAGACTTAAATGAAGTGTCGGTGAGACTGAAGGTCACTCGTCGAGACCTCATATCGATAGCCCAACCTGTACCGATAAGACTCCTACCGCCACCGGTAGTTGGAAAGACAAGCAGGACTTGCCAAGACATAATGCTGATATTGCCTAGCTCTGCCGATGAATCCTCATATGTGCAAGTCGGTGAGACCCGACCCATTCGGGGAGACCTCACATAGATGAAAATACTTATGCCGATATACCATTCCTATGTCACCGAAACAACATGAAAGTCATGCCGATAACTGTCGATGAGTAAACTCCAATCGCCGTGACACATAAAACATCTTGCTGATAGGAAACATAGAAATTTTATCATAAAAACGGATCGGAGAGACCCATATATTGTCACGCCGATAAGCCTGCAACAAACAAATGTTAGCAAAGATGCATGAATCGATGGATTCAAAGGGTAATATGGCAAAATATGGGCAGAAAATGGGTGAAATATGCACACGGTAGGACCAATCTGGAAATTATGAGTCAAACCAACATGTGAAAATATTAGATTTTTATAGTTCCAACACCCTGGAGGCCGGAAGAAAAGAGGTGGTTTACTCTTCCACGATGGCTGAAACATGACAGAGTCCCGATGGTGGAAGTCCAACGAGAATGGCCTGCCGAAGGTTGGGGCACTTAAAACTTATAATTTCATTCATGCAACTGAGGGATGATCGGGGCCCGAAATGTGGAAGGTAGCCTCTAGAAAGTCGTGAGGAATGGTGGTGCTACTATGGCGATCCACGGACGAAGGTCTACATGTCAGGGCCCACAAGGAATTTTGGCATACAATTGTTCATGCAAAGATCAATCGGCCAAGAGGAAGTTGAGGTCCATAGTGCCAGAGGTCTAGGATTAGAATACCATCTTGAAACAACAAAATTTCAATGGAAGCCCGGCAATGGAAATCTGTGAGACAGAGTCCAAATCATACATTGACTTGAAATTTTACTAACTTCCACCTTAGGTCAACTGAAAGGCCGAGGTCCAGCCACCAGAAAGTGGGGTCTAGAAAGCTATTTGGAATGGTGATTCATAGGTGGAGTCCCAAGGACATGATCCCACAAAGATGGACCGACATAACTTTGGTCCTTCAGTTGGCAAGGTGATAGGTGCTTCCTACGGTGGCGGGTCCAAATGATAAGTTCATCGTTTATAAGTTTTACTTATGTTTTCAAGTGTTAATGATGGTGATGGGAAGCTGCGGGCCCATAGAGTGTGAATTCTCTAGCCCAAGAACAACGCTAGAGGGATGAGGTTTTGTACTTTCCTTGCAAGCAATTCGTGAAGTTTTTCCAGATTTTGTCATGTGGGTTTTGTGTGCAACAACTTTCTCTATCTAGTTCTTGAGTTGTTCCTCACTTTTGAATGCATCATTTTAGAAAAAAATGGAGAAAACTTGAAGTGGGGCAAGGTGGCGAACTAACCTAAGGAATTTGATAAATGTGAAAAATGAACCAGCTAATATACACATTGAATTGGCTGTGAAGCTTGTTAGGCTTGAAGGCAGTGACGAAAGCTAGCATTGGATCGCTTTGATATCTCTGATCAAGTTGTCATGTAAAAATGATAGGTCGAATCTAGATATTTATACCCTTAAGCACATTTAATGCCTCCTAATTAATGCATGTATGGTAGACCCAAAGGTAGGTGTGTTGAAATTTGAAAACAGTTGCGGGAGGGCCGGATCCCGATTGGTGGCATGTCGTCGGCTGATGGTCATTTGAAACGTTTAGAGGAAAACCACTAGAAAAGAAGACCCCAAGGTTTGATAGGTGTAACTCTGCTAGAAGATGGTCATTTCAGAAAGGAAAGGAAGATGTGCAACCGCAGGAGGAGCGAACCGATGTGGTAGGCCCGATGAGATGGAAGGTCATCGAACTTGTTAAAACATGGGAAGTAGAAATCAAGGTGGTGAGTCTTGGGTTATAGAAGGATGAGGTCCTTCGGCCATTTGAAATGGTAGATGTGTTAGGGAAACTCATCAAGGGAAACCTACAATGGCAGACCCGCAGGGTCCGAGGGACGCCAGCAGGGGAAACTGCTAAGAGGTCCTTGCAAAAACACAAAACATAGAAAATTTGAGGGGGTGAAACATGGTCAACTTGAGATGACACTTTTATGGTTCACTAACCATTTGAGACACCAAAATAGGGGGCACACAAAATGAGGCAGCAAGTAAAAAGGAAGAGAGGGTCCCCATTCTGAATGGGGTGTGTGCGTTAAGGGCACAACAAAGCCTCAACCCTTGAACCCTCTTATACCCTCTACGTCCCTCTGATCTACCGTATACATTAAACCCTCAACCCTCAAACCTCAACCCTTAAACCCTTAAGTACCCTCAACCCCTATACCCTATACCCTCTACATTGGAACCTCAACATCCCTAATATTTTACCTCTAGCCATATTATACCCTCAAACTTCCTAGCTATACCCTAAACTCTCTACCCTACACCCTTAACATCCATCAACCCTAAACCCTTAAACCCTAATCCTTGAACCATATACCCTCTAGTACCCTCGACCCTAATCCCTCAAAATTAGTTAAACCCTTAAACCCAATTATAAAACTATCTACCCTAATCCCTCAACCCTTAATTAACCCTCTACCATCTACCCTTAGCCCTAGTTAAACCCTAATCCAACCTCAACCCCTATACCCTCTACCCTATGCATTGGACCCTCAACCCTAGTAATCCCTCAACTTGCATATACCCTCAACCCTCTACCCTCAACCTTTAACCCTTAGGCCTCAACCCTTAAACCCTCTTACACCATCTACATCCCTCTGATCTACCCTATACATTAAAATCTCAACCCTCAAATATTCTCAAACCTCAACCCTTGTTAATCCCTCAATCCTCAACCCTTAAATCTTCAAGTACCCTCAACCCCTATACCCTCTACCCTCTACATTGGAATCTCAATGTCCCTAATATTCAACCTTCAACCATATTGTACCCTCAAACATCCGAGCTAAACCTAAACCCTCTACCCTCAACCCTTAACATCGCTCAACTCTAAACCCTTAAACCCTATATATACTTTAAACCTTAAACCTTAATCCTTGAACCATATACCCTCTAGTACCCTCAGCCATAATTCCTCAACCCTCTACTAAACTCTCTACCCTAATCCCTCAACCCTTAATTAACCCTCAACCCTCAATCCTCAACCCTAGTTAAACCCTAATTTGGACTCAACCCTTATACCCTCTACCCAATACATTGGACCCGACTCAACCCTAGTAATCCCTTAACCTGCATATACCCTCAACCCTCTACCCTCAACCTTACACCCTCAAACCTCAACCGCTAAACCCTCTTATACCCTATATATCCCTCTGATCTACCCTATGCATTAAAACCTCAACCCTCAACCCTAGTTAATCCCTCAACCCTCAACCCTTAAACCCTCAAGTACCCTCAACCCCTATTCCCTCTACCCTCTACATTGGAACCTCAACATCCCTAATATTCAACCTTCAACCATATTATACCCTCAAACATCCTAGCTATACCCTAAACCCTCTACCCTTAACCCTTAATGTCCCTCAACCCTAAACCGGCCTTAAACCTTCTACCCTCTACCCTTAGCCCTAATCCCTCAACCAACCTATACCCTCAACCCAATACCCTCAACCCTAAACCATTAAAATCTCTACCCTCAACTGGTGAATGCGTACCCTCTTATACCCTCAACCCTAATCCCTCAACCCTTGAACCCTTCAACCCAAGTAAATTACTCTCAACCCTTAATCCTTTTAGAACTGAAATATCTCACATTTTTCAATAGCCTCCACCCAGCTATCCTCCACATTTCATATAAATTCATCACATTTTAATTTTATGATCAACACAAATTGTTGAAATTTGTGTGACAAGATCCATTTTGTAGCCCACATTGCCAAATTGACACACCGATAAATGAGTTTGAGACTCCATAATATTTCCCCATTCCTAAATATAAATTAGCACTATCAGCCTAACAATTCCTCATTAGTGGAGCCCCCATCATAGCCTCGCCAATGGCCTGATGAAAGTAGTTCATAACCTAGTATTTGTGTAACAATACCCTATCGAGATGACTCCTAAGGAGTTTGATAGAAACAAGGTTGGATTGAGACAGTCACAATCTCAATGCCCTGAGTCCTTGCTTTGAGAACTCCTAATGGATCTTTTTCCCCTGACCTATAAGTCCTATTCCTGGTAATAGAACCCTTGGTCTTGCTAACCAACCCTGCTATCATTCACAATGCTGTAACCAAGTCATTCTTGGTGCTCCTTCTTCACATTTCATCATCTAGCCCTTAGTTCACTTAAAGACTAGCCAATGCAAGGTGCTTCCCTACTCTGTTTGCAGGGGTGTGTGTTAACTTAAATGGTTTTCTTGACTTCAAAATGGTCTAAGAATGCTCCCTGTCCAAGCTCAAAGTTCCATTCTTCTATCACTTTCCTTAAACCCTAGCTTAGGGTTTGGAAAGGCTACAAGAATTAGGTCTCTTGAAACAAATCAAATGGTTAATACTCTTTCGTGCTAAATGAACACCATATCCACCAAGAAGGAACCCTGGCTCAATTTTGGAGCACTATAATATTTCAGTGGTTTCAGCACTTCTTAGGTCGTACATAAGAATATTCCAGATTTTGGGAATTTTAGGGCTTTTAAAGCCTTTTCTTGGATACACAAGAGACTGGCCTCTTTCTTCAGCCACCAAATGATATGATAATGACTCTTGACTCTTTTCAAAGCTTTGTATGGTCCCATGCAACCATTGTAAACACTTCTTTACTGGAGATGCAACACCCCTGCAATGTGGAAATAGACTTTGCACAATCTTTCCCTAACCGGGTTTGATGAACTCACCTAGGGAAAGCTACCTAGCATGCTACCAACACTCATAAAGCATTATTTATTTACACTATATATAGATATGGAGTCTACCCTAGTTTCCATTGCTCCCATACTTCTAGGTATGGGCAGGAAATAAGTTAAAACCCCATATTTCTGGTCTTTACCAGTCCAAAACAACAATACAAAAAAAAACATAGTATTTACAATAAGACAAAAGCGATGGAAGAGCTAATTAAAATTCCACAAGAAATGCCTTGAAAGGTTGCACTACATGTTACTTAACACATCAAAAACTTTATTTAACTCATTTCTTGTAGCTGTCACACGCAAGAATAGGAAAATCAACCTTTTCAACAAAAATCACTGTTTTCTTTTATTGTTCTCATGATCTACCAACACACAAAACTTCTAACCTCCAATACAGGTCAAGGATGAGCTTTTACCATGCCTAGGAAATAGTTAGGTTTTTCCATTTAGCCTAAAAATGGCCAAAAACAAACTGTTCAAAAACAAAGTGTGTTTTCAAACTTTTTACAAGAACTTAGGAAATGACCACCAAAACATTTCCCAATTTATTAAACTTTTACCTAATGAACCAAAAGGTCCTCAAACACAATATAAAGGTGTTCAAGACCTTACACAACAAAATAAGATTGATTTTAAAACAAAACTTCAAAATCTACTTGTACTTTGGCACCTTGGCAGGTGCTCTGCACCATGTTCTCCCCGATAGACCGATAGAGTCAACAAAAGTAAGCACATCATTGAAACTCATGAACATCGATGGAACGAATGTTTGCTTTCCCTGATGACTTGATATAATAACAAATTATCAATAATTAAAATATATCAAGGGAATTAATGTGTATTGGGGTAATATATTCAAGCATCCCACTGATAGACCAATGGAAAGTTGTTCATCGGTGGAGAAGGTGGCTATCAGTGGAAGAAGGATCGCAGTCTCACCAATACGGTGATGATGATTGTACTAAATAATGTGACATCTCAAGGCATCATCAAGATATTTAAAATTAAATACTTCCCTCTGATGACAAGATTGAAATGAGTGGTGTATTTATGAGCTAGAATTGAAGCACAAGTTGATTGCATAATTGTCACACAATCATGAAGATTTTGTTGAGGACAAAAGTAGAAAGGAAGAGCTAGGAGTTCTTATGTAGCAGAAACCAGTGGAGGAAAAATCCAAGTACACCAATCCGAGTTGAGCAGTTGTATTTTTTCAAAAGATTAAGAATTCAAACAATGGAGGAATAGGTAGCAAAACCCAAAGCTACGAAACAAAATTTGAGAAGAGACTCTTGAATCAAGACCTGATAGATCAATGCCCTGGGTTAGGACCGAGACCTAGGAGGAGTGATCAAATGAATCCTTCAATGGATAGATTATTAGATAAACATAAGGGCTTGGGAGATATTTGGACACCATGACGCGCGTATGAACTCTTCATTTATCATTACAAAAAACAATTTAGGTTTCATCCAGTCTACAACCCGTGGAAGTTGAACTTGGGAAAAATCATAGTGCCCAATGCGTTCGTAAATGTAGAACTAATTAAAGCTCTGGCTAGCAAATATGACCCAAAGAGGAGAACTATTCAATCACATAATGGGGTTGACGTGCTTGTTATTTCTGAGGATTTAATTTCTAATGTTTCTCAATTGGAGTGTCCTATGAACTTTCCATTCATGGTTAGAGACCTCTTGATAGAGTATCACCATATGGATACTAGCTACAAACAATGGAAACTACCCTTGCATAGGCCCAAGAATGAAGGATGCCAACTCAAGAGGTTTTCGAGCAATGAAAACCCTCCTTTTCATGAGGAATTTTTTGAAGAATATTTTTGATACACTTATTATTTAGTTGGTGAGGTCTTGGGGGTAGAGGTCCCACCTTTCATGTCTATTTCCCCAATGGTATTAACTGCAGACATACAAAGCACTGATGCCAAATCATTCAATTATGCTAGATACTTGGCCAATGCCCTAAAGCAGGAGCTTGAAAAGATTAAAAACAATAGTGAATATATTCATTTCAAACATTATTCTTTGTTCATGCATTTTCTCATGCATGAGGGACATGTCAGAAGGTTTTGGAGTGAAGAATTAAGAATAAGAGATATAGATGAAAATGGAAACCTCAAACCTATACAGATGTGGACTTCATTGTGGGATAGTTGATTTGGTAGATCTCATTATCTTTATTTTGAGAAGTTTTTTGTGAAACCATTAATGAAGTTGTTGGGATATCCATGTGATTATAACTTATCCCCAAAAGTACAAAAGTTTCTAAGACCAAAGGAAAATGACCTAACGAATAAGGTGAATCATAACTAGGGAGACTAGTATGATTTTCCTAACTACAAAGTGATCAGGGTTTATGGGTTTGAAGGAACTCCAGACTTGCTGCCACAAGTAGTTCTTGATAGAATTACTTACTTAGAAATTGTGAGGAAATTGGAAAAATATGATGCCAAAAATGTCAAAAGACACAACAAACAATCAATTATTCCCAACACTTTATGTTTCAGAGACTTTACAGTGGTTGCAAATGAGGGATATGATGAAATTGATGCTAAATTAGCACAGTATAACCTCCCTCTAGGAAATAAAAGGGAAAAATTTGATGCAAAAGGCTTTATTCAGAAAGCAAGGCTATCACATGGGTTATCAGGATATAAGCATGTGTTCTCAAATGAAGATGTGATAAAAAAACCATGATGAAGCCTCTACCACTGACATAATGATTGCATATAATAGGGTTATGCTAGTTGAGGAATGGAAAAGAAGAAATGTCCCATCTTATTCGAGGGCATTTGGTGAAATACATGATCCTCTAGAAAGGATTGAGAAAATCATTGCTCATGTGAATGAATTGGTAAAGTATGTGCCTTTATTTGTCTTTGATGCCACTCATGCAACCTATTCAGGAGTGTAGGTTGAAGATATAGGGCCCTTAGATTATATTCCTTCACAAACAACTCCCGAGGTGAGTTTTTCTGTAGATACTGATATAAGTGAAGATGAGGAGAGTGATGAGGAAGATGTGGAAGTACAAAAAATAAGTGCTCTTGTAATTGCAAAGTATGAGCTTCCTCGGGAACACAATGTTGTAAGATTTGAAGCATTAGATGAATTATCTGATGATGTTAGGGTCAAGGCTGGACAAAAGTTCATTTTTTATGGATATTTTGTTAAGTCTTTTGAGTTTAAATCATTTGTTTATGAACATAAAGGCAAGCAAATGAGACAAAAGATGCAAGATGTCACTCCTGAATGAGAGGCTACTACTTTGGAAGAATTAAAAAAATAAATAGACAAAGAGATGGAGTCCATCACTCCTAAGAGAGGGAGAGAGTTACTTCAAGAAGTTTGAGTACTGCTTTTTCCTAGGTGGGATATAAGCTCTACAATTGTGTCTGATAGTTTCAAAAAGAGGGGACAAAACATTGAACTTAATAGAGGAAGCAAGTGATAAGATGTATTCAGGATTTGGATACAATCCAGATGAGGCCACCCCATGAAAAAAGACCAGCTATGATTGATAATCCAAACCAAATGTTTGGAAATATCTTAGTCCAAAGAGTAGGGGATACCAATCCCATGGAGATAGCAAAATTGAATGTCAATGTGGCGAAATTCACCAAAGCACAGATTGATAAGCTAGTTAAAGAAAATGATAGGTTGAAGAAGGAATTAGTGCATCAAAGAGAAATATCATCTTCCTCTTCCACACCAGAATTGTATTCCCCATGGATTGAAAAGGATACGAGAGTATTGGATGCAATGGCTGATACAATTTATTGGAAAAATTGCCACTTGAAATCTCAGGAAAAATGTAAAGAATTGGAGAAAGAAGTCAAAACCATCAAGTATAATACTGCATCTAAAATGATCAAGGGGAGATTCAATAAGATGATGAAATGTGTTGATGAATATTGGAGACAATTTAAGCAGGTATACTCAGCAATAGAGGTGAATGAATGACTACAAGGGATAATAATTTAAAAGAGAGAGGAGCTTTGAGACAAGAAAATCCTGAAAAGGAAAAATAATGCAGACACATAAAAAATTGGCAGAATCACACAATGGATATCATAATGGGCTCATCAAATATCTCGACTGCTTCAATTTGACTCCAACACTTTATGATGATATGGGAAATCCTCAAGAGTATGATGATTGGAAGGAAGAGTTTGATGCACTTCTGACTGTTGCACTACATGAAATCAATGATGAGGAAATAATTTTACAAAATACTCACCAACAACTTGAGAAGATGATGTATAGGAAATGTGATATGAGGGGAGTGCTCTCCAATACAGATACTTGTGCTGAAAAAGAGTACATTCATCACCTCTTTGCATTTAATTTGTTCCTTAACCAAACAATGGATATACTAGACACAACTAGACAACCATTAGGATGAAAGGAGTCAACCGACAACATGAGCACCCTATCATGGAGTAGAAGCTTTGAACAGATCTTAGGTGGTCATAGTCACAGGATTCTACGTGGAAATTAACGGATTGGTGCATTCATTTTATGCAATATTTTGTTTTCTTAATTATGTTTAGTTATCAAACGACATGACTTTTTGTAACAATTTTGTAGCTTGTTACCTCTCATATATATATAAGAGAGACCAAGACCCAAATAGATCATCGTCACATCATTTCCATTTAGGGTAGGCATTAGTAAGAAGATAGATTGCACCAATTCGCCATCTATCTCATATCAGAAACTATTGTTATAATTCATATTATTCAAAGATAAATATAATGGAGAAGGTTATGCATAATTGTTAATTTGCTTTCAAGTGCTCAACTATTGTGTGAATTTATATGATTATATTTTATTTGGCTATCTCCTAAGTGGTTGTTTATGATATTCAAATTGTTTGTGTGAAAATACATTTAATTTGTCAATACACATTTGTTGTAATTGTGTGATGTTATTGACTGGTTTCAGTGTGCAGAAGAATTAAAGTTCCTTTTACGAAATAAAATTTGATAGGTTCCTATTTGGATTAAAGTCCTTTTGAATAGATTGTCTTAATTGGTTTCCTTTCACATATGAATTAAATCCTTTCACCACTTCACAGTAGCATAAGGGGATATCACTAGGATTACTAAGAAGAGCCCAAATAACTGACATACTTGCACGTTTGCACAAGGTGCAAACATTCAGAGTTTCCAACTGTTTGAGTTAAGTTGAAGAGTGAATCTACCCATCTTACAAAAGCCTATCTCCAAAACCATCATTCACCCCTCCACTCCATCCACCCAATAGAAGTAGGCACTAGTCATAATTAGACATTGCATACAAAATACAACTCAAAAACTTGAATTCTCAATTACTCTCATTAGAAATCAGTCACTAAAACTCTATATCTACTCCACCTTCATGTGCCTTAGTGAGTAGATTGCTCAATTTAGGAACCATATTTACCTGTAAATCTACCTTATTATTTAGGTATACCCGCCTAGGTCTAGTAGAACCTAAAGAGTAGAAGGTAATTAGTCTTGTTTACCTTGTTTGTGGGCCAAAGGTGTATTAAGGGATTGGCACCCCCTTATGGTTTAAAACCTATACTTTTGAGACCTAAAAAATCCCTCAACCCTTAAACCCTCAAGTACCCTCTACCCTCAACCCTTAAGTACCCTTAAACCCTAATCCCTCATTAACCCCTATACCCTCTACTCTATACATTAGACCCTCAACCCTAATCCTTGAACCATATATGTCCCTCAACCCTCTACCCTCAACCATATATGTCCCTCAACCATCTACCCTATACATTAAACCACCCTTAACCCTCAATTCTCAACCCTCAACCCTTAATCACTAAACCCTCAACCCTTAATCTACACAAAGTACTGTGGTAAAGGAGAAAGTTGCTTTTTTTATGATTATCTGGAGGAATAAATGGGGAATGTTGGTCACAATATGGATCTTTTCACAAAAATTATTGCATTTCATGTTAAATAAAATGGAAAATAAAAGGTAGTGGATCTTTTGATGCAAGTGAAATGTAGGCAAGCAATTGAAGGCTAGTGAATATTAGGGAAGGATTTTTTGTTCTAACACCCTTAATCCCTACTAGATCAGAACAATTAGGCACTACAAGAGGAACTGAATTAGGTGCCAAAAAGGCTCTAAAGTAGGTGCTAAACTAGGCGCTAAACTAGGCACTAATCTGGGCATTATAATAGGCATATTTTTTGGTGCTAATCTTGGTGTTAATAAGGGCATTATATTGGGTGTTAATAGCATCACTAGTCTTGGCGCTAATTGCGGTGCTAATGTCGGCGCAACTTTGCACCTGATTTAGTGCCGACTTGTTCTAGTTGGTGCAAAAAATGCCAGAAATAGCGCCATCCAAAAAAATAGTGCCAAATTTTCCCAAAAAATGGAGAAAAATACATTAAAAAAGTGGGTGGAAGCAAAAAAAGGAGCAAAAAAGGGAGCTAATCATAGGGATTTGTTGTAGTGATTACATTTCTTTTAATTAAGAACAAATTTTTTTTTGGTAGAATGTATGCAATCTCAATTTTTTCATCATGGTTACTATCTACAAGTTTGATTTGAATTTGATTGAGTTGTTGGTTTGTGAAGAACTGGTTGGTGGATTTTTTTTGCATTGAACATTTATTCTTGACTTTTAATCTCTCATAGTATGAAATCAATTGTTCATTCGAGATCATACCAATGAAAAGCATTATCATGATCCTAAAATTGGAGGTAAATCAATATTATATTGGTTTCATCAATTATTTGAATAGATTCTCAAACAATAGAGTATCCCACAGTTTCATCTTTTGACTTACTATGAGAATATTTCTCATAAACCAATAGATGTGGACAAGAAGGCCAAAGTGTATTACACCGATAAGAAAAAAAAAGTGAAAATTAGACATATACCTAAATGTAGATAAATAATCTATATGAATATTTTTTAATCATTAAACAAATATAAGAGGATCCTTCTCTAAAATATAAGCCTTTACAATCCTTATAACATGTCTTTTCTATCTTAACTTTCTTCTTGATAATCCTATACAATCTTCTATTGTTATTAATGATTAGATCTTAGGAAATGTTTATTGTTTCCTAAAAGTTCTAAGGTCCCACCTCATGTTTTTAATTGACATAGAAATGTGTGCTAATGCTATTTTATTTATGTCTTAATGGAAATAAATTTGGCATTGTGATGCCAACTAACTGAATAAAAAATTGGTTAGAAAATGTGTGTAATTTCTTATATTTGTAATTTTGTTTTAATTTTTGGTTTTAAATAGAGTTTAGGGATGTTTTATTGAATGAAAAAATTATTACTTATATGTGTACAATCTTAAATTTTAATAATATGTAAGTATGAAATTTATATCTACATGTACATAAAATATTTTTTATTTTTTGTAGTGAAAATGGCTAATAGTTTTGGACATACATATAGGAAAATGATTAGATTACAATTAATTTTAGAGAACATATAGACCATAGGGGTGTATAGATTAAAATATGATATTATATTAAAAATTATTTAGGTGTTATTGATTATTATGGTGATACTTTAGTAGAGAGTCTAACTTGAATACAAGAGAGGGTGTTCAATAATTTTTCTTTGAGTAACATCCAACTTAATACCCAAATATAATTATTAAAATATTTTTTAAATATTTTCCTAAATTTATTGTTAGGGGATATCAAGAGACCACTTGTGTGTGGCCTTGCTTGGCACCATTGATACACCATAGATTTATGGTTGCCCATGGTCATTATCCTAGTAAAAACCAAATTCCATCATATTTTTCACAATAGGATAACAATGAAATCTTATTATTTATTTAACAATTGTACATTGAGGCTTACTTAAACATCAACTACTTAGATTTACCTCCATATTTGGAGCAAGGGCATTGTAGGGTATATGATAGGGATACATACCATCATGTAGATCAAGAACATCCTACACATAGGATATTAGATGGTGAGAGGATTTTTGTAATCTCTCAATCCCTCAATGATATTGGTGATCATGTGGTTATTTCTTCCCAAAGAGAAGCAATTTATGGTATTACTAAAATTGTTGTGAAAACTTAGATGATGTCTTCAAATTAGGTGGGATAGTACTTGATGAGGTGTGCAAAAAATTTGTCTACATTATGTGGACGAACATCATCAAAATTAGATCCCTACCATGCTACTAAAATTCTATCTCTAGAGGATCTTGAATATATTATAAAAAGTGATCAAATTCATAGGTGAACACACTTTTTATCCAAGGACTTAATGAGGGCATATCGAGTGATATCATCATAGCTAAACATCCATTTTTTAGATGTTGGTTCATATGTGAATCATATCATTGTAGATTTTGAGAATCCAATACATGAACTATAGTATTGTGATGTGGATCAAATAATCATATCCTTTGGTGTGCAAGATTCACATACCAAAGTAAGTCCATCTACAAATCATTATGTCATGCTCCTTATCAAAGTATGACACCTGATCCATTATAGAAATAGGTCAATTCTATCTCACATTCACGTTCCCATTTTTCCAAGTTGGAAATCAATAAAAATGAATCCCATTTTTCAGAAGAATTTGACTCATTTCAAATATGTTCCCTGTGCTAGACTACAATTGAATCTATGAAAAACAACATTCCATCACTTGTTTCTAGTTTTATTAACTTAATCCCTTCATTTGTGCAATGTAATAAACAATAACTTACACCTTTTATGTTGAAATATGGTAGCTTCGGTTAGATATAGAAATGATGATCATATGTGTGTGTATATATATGTCAGTATGTACTGACATATGTATACACACATATATATTAATTGTATACATCATCATTTATATCGAAATCTACTACATTCCAAGTATATTATCAATCTGCATTTAGAGGTTATTAATTGCAGATTATTAGCATTTCATGTTTCATATAGGATCCCAATCGAGCATCATTATCGGTGATCATTTCCAGATTGGATATTATTTATTTGTGCAAGATAAATTCAGATCGAACTTGGTAAGCATTTATGTTTATTAAGTATCAAACCCCAATTAGAGATCGAGTGTTTAGTTAAGATGAAAAGGCACAATTCATGAGATATCTCATGAACAAACATGCCTCCACTTTGTGGAGACATGTCCGCTCATGGGATGTGTCTCTTCCTTATATATTTAATGTAGGTTCATCCATAATGGGAGACATTGAAATAAATAAATGTTATGTTCTTGTAGATCAAATACCATTAAAGAAGACTCAAACTTGTGAATTCATGATCAATATTTTTCCAATATTGATTTGGTATCAACTTCATACTTATCAAGTTCAATATTCTAGTTATAATCTGAAAGAAATTTAATCTTCTCAACATTTTATGTTTCCAACCTCTATTATGTCTAAAAATTCATCTACCACAATATAATGTACAAAAATTAGAAACCTATCATGAATTCTAGATTTGAAGAACCAAATTAAAATTAAATGTTAATCAACATACACTAGAAAACAATGGAATATTAAGGTCCTCTTTTCATAGACAACTAATTTACTATGTTTTTTATGAACATATAAGTAAGCCCCCTGAATTAAATTTTTATGCAAATTTTTTCACACCTTTATAGAAAAAAATAGTTTATAGTAGAGGGGATGGACTAGAATGAAATGGCTCAACATGTGGCTCACAATTAAAGTAATCAAGGCTACAATTGTTTCATATCAAGGACTACCTTATTAGAATTGGAACCAATAACCTATCTTCACAATCCTAAATCCATGTGGATGCTCGTGCACCATTAGATAGTCAATCAAGTGTGGTGCAATCACCTACTTAATCAAGGAGTATAGATTACCCAAATGATCACAAGGATTTGCATAGCCAATGTATAAAATTGAGAGGTAGTTTTTGAATGGAATTCAAGTGCACGAAAGCATCTTCCTACACCAATTCAAATAGGAGAGGGTTCTAAAAAAACTTTCAAAACCTTAAATAGTTATAGATTTAGATGCACATACATATTGAATAAAAAGATAAACAATGAGAACATAACACATAATTTACATGGAGAAAACCTTTTTGGGAGAAAACCCCACAATCTGAAAGCATAATACTTTGTATTATCAATAATCAAAATAGAGTACAATACAATATCAACACCAAGCTCATTAACAAGAGCTTTCACACTCCTTCAGGATTTTGGAGTAATTCTAGTAGCATAACAATATTTCAACAAGCAACAACTACTAACTCCAAAATACAAGTGCTCATTATCTAGGAGCTTACAATGCTTTAATTAGAAATTTCAAAAATCCAACACCCAAGAATGAAGATACAAAAACTAGGTGATGTAGGAGCATCTGAATAGCGAGTGGATGTGAAATTCATTGAATTTTAGAAGAGAAAATAAAATATCATTTTAAACTATTCAGAACTTATGCAGAACTAAATACAAGACTGTGGAATAGAAGATAAACTTTGCAAAGGAATATTTAGGAAACTTAAAGGGACATGCATGTTAGAGAGGATAGGTATGCACAATAGAAGAGGAGAGGGGGATGCATAGTATATAGGACCAATGAAAATGTATGCAGAATTGGGTTTTGTGAAGATTCATATTGAAGACCTGAGAACATTAGTATGTGAGCTAAGGAAGGTTGTTGAAGACCATATGTAATTGACTTGATTGAACAAATAAAAAATACTAGATTTGTTGCAAGTTCGTATTGTGTTGAGGCAGAGCATTGCATGTACAATGTGTAATTGATATTTTGTGAGTTGAAGAAAGTTGCTTATTTGAATTTGAGTCTGAGTTTGTTGCAATCATAATAATTATTTTATTGAATGTTGTAATTGGGAAGAGTATTTCTTGTGAAAGTGATTTTATGTTTTGAGATTGTTGTTTGGGGCATCACTAGGTGCCAAAAACACTACACATGTATAACAATAAGTTTCTATTTGTCAACACAAGCAATATTGAAACTGCTAATACTTAACTTGCGCATGCAAAACCCACACCTACCAAAATATAATTGCACATGCATAGTGCCCAAATTCTATGCAAACTTAACATGAAATAGAAAATTCCTTCATGCAAAACTCCACATGTAAATTGCAACTTTTGAAATTGACTCCTCCTTGGAAATAGCAACTACAAGTTGTAACTTACAATGCACATGAGATAACTATCAAATATTATTTCAACTTTATATAATCAATGATAAGAAATCAAAGGCCGAGACACCTTATTTTTAATATTCTACCAATTTTCAAACACCTTTGAAGAGCCAATGGAAAGAACAAGATTTCAACTACTAGGGGATAATAGGCCCATAGACTCTGAACACCATCTGAACTTATCATTGCGCATTGGATTTTTCAATGCATTTGTAACATTCACCAAATTTTCTACCTTCTCCAACTTTGCTTTCCCATATTCCAACTTGTCACAAACAAAATGAAATTGTACATCAATTTGCTTTGTTTTGGAATGGAAAGTAGGATTATTTGCTAAGAAAATGGAACTTTGTCTATCATAATAGATAGTAGTCTACCATGCATCAAAAATAATATCATAACAAAAACTCTTAAAGTAAATGGATTCCTTGTAAGCATGATTAGTCTCATGTACTCTTCTTCTATAGTGGACGAAGCGACTACAACTTTCCACTTACTCATCCAACTGATAGCACCATGAAACATTGTGAAAATATAGCCATTGGTGGATCTTTTGATTTCAATGTCGCCTACCCAATTTGAATCCACATATCCATGAATATTGATTGAATTTTAAAGTCCAATAAGATAACCATGAAAACAAAAGGAATACTCAGAAGTACCCCACACATATTTGACCACTCTCTTAACCACATCCCAACCTACTTGTCCAAGATTAGCCATAAACTAACTAAGGACTCCCACTGTTTGGTAATTTTCTAGCCTTGTACAAACCATAGCGTATTTAAGACTACCAACATCACTCACATATAGTACTCTAGTCATGTCCTCTATCTCAATAGGATATTTTAGACAATCCTCCATAGAAAGCTTCATTCCCAGCAACATAAGAACAACTAACTATTTGCAAGTTGCCATGTTGAATCTCTCCAACATTGAATTCACATACTTTATTTGGCTTAACCAAATATTTTTTTTAGCTCTATCTCTTTTGATCTCCATCTTGATAATATACCTCGCTACACCTAGATCTTTCATCTCAAACTATGCTAACAACTAAGACTTCAAATATGAAATCATACTTTTACCATTCCCAATGAACTACATATCATGTATGTAAATAACTATTATGAGAATGTGACCATTATCAGATTTGTAATACACACAATGGTTAGTTTAGATCTTAAAAATCTCTAATACAACACATAGTGTCAAGTTTCTAGTACTACATTCTAGGAGATTTTTAACACCATACAAAGAATTTTTCAACTTGCATACTAGATGTTATTTATCTTTAACCAAAAAATTCTTTGCTTGTGACATATAAGTATATTCCTCCAGGTCACTGTGAAGGAACACTATTTTCACATCCATCTATTCTACTTCTATATTATGCATCGATACAAGTGATAATAGAAATCAAATAGATGTCAACTTTGTAATAGGAAAGAGTATCTCACCATAGTCAATTCCCTCCACCTGAGATTAACTCAGAAACCAACTACACCTTATGTTTTTCAACACTACCATCAGCACCAAATTTTTTCTTGAACACCCATTTACAACCAACATGCGTTCATCCTTTAGGTAATGGTACCAAATCCCAAGTATCATTATTGTTCAATACAACCATCTCTTCATCCATGGCTTTCATCCAAGAATATGCATCACTCATACCCATATCCTCTCTAACAATCCTAGGCTCATCAGTGTTAGAAATCAAAGCAAATATGTAACTCGAATCCAAAAATAATAAACAAACCTTTCAATTGAATATCCAAACATATCAAGTTTCCACCTATCTCTTGTAGACCTCAATTTCTAAGGTTGAGGTTCTTCTTCTTCTTCAAAAATTTTGGAGTTTCTAGATCTCTCCTCATCACCAAGTCCAACAATAGTACATATTTCACCTTTCATCAAAGTAGGTGGAATACTAAATACCTCCTATTTCTCCTCTTTCTCTAGCTACAAATCAATAGTGGAAGGTTTCATCTCTCTAAAAATAACACTTCTGATTTTGAAAACCTTCTAGGCCACTGGATCATAAAGCTTGTACCCCTTCACACTGACGCCATAGACAATGAAGATACATTTGACTAACTTGTTGTCTAACTTAGACATCTTTTCATTCATCACATGAGCATATTATTTACAACCAAATAATATGAGATGTCTTATCAAGGGATTTTTACTAGACTGTACTTCCATGGGCTTCTTATCAATAAGGGCTGATGTAGGAGATTTTTTGATCATATAACTTGCAATGGCTACAAATTTAACCCAAATTTTTTTTTCAAGGTCAGCATGGATTAGTATACTCCTAGCCCTCTCCATCAATGTCTTGTTCATGCTCTCCACAACTCCACTTTTTTGTGGGGTGTATGGAGTTGTCTTATGTCTTTCTATCATGTGCTCTTTACAAAACTTGTTGAATTATGCCAAACAAGAATCACCAACATATCAGTCCTTAAATTTTTAATATTTCTATCAATTTTATTTACAACCAAGGATTTAAATTCCTTAAATTGACCAAATACTTTAGATTTACTCTTGATGAAATATACAAATGTCCTACTATAGTCATATATGCATGAAACCAAATTTACAAATTTAGAAATTGAAGGTACATTCACAAGACCAAATACATCTACATAAGTATAGTCCAAAACAAAGGAATAATTATGAGAATTGGAATAAGAAGAAACATAGTTTTGTTTTCCATATACACAGTATTTGTAAAATTCAATATCAAGATTACAATCATTAATGCCTTCAACATGTCTTTTATTTTTCATGGCCCTAAGAACCTTCTCACCAATGCGACCAAGTCTTTGGTGCCATAAATTATTTTCTCTATAGAAATTTTCATTTCCAAGGAATGAGCACCCTTACATACTCAAAATGCATGAACATTAGATGTAGATACTACAAAATTCTTTTTTTCTTGATCTGATGGAGAGGATGAAGAAGCCAAAGGTTTCTTCTTCATTTTGTTAGAAGAACTATTGTACTTAACCATGCATGCATCCAAATTGTATAAGGTGTCGATCTTAGCACCCTTCACCAACACCATATCCCCCCTAATCATCTTACATCATCCACTCAATAAAAAAATTGAAACACATGAATCATTCAATTTACTTATAGAAAGTAGGTTTTGTGCCAAAATCGAGATATATAGGACACCATCAATCCCTTTCACTCTACCATCAAGTAATCTAATCTTGAATCTTGCATGGATCTTCCATGAACAATAATATTTAAATGAGAATCATCACCCAATTACACCTTCCCACTATCAATTATTCATACTTCAAGAGCCAACCCCTATGTGAGGTCATGTGGAAAGAAGTACCCGGTTCTATCAACCACACATATTTCAATGTATGTGTTTCCAAGGCTGCAAAAAAGGAATTTGCATCATCTTGAGTGGATTTATTAGAGTCAAAATCAAAGAAATTTTATTTACCTTTCCTTTTCTTCTCCTCCTTACACTTTTCAAAAGTGACAAGTTTTCCATAGTTCCAACACTTTGCCTTGGACTTACTAGGAGACTTATATCTCCTTGAAGATTTTGATTTCGACTACTTGTTATTTTTATTTCCTTTCTCTTTAGATCTACCGCGAATAGAAAGGGATTCCTTAGCCATCTCAAAACATTTCCTCTGCATCTCTTTAGTCAACAATGATGCCGCCACCTCATCCATTTTTAACTTGGTGGTGGTACTCCCAATAGCCATCACCAAGTGGTCCCACAAGTCTATAAAAGAACATAACATAAGCATGAAATGATCCTCTTCTATTTTCTCATCAACAAAACCCAACTGAGCTAAAAGAATATTAAATGCATTCATGTGATCTACAATGAACTCTCCATCTTCCATCTTCAAAGAGTATAATTTCTTCTCTAGGGATTTAGCCTAATAAACATCTCCAGGTTTCTTCCAAAGATCTTTCACAATCTTATCTTTTTGGAAAATCAAGGGCACAAAATCATCCAAACAAAGTCCTATCAAACCCTTGGTTTTTTGATCCATCAGATCCCAATAATCTTGGGTCATGCTAGTTGGTTTTGTACTAGATATTACAACCCATAGATCTCTATCCATTGGCATATCCTTCATTTTTAACTTCCATAACTCAAAATGTTGTCATTAAACTTCTCCATTTCGATTATACCAAGTTTGCTTGCCATATTTTTCCTACAAGGTCATGAAATATTCTTCTGCAAAACTCCCATTGAAACTAAGACTAGTACAAAAAACCCTTCAACCCAACAATAGAATCAAGGCTATCCAAGATCTAATACCAATTGAAATGAAGTCAGGTGTGCGGAAGGAGATTCCTACACCAATCTAAGTAGGAGAAGGTTGCAAAAAAAGTCTTTGAAAACCTTAAACAATTACATATATTTAAATGCACATACATATCATAAACAAATAAACAATGAAACCATAACACAAAATTTATGTGGGAAAAACTCTTTTGGGAGAAAAACCCCCCACTCAAAGAATAGTACTTTGTATTATCAATAATAAAAATATCGTATAATACAATATCAACTCCAAGCTCATTAATAGGAGCTTTCACACTTCTTCAAGATTCTAGAGTAATTTTGGTGGAATAACGGTACTTCAGCAAGCAACAACTATAAACTCCAAAATATGAGTGCTCATTATATAAGAGCTTACAATTCATTAATTGGACATTTCTAAAATCCAATGCCCAACACTGAAGATGTAGAAAATAGGTTCCAAAAGTGTTGGAGCAAAAAAAATGAATACAATATTCAAATTACCCTGAAATAAATCAAGCACAATGCAAAAAACCAAATAATTATCATAGAATATGTAGAATACAATTATCACTCCTTATTATATAGAACAAGGAAGAGGTAGGAAGGTGAAACAAAAAGACTGACTAATCCTCCAAGTGATGTGACATGTATGTAGAACACTCAGGACAAGTGTGAATACATGTGTCAATTGTCTATGAGGTAATACAACTAAAACACTAAGTGAAATTAACCTAGTGTGAATAAGACTACTAGGTGTAGAAACTAGATAAGATATAACTAGATGCATAAAGACACTTTTCACACTAACACCCCCCCTTAAGTGATACTTAGGGAGTAAGTAATTGAAAGACGAGTCTTGAAAACAAGGCCTAATAAGGTACTCATGTACAACATAAAATTATCTCACAAACAAAGTATAGGAGAAAACCCAGTGGAAAAAAAACTGCTCTCCAAACAAGAGAACTATATAGAAAGGAAGGAAGACTTAAGATCCCCCAAGGACAACTTCCTTCACCCCAAGCAACTGTCACAATGCAATATAGTGAGGTGATGCTAAAGTTTTAGTGAATATGTTTGTAACCTAATCCTCAATACACAAATACTCTAAGGATAGAACTTCATCCTAGATTTAAGTTGTCAAATGAAGTGCATGTGAATCTCGATGTGCTTTCTCCATTAATTCTCAACTAGGTTGCATGAAATGTGAATGGAAATTTGGTTATCACACCAAAGTATATTAGAATGATCAAGTGGAAGAAAAAACTCTATCATAAGTTGTCAAAGTCATAGTACCTCTTGGCTAGCAAAAAATGTTCCTTGATACTCAGCCTCAATAGATGATTATTCAATGATGGTTTGATTTTTGCAAGACCATGCAACTATACTAAAACCAAGAGAAAAAGAAAAATAGAAGTGGAATTTTGAGAATCAACATATCCTACCCAATATGAGTTCTAAGTGTAAACTACTATTTGTGAATCCCCTAGTGTGTATTGAATTCCAAAATGAGTGGTGTCACTAATATACCTCAAAATACATTTGGCTTCCTTCCAATGACTCTCATGAGGGTCATGTGGCCCAATAGGGAAGGTAATATCTAGATGTGTGTGTGTAAAATACAATCAACTAACAACTAATTGTCTATACAAGTAGCATCAACACTAGGTGTGGTGCAAGTGGTAGTCAAAGTGACACCATACTAAAATGGTGTAGGTGTAGACTTACAATCATTCATATGAAATCGATGAAGCAAGTCAATGGTGTACTTCTTCTGGTATATGGAAATCCCCTCAGTAGATTGAATAACTTGAAGACCAAGAAATGTAGAAGCCTAAGATCTATCATGTCAAATTGTTCCATCAAACTATGTTGAATATCATGAAACACGGATTAGGAACTACTAGTAAGGATCAAGTCATCAACATATAAGACTAGTATAAAAAGTTCATCTCCATGTCTTTGAATGTAAACTATGTGGTCTAAGTGGCAACGAGTGAAACCAAATGCAAGAAAGAAACCATAAATCTTTTCATACCAAGCCCAACTTCAATAAATTCCATTTATGCAAGACACCTTAGGGAGTCCAAGTACTATATTCTTAGTATTCAACTACTGAAGATACTTGTAATTGAGATGTCCAAACCTCTCGTTCCAAAGTCTACTCAAGGATTTAGCATGGGAAATAATTGACGCTCCACACTTTGAGGTGACTCAAAACCATGAAACCTATACAACCAAGACCCATGATCTGATCTACTTGAAGAAAAAAATCCTCTCTTGATGGTGTATTTATCGAATAAGTACATCATGTGGTGATAAATCAACTACCTTTCCATCACCAGTATGAAAATTTTAGTAAACTAAAATGATATTAGCTAAAATTTTAAGAACATATATAACATCCTCAATGCTACCCTCTATCAATTGTACCATACCTGACCCCATAACTAGAATTTGTGAAGAGTTTCCCACTCAAATATAAGTAGTGTTGATATAAATAGATAATAGAAGATCTTGTGAGTAAGTCATGTGGTGTGAGACTCCTGAGTCAACTAACCAACTATCCTTGGATGAATCCAAACCTCTAGCAGGGCATGTCCCTTAGTAGGTTTGGGAAGATCAATGTTGAGTCTCTATATGGCCTCTTCCAAAGCTACAATCATTTTATGACAAACTTTGCTATCATGATTTGGTAATCTAAAAAAAGTACAATGGAGTGTCTTTTTAGAATTATAAGGCTTATTACTTGACTTTGTAGAAAATGTGGCTTGTGTGTTGACTAGATTCTTTTGCTTAAATGATGGCTCATTTTTTAAAGTTGATTTTATCTTAGTTTTATTAGAAGGCTTATTTCCTTTTCCCTTATATGTTTGGAAAATGGGTGCCTAATTTTTTGAAGAGGTGTAACATCCACAAAGATTAGTTTAGATTATTTTCTTGTAATTCTATCACAATTTTTTTCAAAATATCACATTACATGTGATGTTCCAAGAGCATCCATGGTAGAGTAAAAGGAAGAGAAAATATTTGATAAGGAAAATCTCCACACGAGAGCTGATTCAAGAATGAGGCATGCACAATAGATAGGTGAATGTGGGGGTCAAAGGAAATTCTTGTTATAGTAGATAAAGGCATTCAAAGATTTGTTGGAGAATTCCTTGTATGCTAGATTGATTTCAATCTACCTCCCATTGTGATAAAGGCCTACACAAAAGATCGCAACTTTGGTGCTTGCAGCCTATGCAAAAATGAATCTACCTTGAAAAGATGAGCTTGTGGCCTCAAACTCATATCTTCATGCAATGAGTTTTCCATGGTAGCAAATATGCCACAATTCACCCACTATGACCTTGCCCTCAACATTAAAAGGAGCCCTGCACAGTAATGTCGACCAAAATTGGTGTAATAGGAAAAGGGCGATTTAGTCCTCTATTTATTTTTTTTGTAATTTTTACAAAAAACCCATATAGTATATATTTATATGGCATTGTACCATATAGCAAGGTACAGTTCCAAAAAAATTCAAAAATTTAAAATTACCGTTTTGGTAAAACAAAAGTTAATTCTTTGTTTCTTAGGCCTTCCAGATGCAATGATAGTGTATGTTTGGCTCCACAACACTTTGTTGATAGGGATGGGATATTGATTCACCAAAAATCAAGAAAGAACTTGCAATTCAATGCTTTGATACCATTTTGGAGCAATAAATAATGAATGCAAAATTCAAACTACCTTGAAATAAATTAAGCATAATGCAAAAGCTAAATAACTATCATAAATGTGTAGAATACAATTATCACTCCTTGTTTATATAGAACAAGGAAGAGGTAGAAAGGTGAAACAAAATGATTTTCTAATCCTCCAAGATGATGTGACACATGTAGAACACTTGGGACAAGTGTGAAGGCATGTGCCAAGTGTCTATGAGGTGAGACAACTAAACCACTAATTAAACTTAAGCTAGAGTGAATAGGACTACTAGGTGTAGGAACTAGATAAAAGATAACTAGATACTTAAAGACACCTTTCACACTAACAAAAATAACTACACATATATAATAGTAAGTTTCCACTTGTCGACACATGCAATATTGCAATTGCCAATTATTACTTCATTTGCACATGCAAAACCTACACCTACCAAAATATAATTGCAAATCCACAATAACCACATTTCATGCAAACTCAACATGAAATATAAAATTCCCTCATTCACAACTCCACCTATCAACCACAACATCCAAACTTGACTCCTTGAAAATAGAAACTGCAACTTGTAATTCACAATGCACATGAGATAACTATCAAATATTATTTCAGCATTAAATAATCTATGCTAGGAAATCAAATTCTAATACACCTTATTCCTAATAGTTTTAATTTGGTCATCCTTGGAAAGAACAATACCCATTATATTTAACACTTAGATTTAGACCAACACAATGGGAAAAGTAGAGGTTTAGCATTGATCATTTAAATATAACATGATGCATAGTGGTAGCAAAGGTGCATGAAGATAGTTTGATGTGACTTGTATAACATTTTAAATTATTACATACAAGATTGAATCCAATACGAGTCATTCAAATTGAAAGTGTATTCATATTGAAAATATGACACAATGCTAGACTAGTTCTAAAGCATAAATTAAGGAAAATATAAATCAATGGCATTACCATTTGGTAAGATGTGGCATGATGTGGGAAGAATATTAAGGCTCTGCATATGAAAGAAGAGAAGGGTGTAACATGATAGAATAAAAGGTATTAAACAAAGCATTAGTAGCTTACACAAATTAAGTGGTAAGAGCATGGCCAATTCTAAATGCATCAATATATAAATTTGGCACAAACTAAATGAATGATTGCATGGAGGAATTAGAGAAGAGTGCACCATCTATGATATTTTAATTTTATAGAACTTATATAGAATTATGTAAATTCAAATTTAAACAATATCAAAAAATTACTTATAATGAAGTATAGGAATGAAATGAGACATTGACAAATAAAAAAATGATATGAAAATATAGAGTACAACACTTAATAAGAATGTGAAGGCAAGTTGAGGCTAGTGATGTATGTTTTTAAATAACATAGTCAAAAGAATTATAAAATGGAGGATGTGCATATAATATTGTTCTTAAAAGAAAACATGACCAATGATATTTATATAATGTAAAAAGGAGGTGTATTTTTTTCATGAAAAGGTCAAATATAGATGAAGTATTTCTAAAAGATATAAAAACAAACATTATCAAACCATGAATGTTACTAAAACAGATTTTGAGGAAGTGAGATTTTTTTTATTTTTTTATTTTTTTTTATAATAAAAGGAAAAAATGATACTTTTCAAAAGTAAATGTTGTTGGGAAAAAATTAAGAGGGGGTGAAACTATTTACATGGAAATATTATTATATTATCTTAATATTTTAAAATGAAAAGCTCACATAGAAGGTAAAGAAGGGAATGAGTTTCAAATTTGAAAGTGATAGCTAAGCATGAATGTTTTCAAACAACAATCAAATAATTAAAAATAGCTCTTTTCCAGTTCTTTTTATTTTCTCTTCCCTTCTATATATATAAAAGATGTTTTGAAATTTTAAGTAGAGAAAATCATTATATAGAACTATATTATTACTCTTGTCTGGTTTGCTAATTTTCTTTTCTCTATTTTCTCTTCTTCTTTTTTTTCTTTTTCTTTTTCTTTTTGGCTCTTAGGAAACCTTAATAGTTATGTCTAGATAGCTAGCTTCAATATTATAAGAGGTTAGATTTCAAAATTTTTGACTCCTATGTGTTTACGACTAAATTGGTTTTATACATGCTTATGTTATATTATATATTATTAAATTTTTATTATAATACATGGTGTATTTCAAAGCTATATTTAGCAAGATTACAAAGATATTTCTATTCCAAGTGAGCATTTATATTTTCTATTATTTGTAAGTATATACTCTCACCAGCGAAAACCCTACTATGCCACCATTTTTTATTAAGAGGGGTAAATGCTTTTGACCCAAAGCTATGAACCGATGATGTCACAAATGGGGGACCTCATCCCCAATATAAATTCTCAATAATTAAACCCTAATAGGGTTTGAACCTTGATGACAAGAATAACAACACAACAACTTAACCATCGCACCATGCCACTATTAGCCTCCTTTCAATTGATATCACTATTATTTACACTTGTATTGGAAGATTTGTTAGGAGAATTGTGACTAGTAAGAACTTTAATGACTAGATTCAAGGAAAATAGAGGAGATTTGTAAGGGAACACCATTCAATGATGATATTAAAAAGGGCATATGCATAAAAAGCACCATAGGACTCAAATGGTGGAGAATGATGTAGAAATTATAGCACTTGATTGATGATTTGAGTACATTTATTGACAATATATTGATTTCAATTCTAAACATGGTAATAATAGAAACATCAACTACTACAATTTAAAACCTACCTATGTAAGGACATGATGAGGCTAGGTCATCAATTCAAAGTGTTCTTTAACCCTTATTTGTGAGAACTAACCCCACCAATAGGATTAGATCCACACTCATCAACAATCTTGTGCATCAATTGGAAAAAATGTTTCCTATATATTTTTCTCTTTATTTTGAAAGGTTTTATTTGTGTGTCTTATATAGTTTGATCCTTATGATTCTCAATTAACTCTATCTTGGTACAATTGGATTTGGCTATGCTATTTTACCACATTTATTTCTCAAAGATTTATCATAATGCTTCTCTCAAGGATGAGTGTTTGGGTTACATTCATACTAATTTAATCTTAGTCTATTTTTTCATATATGAAAAAGGCTTCTCCATTTCATATTTCATGTTACTATCTTTATATTCTTAGATAAATATTATATAGGCTTGTCATTTTGGGTTATCACCTATAGTGGAATGTTAAGTTGAATTTCAAAATTATATTATCTATGTTTATCTCCTAAATCAATTTTATGACATATATAAATAACTTATAATACATATTGTTTAATGGAATCTAACTATATAGAATGTCATGGCTCCATTTTTCAAAGCAATGAAAGGATATAATGAAAACCTGATGACCAAGTTCACTAATTCCTGGAAAAAAAGGGAATGTTTCAATTGGGTCGGTGAAGTTTGAAGTCATGACACAGTTCATAGTGGAAGCTACTAGTCTGAGAAATGAAAGAAGGAAGGTGGATAAGAAAAGTGGAGTAGATTATCAGAAATCTATGGACAAATTCTTTGCACAATGGTGAGAAGCTAACTAGGTTTCAAAATGGTTATGCATAGCTTGAACTCCCTTTGCCATTTGCCCTGGTAAGCACATTTATTATGCATGATTTTACCCTTGAAGGCAGATATATGATGATCTGTGCTTACCATTTTCCTCTTCTTAACCATGCCCTCCATAATGATAGAATCAACCTGCCCTTCTATTTGCTATCCTCTTCGTAGTAAAATATTGAGAATGGGACGTCGCCCCCTTTGCATCAAGGTTTAATGCTAGCCCTTTACAAATTTGCACTTTCTAAAAATCCCCACGGAAACCTGTTGCTGGTTCGGTAGGAGAACCATCCCCAAAATGATGAAGACAAACATGGTTTAGCCCATGATGGTGACTAAATGCATCATGCGCCTAATCCTAGGCCTACAACTTAGCATTCTAGTTTGAGGGAGGATCCCCCTAATTGTTACCCCTTTGGCCATGTCTAGACTAAATCCTTTGGTTCCAAACCTCAAAAAGCTATTTTGGAGAAAACCCTTGAGTATGAGCTGCTTAGTCACCTCGAAAAAGAGAAAGCATTTGCCTCTTCTACTTGAATCCCCCAAGAATAAACTTGTGAAAAAAGACCTGAAGAACAATGAGGAAGTTATAACTATTAATGAAGACCCAGAGGGAAACCAGAAGGAGGAAGAGGAGGAAAGGTAGATGGATTTGATGAGTGGAGGTCGAAGATCGGCAAGGTTAGCCAAGGTCAAGTTTGTGGATAAAAAATGGAAACAAAAATAAATTGAGTTAGACGAAGAGGGAAATTTGAAAGTGGAAGAGTTTGAACCTCAAGAGGAGGAGGAGAGTGAAGATATGGAGTTTGAAGATAGTGCCTATGAGATGGGAGAAGAAGAGGTTGAGGAGGATATTGAGGACAAGGAGGAGGAAGAAATTGAGAAGGAAGAGGATACTAGTGAAATGGAGAAGGTGGTCACTGAAGTGGAGGAAAAAGCCCAGGATGTTTCTACTTTTGATGATACTAATGTTGTTTTCTTGAAAAGCAAGATAACCTTCTTGCAGATTCATATGGAAAATATGGAGAAGGTGATCATCACCCTGATGAAGGTGACAGATGGTCTAATGCATCGTTCAATGGTGGGAGCAGTTCCTAGTCAAACTAAAATTAAGAGGAAGCTGAAGAATATTGGGAAATAGGATGAAGAAAAGGACCTAGCAAATGAAGAAGTCCTAGATTGGAGGGAATTTGTTTCCCAAATTGGTGAGAATTGGGCACTAATTGTAAAAGCCAATTAATGACTCTTTTGTTATGTTTTTATCTCCTTTTTGTTCTTTTGTTATGTCTACTCTTAAACTACCGGTTCTCTAGTTGATCATCCCAGACTGTTATTTCATGTTGGCTATGTTATGGTTTCAAACCTGCTGGTCTTTGGTTACTCTTTGTTTTTGTTGGTGTACCAAGTTTTGGGTTAATATGTGGTATACTCTTGTTTTTTATTATAATTACACTAATCTTGTGGTTGCTTTCACTACTTATTTGGCTTGCATACCTCTTTTGAAGACTTAATAGTAATTGTCTATTGTTGTTTTGTCGGGTTTGGCTGGTGTTGTTTCCCCAACCTTTTTGTTGTCTATGATTTTGGCTACTTTGTACCACGGGATTAGGGCCCTTTCCTGCTAATATAATAAAAAACTATATAGAACGTCATGCAATAAACACTTGAAATTTATAAACTAATTAAGCTATTTAATACTTGAATTTTTAAAAATTTGAAAATATATACCTTCTTTCTCTTTAAAATATTTTTCATCCTTTATTTGATTAATTGTCTTCTTCTATCAAATATGAACACATGGTCTTATTATTTCCCATTCTTTTATTTTCCATCATTGCAAAATATGTGCACAAATTTATTTTAGAAAATATTTTACCCTTCAAAAATTTCTCAAAAATGCAAAATATGCAAACACAATGTTTTAATATTAAATAACATATAGTTTTTATTTTTATTTTGAGAATATTTTAATATTTAATTAGGTTGACTAAAGGGCCTTTGAATGAAGCTCCTTGGATAGGCCTTTCCACCTTAATCTTTAGATTTTTGTCAATTTTATTTTGTAAAGTTTTTCTTTGCTTCAAACCTTCAATAAGACCAACAAATGGAATCAACATAACAAGACAATTTGGAAGATTGTAACACTTGGAGTGAGATTTTCAAAAAGTATAAATTCAAATATATTTAATTTGATTGTTATGTTTATTTTCTATTTTCTAGTGAACATTAGTTTTTCATTAAACATCAAGATCTTTGTTCCGCATACATGAAATTTTTTTTTAAGATTTTTTAAAAATAAATATGCACTATGTATTGATGTTATTGTTACTAATAAATAAAACATGCAACAAAAACTTATGAAAATGTTTGCTCTAGATATTGGTGTTACCAATCTATGTTTAATAATTTATAATTTCATCTTCTTTTTTAAATGTTATATGTTATAGAATAAATGTCAACTTTTAAAGACAACGATATCTATAAAAAAAATTATTAAAATTTACATGAAATATTTTACAAATTATATATATATATAATCTGTAATTATTAATAGTATAGTTGCTATAGATGACATAAAGTGAACATTTAGTTAAAATGTTGATTTCAATGCCCCACTTTGGCTAAAAAGTCTAACACACTAACATTGGATTACCCAATTGTATCATAATCGAGGTCTTGATGTCAAGTCAACATGGTGGGCAACCTTGGTAGACATTCCTTTATTGTGTGAGTGGGTATGCACTTGATTTGGTTGGTGGGGCTAGCATATGTCAATTGTACGTTATCTTGTGGATCCTCTAGATGACAAAAAACCCTCTCTTAACACCCTTGTTGCTCATTCTCACCACTAGGTCAATCTTTTAGCATATTGGCACATCACAATGATATCAAATTTGAGATCTCAAGGTTAAGTCCTGCAGAGAATAGTGGGTAGCCTTGATGAATGCCCCTCTATCATGCTAGTAGGCATATACCTAATCTGAATGGTGAGGCATCCTCATGTCTATTGCATGCTACCTTGTGGATCCTCCAAAAACCAAAACCCATCGTCTAACATCCTTGGTGCTCATACTTGTTGCTTTTGCACCCACCCACTTGGAGTAGGGACCCTCTTTCGGATGTCTTTGACCTTTGGTTTTATTGGATTTATCTTTTGAGGTCTTGATATGTTGGCTTTTAGATCTTGCCTTGAGGCTTGAATGGGTTAAAATTAAGTTTTAAGCCAAATCTGGGTTTTCACCTGAATTCGAGATTTTTCGGCTCCGGTGGATTTTTTCGGGCTCTAGTTTACTGTCTATTTATCACTGCATTTTTTGAATCCAGGTTTCTGCTTGACCTTGGGATTTTCCGATTCTGGTGGATTTTCCCGGTCTGCATCAAAATCCCGAACTTCGTTATATTCCCGGTTTCCACATTTTTGCGAAATCTGTGTCCATCTGGATTTCCGCATATCTTGGGATTTTCTGAAATTCTGTTTTGGGTTCGGGTTTCTGGATTTGTCAGACACGTCTTGTCGCTCATTAATGACCAAGGTACCTTGGCTCAGGGGCATAAATGGGTCGATTTAAAACCTTCTAAGCATCATTTGAACTCCATCATTCACTTGTTTGCTGCCTTGGCGTCTGAAGTGCTTTCTCCATTCGAGCTTTGAGTATTGATCTTGGGTCGCTTGCATGTGGATTGTGTGGAGCGTTGATTGAGGTTTCCATTGCTTGGGTGTGCTTGCTTCGTGGTCTCTTCTTCGAGTTCAAGTTTTGTCTGCAATAATCCATGGTAGGTTATCGATGGCCCCTCTTGTTTGCTTACGCAAGGATTGAGTTTTATGTATTGGTTGATGTTCATTTCAGGTCATCCTTTGCTTGATTATGATTCCGTGTTTATAGAGTTAGGGTTTGACCCGTTTCTTCGTGAAACCTCATCACCTGAGCCCTATGAGCTTCCATTTATCCATTAGACAATGGGTGCACACGTTTGGAAGGGGTTCTGAGTTAGATTGTTTGCCCTCTTTCTGCCATATTGTGCAAGGTTAGGGTTTTTTTGGTGTTTGGCCCAGAATGGAAAATTCGTTATGATTGGTCGATCTTGCACTTATATTAAACTGATCCCTGCCTTGTGAGGACTCGGAGTGCCTAGAATGATCTTTGTAGATGATATTTTAAAACCTTGAGCTTATCCTGGTTTAATGGTAGGGGTCTGGTTATTGAAATTAGGTCATCATTGTTTTGTCATGAGGACTCGTCATTTGAGAGCTTTGGGAATTTGAAATCATTCGCATTCTGAATCTTGTTGGTTAGCATCGATTTCAAGACCGTTAAAATCTGAGTAGAAAATATTGCATGGTTGTTTGATTAATGGTTCGCGTGTCACCGATCATCAGGTTCCCGTGGTGTCCGCAGAATTTCTGCGCACACGGATTTTCCTGATTTTGGCTTATTCTGTGGAGTGTAGCGATTTCTGGAGTTCTTCGAGCTGCCCGCGAAAATCTGTCCCATCTGGATTTTTTCGGGTTTCCTATCTAGCTTCATCCTTTTCAATTTTCCGGAGATAGGATTTATGGAATGAATGCTAAATGCTTATTTCTTGTTGCTAATGAGAAAATTACATGATAACTTGATGATTTATTTGACTAATGATGTTTTGGCAGCAAGAATCCGTCTGGGTCAGATTTCTCCAAAATTCTGCCCCAACTAGATTTTCTTGGTTAACGTGGTTTTCTCGGACTGCTTTATTTTTTCAGACTTTCAAGGATTGATAATATGTGATGGATTTTAATTGCTTTATATGATTTAAGGCTAACCTTTGGATTGGAATACGCATGATAATTGAATACTAATGATGTCCTTTGTGAATGTAGGCTAAATCAAGCAAGGCTACAGCAAGGAAGTCCAAGGGTGACACGGAGGGGTCATCCATTTTAGAGGCAGAGAGATTAAGGTTAGATATTAAGAGTCAGCTCCCTGAAAGCAAAATATCTTCCGTATGGTCTGAGGTGTCTGACACCAACGTGGGGGCCTGGAGATATGAGAAGTTCAAGCAGAGGACAGCTGAGAAGAATCTGTCAGTCTTGAGGAATGCAATGATGAAATCCAGGTTGGTTCATGTGGCAGGTTTCCCTCCAGCGATCCAATGTTATGAGTTGATTTTAGAATGTGCCCGACAGTATGATTTTGATACGCAAAGGGTTGTCAATATTGAGGGAAGAGTCTTCGCTAATTTTAGCCATGTCTCTATTGCCCAAGCTTTTGACATGCCTGATTTGCCTTCGGTATGTGCTCTAAACATGGACTTGGCCAGAACATATTACAAAAATGAGCCCGTCAAATCTCAACAAATGATTAATGCTTGGTTGGAGAAGCCAAAATCACACTACTCTAAACTGCCCAAGCAGTTGCACAGAGTTAAATTCAGGTTAGATATCTATGATGCAATAACATTTCTGAGCAAAGTGGCAGGATTGAAGAGTGCAGGAGTATTGGAAAGTTGGATGGTCCATGTGATCACCAAAATTGAGCAAGGGACCAACTACCACTGGGCCGGGCTTATTAGTTCTAAAATTGATAAACAACTGGGGAACATCCTAGAGACTAAGAGGTTCACCATGTCCTCCTACGTCATGTATGTGCTTGCCAGATTCTACCCATACAGGGGTTTGAATCCACGAGGGACATTCAGACAGGACATATTCTATGAAGTATATCCGGAGTTGCACCTAGGACACAAAGACTACCGCAGGGCTAATGATGCATTCACTATGCATATCACCCGGATGCTTCAGAATGCCGAGCATGTGAGACTATCAGATGGAGCCAAAGGATTGATAAAGAATTATGGGGCCTAGTTCATTCAATTTCCCACCTTCACCTACCTTAGAATTGATGGATGCCCGGTCACTCCATACAGGTTACCTAGGTACCCCACATATCACATTGTGCTATTGGAGATTGTCAGACAGATTTGTGAGTTTGATGCCATTGTAAAGAAGGAAAAGCATAAGACAGGATTTGGTGGAGATTTCCCTCTTGGAATTGGTGTAGCAGAAGTGTGCCCTTCCATCCAATCAGTACACACCGCAGGAGATGAATTGGCGGCATATGGTTTCTCCTTCCACTCCAAAAGGATGAACTTTGATATCACAGGAGAGGCATAGAAGAAGGCCACTAGGGAGTACCGGCATAAAAATGACCTAGAGGACTATTGGGATAACATCAAGGATGATCTTGAAGCCCGAAAGAAGAGGTATTCTAGGCTCCCTGTTGATGCAATCAAACAGTACAATGTCAAGTTGATCCCGGACCAACTGGAGGATGATGGAAACCTGGTACAGGATCATGCTTATGAAGCTGTGAAGGACAGGTCGATCGAGGAAATCAATTGGAATGAAGATGAGGTCACAGAGTTGGAGGACCTAATGGCCCCCATTATGAAATTTACCTCTTCTTGGTTGAAGGATAAAATTTGGGAGTTGGAGAGTGAGAAGGTAACTTGTACCTTCAATTTGATGGGAGACCTCAATCCCATGTCTACTTCAGAAGAATCCGGGGAAGATGACCCCAAAGGGAAAAATACAAAGAGCTCTCCTTTCAAGATAAAGATTAGAGGCCCCAAGGAAAGTGAGCCCGAAACAAAAAGGAAGCCAAAAGGAAAGAAGAGAAGTCAGACTTTGAAGATTGGTAAGTCCTCTAATGAGGAAGAGTTGGAAAAAGTAGAAGAGGAGGATGCTCCTCCACCACCGAAGAAGACCAAAACAACCAAGACTTCAAAGAAGAAGGGTCAGGTTGCTTCAAAAGATGAGCCTCCTATTGTTGATGTAGAGAGTTTAGGGGAAAATACCAAAGTTTACATGAGAAGATCAAGGACTCCTTCACCTAAGGACACTGTGCAAAGGAAGAATTCTCCTCCAAAGCCACCAGTTGTGGAGCCATCTAAGGCTGCTTCTCCTCCACCAAGTGTACCTGAGACGGAGGTTGAGGAACATGAAACTAGTGGAGAGGAAGAGCCATTCAAGGAAGGGGCACTCTTTGGTGAGGCAGCTAAGCTTGAGGCCGAAGAGGTAGAAAAGCATCCTTCTCCTCTAGTGATGTATGAAGATTCTTTGAAAAATGGTAGAGGAAGCGGATTGCCTGAGCAGGAGGAGGACATCCCTATTAGAACCCCATCACCGGTGAAGGAAGTGGAGATTGAAGAAGGTGATCAAGGTGAGCAGCTACCTGAAAAGGAAGAGGAGAAAATGCTGGAAGAACAGCAAGAAGAAGCAAGAACAGAGGAAATCCAGGTAGAACCTGCAACCCCGGACTGGCTTGAAAAAGAGATTGCAAGGAAGAAACAGGTAGTAGTTGAGGACACTCCCTTGGATTGGGATGAAATGGTGTCCAAAATTGGCAAAGGAAAGAAAAAGAAGGCAACCAAGGTGGTTTCAAAGATGGAGAGAGATGAAGCGAATAACCAAGTTATCCACATTGCCACCCCTGCCGTGAACAAGACAAGAGAGGATGTCACTGGTGGAGATTACAATGTACAAACTATTAACCTAGGACCGGCATCCATGGAGTAGGATATAGAGGAATATGAAGGGTCTAGTGTTGTGATCATTGACAGACTAAGGAAGGAGACCCAAACCAAGCATGAGCTAAGAAAGGAGAATGAAAGACTTAGGAAATGTTTGGAAGAGGTGATGAAACCCCTGCAATCTCTTCACCCATCTTCCTCTGCTACTCCTGGTTTCCTTCCCAAGGAAACTATCTCCAAGATTGAAAAGATGAAGACTTCGGCTCAAACTGCAGTAGATTGGCTGAAGGATGTGCAGATAAAGGGAGATAGTGCAATCAAGGATATCCTATCAGTTGGGAAAGATGCAATCCGAGCTAAGGAACTGCTAGAATATGTGTTGTCCCAAGACAAGGAAGACATTGACCTCTTGCTGCAAAAATCTAAGGTTATCATGGAGCATGGTAAGGAACAACTGGCTGTGGATGGGATTCTTCCTTCTTCTAGGTTGAATGAACCCTGGGAATGGTTTGAGGCTTTACAAATTCGGCATAAGGCTATGAAAAAGATCCAAAAACAAAATAAAAAAATAGATGGTGATCTAACCGATGTTTATGAGGGTTGCATTGCATTCTTTGAAGTCATGACTGGAAGGAGAAAGATTGCTCCTAAATATCTGAGCTTGGAACAGTTAAGGGAATGGTGGCATGAGGTTTATACCCCAGATTCTGAGAATGTTATAACTGGCCACCAGTTAGATGATGCAGCCACATACCTAGCAGTAATGGATAAGTACCAAGCACATAAGGATGACTGGGATAAGACTGTCAAACAGTCAAAAGAGGAAATTGATTCCATTCAATGTCGGCTTAGGGTATTGCCTTTGCCACCTATCACCGAATTGGATAGAACATTCTTGAAGGTCCAAGGATCATCGGCTCAAAGCAAGGATAAGGGAGGCGGTGTTTAATGCCATTTTGAGATTTGTGCTTCCCTATTATCATAGGGCATGCATTGGACCGAACTACATTGGGGACTATGTCTAGGCCGACCTAGATGATAGATGGCATTTAATGTGTGCCTTATTTTGGTTTCCTAAGGCCGACTTGTTTTGGCGGTTATTCTTATTTTTGTAAATGTTTGGCTGGGCCGACATGTCTTGAGAATTTGCTATAAGGGCATTCCTGCCTCATTGTAAGGGGTTAGACAATTAGATATTAGACATTAAAATTGGAGGAAAAAGGAGTTAGAGCATTTTTTGTGAATTTCTTGAAGCAAGTATTGTAATTAGAACAGTGGAATTGTTGCAGTCTTTTTATGATTTAATGCAATTGAGGACATTGTGGTTTTCCTAGTGAAATCTCTTGTGTTAGTTTATCTCGCATGGTTCTTGTTGTTCTATCTTTCAATTTGCTTAAAGATTTAGGGTTTAGTATTCAGAACTAAGAATTAGTTTTAGTTTGGTGAATGATGTTTATGATTTTATATTTGGAATGTTTGTAGCAATCTCTAGTCTATATTCCCAGTAACTATCTGATTGTAGTAGGCTAGTGAAGTCAACCTGGACCATACATTTAAATGTGCTTAAGTTCGATTGTAGATGAATGTCTATGGTTTGAAAATCTATATACCTTAGAAGATTGCACCGTTCTTGTGATATTGCATTGTGGGTTGATCAAGAACTGGTTATTTGAGATTGGTCCATTCCAGATATCTATTATTTGCATTGTTTGTTCTAGAAATAGTTTAAATCTTATCATATTCTTGCACCCCTACCTTTTGCTATTTCTTTATTATCTGGTTAGATTTAGGATTAGAGATCATTATATTGCAAAATCCAATAAATCGAAAGATACAGTTTGCTTGTAGTAAGGTCCCTTTGTGATTACCAGCATTTTCACATATTATCTAAGTTGTTTATGCATTGTCATGACCTAACATCCGAGAGACCTTGGGGTGATTTTCAGTGTTTTATTGTTGAAAATAACCTTTCAAGAGAGAGAATATTGTATTATGTCTGAGTTGTTGCTGTGCAGAAAACACCATCAACAATAGTCAATACTAGTGTTGTTGTGAGCCTCTCCTTCAAGAGTTGGAATTCTTGCTCGCATTTCTCGGTCCATTCAAACTGTGTTCCCTTCCTTTGGAGTGAGGTGATAGGAGATGCAATTTTGGAAAACCCTTGCACAAACTTCCTATAGTATCCTATGAGGCCCATGAATCTATGGACTTCAGACACATTCTAAGGTACTGGCCATTCCATGATTGCCTTGATCTTCTCGCGTTCCATAGAGACTCCTTTAGCTGAAATGATATGGACCAAGTAGTGCACTCTACCCTGATAGAATGAACACTGGGACAACTTTCCAAAGAGTTTCCTTTCTCTCAATCACTAGAAAAGTATCCTCAAATTTCTATCATGCTCTTTGATAGTATTTGAGTAGACTAAAATGTCATCAATAAAGGTCAGGACAAAATCATCCAAGCAATCTTTGAATACACTATTCATAAGGTTCATGAAGGTTATTGGTGTATTACTTAAACTAAAAGGTACTACTATGAACTCATAATGTCCATACCGAGTTTTGAATGCAGTTTTTAGGATATCTTCTTCCTTAATCCTCAATTGATGTTACCTTGATGTGAGATCAATTTTGGAGAACACCTTCGCTCCCTTCATTTGATCGAACAATTCATCAATACTCAAGAGTGGATACTGGTTCTTGATGGTAACCTTGTTCAACATCTGATAATTTATACACAAATGCAAAGTTCCATCTTTCTTCTTCACAAAAATAAATGGCCCAACGCTACCCAAGGAGACACACTAGGTCTTACGAGTCCCTTATCTAGAAATTCCATTAGCTATACCTTCAACTCATAGATTTTTGTGGTGTTCATCCAATAAGGTCCCTTGGATTGAGGCTCAGCTCTTAGAACTAGGTTGATAGAAAATTTGAATTCCCACTTCAGAGGAAATTTCGTAAGTTCTTCAAGGAATGCATCTTGGAACTCTTTGATAATCTGACAGTCATCTAAATATGGCTCCTTACTGTCAAGATTACTAACATGCACTACATAAATTGCACATCCCTTTTGATGAGCCTTCTTGAGCTACATCACAAAAATTTATCTAAGCTCTAAGGGTCTCTGTATTCCATAAACCTCAATTTGGTTTGCATAATCATCCAGACAGTTGACCACCTTATCCTCACAGTTCACTAAAGCCTTATACTCAGTTAACCAATTTATTCCCAAAATTAAATCATATGAACCTAAGGGTGCCACATACAGGTTGAATTTAGTTTGAAAGGTTGGAAGCTCTATCTCATTGCAAAAGAGACAGGTATCTACCCTCCACTCTACTCGATTATCGTACTGGACTATCCATGAATTTTTCATGTATTTAGGTCTAATGGGTATCTTTGATATTATTCTAGGATTTATAAAACATTCAGTAGCTCTAGTATCAATTAAGATAGAGATAGATTGGCCATAGATCTTACCCGAAGTTGAATTGGTGAAGCATGGTACTTTGCATGTTTGTTATCCACTACAACTTGGATCTGGTGATTCTACTGGTAGCTTCCTTCCTTCCACGACCTCAACCGCTGATGAAAATTTGAGGCATAATGGTCACCTCTCCACAAGTATAGCATCTATCTTGAGGCCCTTTGTGATCTCCTAGCTTTTCCTCTCTAAATCCTTTCTGCTTATGGTCATCTTTCCCTTTTCCTTTGTTTTCTTTCTTGTTCTTTCCACCATTACCATCTTCACCCTTCTCCTTTAATTCACTTTTCCTCTTGAGATTACTAATCTGATGGCTCTTGTCTCCCTTATGAAATTTATTCTTCCCATAATGAGACTTAGAACTTGAATCACTGCGAAGATTGGATAACTGTTGCAACTTTTATTCCTGTTTGGTGGCCTTTTGAAAGACTTAATTCATGGTTTGAGGTTCATGATATCCACTTCAGCTCCTATGTGGGTTATGAGTCCCATTATAAATTTCTAGATACAAAACTGTTCATCCCCCTAATATTGAGACACATACTTCAATAGGTTAGTGAAATTTTCTGAATACTGAATCATAGTCATATTTCCTTGGGTTAAGTTCTGAAATTCTATCACTTTCTTGTCAAATAAAAGTTGCAGTAACCATCTCTTCCTAAAAGCTTGGAGGAAGAGTCCCCAAGTGATCTCAATAAGTTGTAGATTTTGTTCCAACTTCTCATTATCCCACCATGTTGTTGCTTCACCTGATATTTGATACGTAGCCCATGTCACCTTAGTCTATTAAAAAAGGTTATAGAGCTGAAAATATTTTTCCATTTCTATAATCCAAGCTTCAGCTTCAATTCTGATAGCCTTACCATTGAACTTGGGCAGTGCTACTCTTTTGAGGTCTTTCCCAAGCTCTTCTTCAATTCACCCTCATGGACCCGCCCCTGGACCACTGTCTCCTTGATTACCTTCTACATTCTTGTGGTCTTGGTCCTCACGTGCCACTTGGACTTCTTGCTCTATGTGATCCATGCAAGACTCTTGTCGATTCAGAAGCTCTAGAATTTTCTCCAGTCTCTTGTTTGGTTCATTATTAGAACCACTACCACCCCCATCTTTCCTGGTGGTCACCATGTTGTCCCATACTTATCCTAAAACACAATCACGTTTATCGCATCTCAACACAAGGTTCTACGAATAAACATTCTTTTGCTACATCACATAATTTTCATATACATACATCCCTCAACATAGAAAACACACACATATATGCAAGATACACACATTTTAGATTCTCTTGTTGAACACACCAAAAATAATATTATCTAATTTTATTTATGTTTAAGGTGAGTCAATAGACCCTCTTTACAATAGACTTCTAGTTACATCATTTTGATTTATCACTATCAGAAAGAGGTCATTCCTCTAGATTACCATTCGAGTTTGCATCAAACTTTATAGAAGAGGATGGTTGAGCAGGTAGGCTTTCCTTTTCCTCTTTGTTCAACAAGGGTACATTGGGTCCACACCCTAGAGGCCAGTCCCAGATTGCAAAAAGATTTTTGATCTTAGGTGTTCACTTCTCCTCAATCTTCAAGCCTCTCTCTAGCTTGAGTCATGTGAGATCTTGAGCTATAGTTTCATCATCGGGAATTTCTAATGGAACCTCTACCTTGGCATTTCCTTCCTTTATGTCATTCTTATGTGAGGTTCCAATAGTTTTCCCTTTCTTTCATCTTTCCTTTGACCTTCCCATTCTTGCATTCAATTCAGGTTCGGTCAATTCTCAGGATATCAAAATTTTGAGTCAAGGGTCAACTATCCCTAGTCAACTTGGTAGACTCAAAAGGCCTAGAGTTGAACCCTAAGCTCTGATACCAAATGTAATAACCCATTCAAAATTGTTAATTAATATTATTCTAAATGACACAGGAAAATACTCCAAATTAAAAAGATATATCTAGTGGCTAAAGTCAATCATAGCTACACATGTCCATTTAAAATGAGTCAAAGATTCATTAAATTCACTTCAAAATTCAAATTACAATATCGAGTCTTATTGGGATTCTAAGGCCACAATATCATTGCATAGTACATTTTCCTCAACTACATGAATGAATTACATCAAATTACATCATAGACTATAATAGTCTAGTAAACAACTAAGGTTCTCCTTTGAAGCTCGCCTCCACTGATGGATGAGAACATGGTTGAAGGGATTTACCACCCAACCATAAAGCTTACACTTCCTTGGTATTCTTTCACTTGAAGAATGCCTGACCCTGCATGGAAAGTTTAGCAAGAGAACAATCTACAAGGTGGAATTTGGTGTGTTCTCATACATCAACATGCAATTCTATCTACAAGTTAGAAAATAAAATGCATGATCTATGCTAGGAATGACAGAGAGTGAAATCACAGAGTTCATTCATACATACATAATGAACAATATTACTTGGCTTAGCATAACAAGTGTGTTGCAGCAACAAAAAACAATAGGCTCTGGTAAAGCAAACCTATACTCACTATACTCCATTTTGGCACCCATCCTATAAGGTAACTTTCTACTATAACATCTATCTACCCTCTAGTAGCAGCTACCCATAGATTCTCTATAGGGAAATCATGGTCATCTCATAATGAACATCTAAGATTAGTAGTTCCTTTAGTAATTTAAATTTCATCAAATTGCCTCAAAGAAACATACTACTATGCCACAAAAAAGAAATGGACATAGTTGATTTCCCATATTAACCCTCCTAAGAAAAGCACATGAAAATACAACCATTTTTAAAAACATGCATCGAATAGATTCAATTTGCTGAATCAACCATATGAAAGACAAAAGATATGGACACACAGATTTGTGTGGGGAAAACCCTTTTAGGTAAAAAATCCGACACTCCAAAATTGATCGATCCATTGTATTATTCAGCAACAAACAGAGTTACAATACAATCTCAAGCTCTAAGCATTTACAAATTTTAAATCTTGTTCCATTTGGAGAATACAGACAACATAACCACTCAAAATCTTTGCACTATTACAATACTCTCACACAACATATAGTGCAGATCCTTCTCTGCCCTCTCTTTACATTTTTCCTTCTCACCTCATGGAACCCTCATGGCTACCTAGCCTCTCAGCTAGTCTGTCAACCACACAATGGCATTCACATTCTACTCTTAATCATTCTAGGAAATTCTAGCTACAATAGATGAGTAGCCACGAGTAGCTTAACTATCATAGATATGCAACCAATCACCATTTTCCAGCTAATCATCAATCGGGTCCCAACGAGACATTATACACAAGTCACCAACTCATCCAATGTCATATCAGGGAGACCACCTTTAGAGTCTTGTCGATGAAGTAACATCCCACTGATTAATCCTACAGTCGATATGTCAGAGGTTTCCAAAACCTCACAACCTGCAACATGAGGTTATAGAGTTTCAACTTCCCATGACCTTGCAACATCTCCACAGCCCATCAGTCTATTGGAGGGACACTCAAAAAGGTTCCATCGATACCAGCATCTCCTATCGATGAACCACTCCATTGTTCCATCGATGGGACAAGCTTCAGTGTCCCACCGAATACACAACTTCCCATCAATGAGGATCCAATGTTACATATCGTGTTGTCGATGTGACAGCTCATAGACTCCCACAAACAATGTCATCTCCCACTGATAAGTCTTTACCGCCATACAAGTCACTGCTCCATATGACCATCGAGGGAACTCAAGAGAGTCCCACCAATGACATGAAGTCCTACCAACGAGTGACCAAGGAAAGACATCAAGCTATTGTGGAGACTTCTTGGAGACTCCTGTTGACATAACTAACTCTTGTTGATGGAAACAAAACACTAGAGGAAACCATTAGTTCCAAACTGTGGAGGTCATCAGAGTATCAGGGAAACCAATAATAAGTTCCCATCGATGAGGAAGTCAAGATGATAAGAGATAGAAGCAAGACTTCAAGGAGTATATCAAGCCAATAATTTGAGGCACAAATACCAACATGCTCCCACTTGATGAAGAACTTATTGGCTTCTCCCAATCAAAGATCAAAGTCCCTATCTCCAAGACATATGCAACAACATTCAAAAAATTCACCATCTTCAACAACTGTTCCAGCCATCCTCCAAAGAAAAGGAACTCTCCATGGTGTATATGCACCAGTCTATAAATAAAACCATCTCTAGGCCCATCTTATAGTAGTGATTACAACTCACTACCACCACTCCACTATGCTCACAACTTGTACAAAAGCACCAACTTCAAAGCCTCAAATAGAACACAAATGTGAAGCCATTCTCTAGAAACAAGCTAGAACACTAGCCAGAACAACAACCAGAAAACTAACTGCTCCCAGCCAACTGATCAACCCACATGACTGAAAATAGCACCCATGACATGTGATAACCATCCAATCTCACATACCTTCAAGGTATCCACATTAGAAAACTCATGCCACCAACACAACCAACCCATCAACCGTAGATATAAGATCCATGTACAAACCAGTCGAAGAAGGCCAAACACATCTAGGAAATCCCACTACATGGGTAATGCCAAATCTAAAAGAATAGGGCATAAAGATTCTACCAATAGCATAACATAGAGAGTGTAAACATGTAGTTTCAAGGAACCATCCATAATGATATAAAAAACCCATAAATACAACTCTCACAACAAGTCTTCATAGCTCTCCCAAGTTCTTCACACCCAACACAAGAAAGAGATAAATAATCTCCATTTCATCACCCAAGAACATGAGTGAAAAAAACTCTAACCAAATCTCAAACCAATGTAAAATGAAATCAATTCTCCAGGAAGATAACCAAGACCAAAGAGAGAAACACTACACATCATATACCTATAAAACATCCTCCTACATACACCTCTAAATGCTAGCTATGTCAAGTATGATCTCCTTCAAAACACCCCAAAGCAAATAGCATAACAACACCCAACTGTTCAATCTCCAAGATCATACACAACATATATATCATGTAATCAACATGAATGTAAGCCTCTCAAAGAAGATAAAACTATTTCATTTCCCATCTCAGAAAAGAAAACCCATAAAGTATTTCCTAATTGTTCTTATCAACAAAACATATCATAAACTCAAATTCACAAGGAGATAACCATGCTATCCATCTTTCACTATGAATCCGCCAAAACCATTAAATAGCAGTTCAAGATCCATATCATGAAAGAAGGCATAGAACACATCTGAAAGATATAATGGTCAAATACATCTCAAATAGACTTCACTTCCAAGTAGAACAAGAGTGGGAAATGAGAATGCTCCTCCAAGATATACAAGCCACCATGAATCATCCAAGAGAAGTCTCCTCATTGGTCCCTATTGAACTCATGTCCAACCAAGGTGTAGGCTCCTCGAACTTCCTGCTAAAATCTTCATCAAGAGTAACCATCAACAACACTTCTCTCATCTCAAGAGAATTAAAGCCTCACCTTATTCTCTATGTATCCATGAGTACCTGCAAACAATAATTTCATACTAAACTCCAATCTACATCACTGCATTATCATGAAGTTCTTAAGCATATGACCAATACACCCAAAACACAGAGAATCTCTAGACCACTATCAAAGCTCCAAACATTTAAAATAGGAACTTATCATGACATCATGATATTACCATCCCCCTTAGGAGATACCACACTCCAAGTGATCTTACCATGGTCTCAAAAGCAATGCCTCATGCCAAAACTCTAATGCACAAGCAAGAGTATAGCATGACATGAAACAACTCTAAACCAACATCACCTATCAAGCACCACCAAAACCTCAGCCAAAGACTTCAAGCATCCTCCATGGTTCCAAGATGTTACACATCCTCAAATAATGTCCATGCAAATGTGAAAGAACCCTTCTACAGCAACATGATCTAAGAGTCCCTCCTAGTAACATCTACAACACTAAAGAAGATCATTCACCACCAAGTGATGAATCCAAAGTCATTGCTAAAGCTACCACTAAACTGTGACACTTGAGCTTTCCAAACATCATGACCAAGCATCTGCTAATCTAAAAAACCTCCAGGTCCACTCAACAACATTTCCATCTAACAAAAATGCCAAGCAACACCAATATCTCCAAACTAAGTAGACAAAACCATCACTATCAAAAGGAAACACAAACTAGTGTACCCAAGCTATCCATGACATCATGATACACATGCTACAAGTCCCCATAGCTAAATATTCAGGTACTCTACATCATCCATGCTCTCATCTTGAAGCAACCACACCAATGCACAAGTGACCACAAACAAGGCTAGCTGACAGATCTGCACCATCATAGAATCAAACCTCATGGATATTGACAGTCCACTTCTAAGTTGTCCCACAGAAAACATGTAGGTAAATACAACCCATTGCTCAACCCATAGATTCAATCAATGAAACATGAAAACAAATCATTACACTGGAAGCTGCAAGAATGATATCTCAAAGAGAATAACAATGTAGACAACTTGACTCAAACACTAGATCAAGTTCAAATCTGATTTTCCAATCATGTCCACAACAAGCACCATAGTTAAGGGAATCCATTAAGTAGCACCACAAGAATGCTAAGTGACATATAACATACCGACACTTCCATGTAGAGAAGAAACCTAACCTCCTCTCACCATGCATGAAGCATGCATGCAGAACTACAACTATCTCATCTAGTAACACCCCACAAGCTAGGGTCTAAAAAATAGTTTACCAATAGCTCCATAAAACTAAAAGTTTTTCTTGACCATGTAAAACCTACAAAATCATTTTGTTTATAAAACACCCATGCACACCCATATCCACTGCACATCTAGATGACTTAAAAGTCTGCATACAACCATCACAGATAACCAAAACAATGGAATAACATGAATATACATAACCATAGATTCTTTAAACATAAATCTATAAAACCCCTTTAGAACAAAGAAAATGAATTTGAACCATGAAGGTACAAGGCATCCTTAAAAGGAACAAGTAGTACAAAAACTCTGGGCCCAATCCAGACCAATTCCATAACCACCAACATGCATATGCATACGAGAGAGCTAGGCTATTCAAAAAAAATTAGACCACCCAAAGATCAACTTCATAGCCTACATGCAATCAGGGTAACAAAGAACAACACCTTCAATACCAAGACAAAGCACCTGACACAAGCACAATACTCCATGGCTGAATAATAACCCAAGGTTCTCCATATCATCAAGGAGCCTCTCACATAGACACCCAGTATGAATAACTTTGTTGCAACACAACCACAATCATAAACTCACACTCCTTGCATTAGGATTATTCATTGTCAATTCATGAGCTTCAAGCCACATCATTTCAATATGACCAACTCCATTTTCTCCATCTTCAATGTCCTTCATGCTATGTGTTGTCTCTCAAAACAAGAAGGATCAAGGACTTATACTCACCAGAGGATCAATCATTAGTCGACTCCTTTAGATCTCCTCAAGCTTGCCAGGCTAAGAAATCTTCATAGAAGGAATCCACAGAACTGAGAAACAACAAGAATTCTTACATGGAAGCACATGAAAGAATGCCACATGCGAGTCCATGACGTACATGCAACACACACGAAAGTACATGCAACTCACAAAATTTCACATGCAAGAAAAAGTAAATCCCAGAAGAAAGGATTTGATACCACTTCTAGGGAAATTATGGTCATCTCAGAATGAACATCTAAGATCAGTAGTGCCTTAAGTAATTTTAATTTCAGTAGATTTCCTCAAAGACACATACTACTATGCCACAAAGTGGAAATAGACATATTTGATTTCCCACATTAACCCTCCTGAGAAAAGTACATGCAAATACAACCATTTTCAACATGCATCAAACATATTCAACTTGTAGAATCAACCAATATGAAAGAAAAATGATATGGACACACAAATTTATGTGGGGAAAACCCTTTTGGGTTAAAAACCCCACACTCCAAAATTGATTGAGCCATTGTATTATTCAAAAACAAACAGAGTTACAATACAATCTTAGGCTCTAAGCCTTTACAGATTTTACATCTTGTTCCATCTGGAGAATACAGACAACATAACCATTCATAATCCTCGCACTGTTACAATACTCTCACACAACATATAATGCAAATCCTTCTCCTCCCTCTCTTTACATTTTTCCTTCTCACCTTATGGCACCCTCATGACTACCCAACCTCTCGGCTAGTTCAAAAACAACAAAATGGCATTTGCATTCTTCTCTTAATCATTCTAGGAAACCCTAACCATAACAAACAAACAACCATGAGCAGCTTAACCCCCAAAGACATGCAACCAATCACTACTTTCCAGCTAATCATCAATTGGGTCCCAATGAGACATTCTACACAATTCACCAAGTCAGCTATCATCATATTGGAGAGACCACCTTCAGAGCCCTATCGATGAAATAACATCCCACCGATGAATCCTACAGTCAGTATGTCAGAGGTATCCAAAACCTCACAACCTGCGACATGAGGTTCTAGAGTTTCAACTTCTCGCAACCTTGCAACATTGTCGTAACCCATCGGTCTATCAGAGGGACACTCACAAAGGTTCTATTGATACCAACATCTCCTACCAATGAACCACTCCATTGTTCCATCGGTGGTACAAGATTCAATGTCCCACTAAAGACACAACTTCCCACTGATGAGGATCCAATGCTACATATCGAGCTATCAATGTGATAGCTCATAGACTCTCATCGATGATTTCATCTCCCACCAACAAGTCTTTACTACCATACAAGTCACTGCTCCATCAAACCATCAAGGGAGCTCAAGACAAATTCCCACTGACAACATGAAGTCCTACCAACGAGTGACCAAGGCAAGACATCGGGCTATCACAAAGACTTCTTGGAGACTCTCGCTGACATGATTAGCTCCCTTTGATAGAAACAAAAAGCTATAGGAATCTATCAACACCAAACCATGGAAGTCATTGGAGCATCGGGGAAACTAAGAACAAGGTCCCATTGATATCAGGAAGTCAGATTGATGAGAGATAGAAGCAAGACTTCAAGGAGTATATCAAGCGAATAATTTGAGGCACAAATCCCAACATGCCCTAGTCTACTAAGGTATTATTGTTATGTTCAAGAATTTAAAATATTCTTCCCAAATGTTTTCAAAGAAGAAACAAAATACTAATTTGTACTCTAATAAAAAATTAGATTTATGATTCACGGAGTAATTCAACATTTAGTCATATCATTCTTATGACTATATCTACTTAACATCTTAAGCATTTTCCTTTTTAAAAATGTACTTAAAACAAAAGAAGGTATGTCACAAGTATATGTATGTGCATAGACAAAGTCTGTGTGCATACACATATATGTTCCTACTAATGTTTATGTTTATGCATACATTTTGAAATAATTACAAAATTCATATTATAATCTTAAAATAGTATTCCCTTGAAATTTCTTATCAAAATAAATAATCTAAGCAAGTCTATGCTAACAGTTTCTCACATACTGTTATACTCTAACATTTTTTTTCCATAAGAACATTCATTGTTTAAACAAAATGAGTATTGTTTCCTACTAAACAGTCATAAAACAAGTTGTTTATATGAACATTCATTCTTTAAAAAAAGCATGTATTTTTTCCTACTAAATAGTTGTAAATCTAGTTGTTTACATATGAGCATTCATTGTTTAGACAAAACATGTATTGTTTCCTAATAAACAGTTGTAAATCTACATGTTTACATATGTGGATTCATTGTTTGAACATAATAGGTACAGTTTCCTACTAAATAGTTATTAAGCAAGTTGTTCACATATGTACATTCATTATTTGTATATAATAAGTACTATTTCATACTAAATAGTTATAAAGTAAGTTGTTTACAAGCTAAATAGTTTATAGAGCAAGTTGTTTCCAGATATGATGATAACTTTTCAACAAAACAAAGTTTTTTTGCTAAAGAATAACTTCTGTTTACATCAATACTTTTCTATTTCAAACTAACAGAATATATTTAAAGACAATTAATGTCATTTACTCACTTTGTTGATCTTAAGTTGTTTACATGCTACATATTCACTTACAAGTAAATGTTCACCATTTAATACTAAACGGGTTTTTCCATTATGAACATAAAATAAAAAAATCACATAGCATAGTTTCAACCTTAAGAAAAAAATGTCTATTATCCAGATCTTGAACTCTTTCATCACTGAAATGACTATGAGCAACTTTAATATTATAAAGAAACAAAATTTGACATGCTTGCTGGCGAATTTCTTAAGAAAATATTTTAGTTAAGAAAACAAAGAGGTTTCAGGATCAAACAATATTTTTTCCTACTCAAGCTACAACAAATAAACCAAGGTTGTTCTAGATTTCGTCCCATTTGTATGGTTGGGTACTTCCTATCTTAACCTCAAGTTTCATTTGAAATTACCCTTATGGGTATTCTGGCTTATTCCTTAATGCATGCTACTCTTTACTTCATTCAAAATCATATCTAATACTAAATAAAATAAATTATAATATTGATCATTGATGCAGAGGAAGGATGAACCAACTCAAAATAGACCCAAGGGGCAGGGTGTAGCTTGCTTCAACTCCATGGTTGCTCCTAAATGAATCTTCAATACCATTAACAAGGAATTCCATAAAAAGGACTTGGTTCAACAATCTTGTGATAATACACTTGCATTGGACAACTTGACTAAGACTCTAATATTATGAATCAATTAAAAAAAATGGTGAAGACACAAACCTCCATTCGCTAGGATTTGCAACTTTTGCTGCCCCACTAAGACGGATTATTCCACGAGCGAAGAAAGACCCATAAGACATGTTCAACACCTCAACTTAGACCTGGAGATCTCTTTCCAAACACAAAGAAGGTGGTTCGACCAAGCACATAAATTCTAGACTCATGCATGGACCCAAACTCGTTTGGGCATCATCAATTTCCTTGGTTGTGTATCTTATCTTTTGGGATAGTCCTATAAAGACTTAAACCAAACCTTCAAAACACTCAAACCTCTTGATTATAGGCTTGCACATACTTCTAAGACACTAATCAATGTTCTCCACTTCCAAACTTTGAAGAACCATGCAAGGGTTTTAGCTACAAGCACAAAGTAGATGATTTTTCATTATTTTATGTGCTTTGTTGAAGCAGACTGGTGAATATTTCTCCCAAATGTGAACATATTGGGAGTTCTAACCTTATAAATATTGAAGAACATGCAAAGACAAAGTTTTGGACAATTTTATAGCACTTTTGAGCAATGGAAACAAAAGTTATCACATTTTTAGTGCTCACGGTCTGCCATAGCTAGGATTTAAACAACTTTTAGTAAAAATTCAATAACTTTAACAAGACTTAATTAAATTTGATGAAATGAAAAAAAAAATGCAATAGATTCATGGGGATATAAAATATTGATTTCAGATCATCCCATGGTTCATACAACTTGTACAAGAGGACATAAATTGTTGAAACTTAGAAAAACCACAAAAAACTTAACATGTTTTTAGAAAAATGGCTCTAACTTTCCTAAAAATCAATGAAAATTGATGCCAAAAAAAAAGTAGATTCATAGCTTGAAAAAATCCAATAGCTTTCATACCATTACATAGGTTGTACAGGTCATACCAAACAATAGAAAATGACTAAAAATAATAGGAAACCCAGAAAACCAACTTCTTTTCTTCACCAAATTGAAAAATCAATTTCTCCACCACTTTTTTGACTTGGAGGAGTCTTTTTCCTTTCATTAAAACTAATTCCAATCATTATAAAAATGTTTTATTGAATACATGTAATAGTTACTTGTTTTTTTTACACTTTCTAAAAGTTGCATGACATCTTTTAGCAACATTTGTAATTTTCTACATTTTTTAATAAAAAACCCTCTAAACACTCCAAAATGAACCCATATGATTCAAAAAGGTCATAAATGGCCTTATGAAAATTCAAAACACACAAAAAAACCTAAAATCCAAATTTTTGGAACATGACTCAATATGCATCAAAAGATGCCCCTACATCATACTCCCCAGGGAAAAGGAATTTGAATTCCATCTCAAATGATGGTCTAATTTTATTTCTCGTCTTCCAATTGTGTTGCATGCAGAGTTTTTCTCCATGCTTTTCTTGATCTACTCTAGGTGCCTTGATCTTCACGCATTTTTATCGTGCTTTCTTTTCAGACCTCCTCTTGATAATCTTATTCTCAACTACAAGACTCCAAAATTATATTTCTCTGTCATATTCCTCATTACTCACACTACAATTTGCATTATACTCTTGAAAATATGCATATACCTCTTCATTCTCACCTCCATACTCCTCAATATTCATCATAAAAAATGAATATAAAACCACATCATTATAGGTAAACAAACTTACCTTTTCCCTCACTGTTGCAAACATTTCTTCACCATCAGCTGTGACCTTCATCTTCTTGTCATTTGTTGTCCCAATTACATTCATATCTCCATCTATACTATCCATATGCAAACTTTCAATAGCTTCATATAAATATGTATCATTTTTCTTTCCATCCATCTACTTGTAACTCCTCATCCATCCCATCAACAAACAAATCCCTATCAACTTCCTCAAGCAAATCATGCTCCTCATCAACAAAAAAATCTGCAACATCTTCATGGAAATTGAACCATTCCACATACCTAATTTCCTCTTGTTATATATCATCTATTGCATTCTTCCATTCAAACAAATTTGATTCATAATGTTCACACTTTACCTCACTTTCTTTTGCTATCCCAACTTCTTTTCCATCATTTTTTGCTGCACCATTCATGTTTTCATGTTCTTCCTTCCAATCTCCTTCCAACAACTTGTCTATTTTCTCTATCTCCTCTTTCCATAGGAGATCATTCTCCTCTTTGACCACTTGCTTGTCAAATCAAGGACCTTCTATCTTTGACATTTTTGATTCTTCATATGTTGTAATTTTCCTCTCTTCATACTCATCTGCAAGTTTGTTTCCTTCTTCCTCTATCTCCTTATCCTCCAAAGGATAAGTTGTCACTGCTACTACATCAATTTCATCTTCTCCACATCACTGTCCCACACGTTCCATGGATCATTCTCCGCTGCAAATTTATGTTTTTCCTCTTAAAAAATGCATGCTACTATTGTATCACCTTCACCTTCCAATATAACTATCCTTTGCTTCCTTCTTTTTTTAATAATCACCTTTATGGGCCATTTCACCTTTTTTTCGCATTGGCCAATGCCAAACATTTTCTTGATAGGATTTCTCAAGACACTATTGCACTATAAGCTTAATGTGTCTTTCAAACTCTTCCATATCTCTTTCAAACTTTGATCTTATCTTATTGACTATAAACTTCTCCTTCTAAGTTTGTTGCCGCATCTTCTTGTTATCTCTCCTCTTTTCTTGATCCATGCTTCTTGTGATACCTCACCTAGGTTTCCTTTCCATTTCCTCACTACCTAGTCTTTTGGCATCTAGGTTCTTCACTTCAACCTATCAAAAGAAACACACAATTTCCAAATATTCTCTTGCCCAGATCTTTGGGCTCTGATACCAATTTGATGCAAATGAAAGATGAACCAACTCAAAATAGACCCAAGGGGTAGGGTGTAGCTTGCTTCAAGTCCATGGTTGCTCCTAAATGCATCTTCAGTACCATTAACAAGGACTTCCATAAAAAGGACTTGGTTCAACAATCTTGTGACAATACACTTTCATTAGATAGCTTGACTAAGACTCTAAGATTATGAATCAATTCAAAAAAAATGGTGAAGACACAAACCTCCATTCACTAGGATTTGCAACTTTTGTTGCCCCACTAAGATGGATGATTCCATGAGTGAAGAAAGACCCATTAGACATATTAAATCCCTCAACTCAGACTTGGAAATAATTTTCCCAACAATACAAAGGTGGTTCCACCAAGCACATAAAGTCTAGACTCATGCATGGACCCAAACTCACTTGGCATCATCAATTTCCTTGGTCACGTATTCTGTCTTTTGGGATAGTCCTACAAAGACTCAAAAAAAACCTTCAAAACACCCAAGCCTTTTGATTCTAGGCTTGAACATACTTCTAAGAAACTAATCAACATTCTCCACTTCCAAACTTTGAAGAACCATGCAAGGGTTTTAGCTACAAGCACAAAGTAGATGATTTTTCACTTTTTTTGTGCTTTCTTGAAGCAAACTAGTAAAGATTTCTCCAAAACGTGAGCATGTTGGTACTTTTAACCTTTTAAATATTGAATAATATGCAAATACATAATTTTTGACAAGTTTATGGCACTTTTGAGTGGTGGAAACAAAATTTATCACATTTTTAGTGCTCGTGGTCTGCCCTAGCTAGGATTTAAACAACTTTTAGTAAAAATTCAATAACTTTAAAAAAAATTAATTAAATTTTATGAAACCAAAAAAAATGTAGTATTTTCTTGGGGATATCAATATACAATTGATTTTAGATCATTCCATGGTTTGTACAGCTTGTACAAGAGGATAGAAATTGTTGCAACTTAGAAAAGCCACAAAAAACTTAACCTGCTTTCAAAAAAATGGCTCTAACTTTCTTAAAACTCAATGAAAATAGATGCCACAAAAACCAAAATAAATTATATTCATATCTTGAAAAACTCCAATAGATTTCAAACCATACCAAACAACAAAAAATGACTGAAAATAATAGGAAACCCAAAAAATCAACTTCTTTTCTTCACCAAATTGAAAAATCAGTTGATCCACCACTTTTTTGACTTGGAGGAATATTTCTCCTTTCATTAAAACTAATTCCAATCATTAGAAAAACATTTTCTTGAATGCATGTAATAGTTACTTGTTTTTTTGACACTTTCTAAAAGTTGCATGACATCTTTTAGCAACATTTGGCAAATTTTTATATTTTTTAATCATAAATCCTTGAACACTCCAAAATGAACCCATATGATTCAAAATGATCATAAATGACCCTAGGAAACTTCAAAACACACAAAACAACCTAAAATTCAAATTTTTGCAACATGACTCAAAATGCAATCAAAAGATGCCCCTACATCAATCATGAGGATCGATCCTTACAAGTTTACAAAGAAACTTCTCTAACATCCCATCAATTCTTCAAATTGAGGCTTCTTCTTTATACACATATTTTTACTATTGTCCTACATAAAAGAACAATTTTCCCCTTTACCATTATCCGCTAGGCCAATAATGGAAGGTTTTTTGCTTTTAAAGATAACATTGTCGACACATATTGAGGGTAACACAGAGGATTGTTTCCTCTTTTCATAGGTTTGGTAGGAAAACATTTACAAAATTGACACCAAATGGTACAAATTAAATCAAAATATGGTTTTCTGATAGCCAAGCTATGGCTTACTCTACTGAGCGAACATTCTTAACAGTCATCTTTTAGGATTTGATGCCTCATACTATCACAAAAGGCTAGCCAAATGGCTCCATTCAAGATACTAAAAAGAGCAAGCTGTAGGCCATTCAATTCCCCAAAGGGTGGTCACCAAATCTATACCTTTGGCTTAGGCTGAAACACACAAAAAGAAACATTTTATGCCACTATACTATCAATTCTACCATCAAATGCAGTGATAAACACTAGCTAAAAAATTGATAAGATATGATAGTGATATCAATACTAATCCAAGAATCAAATTACCTCAATGGTTGAGACTTGATTAAAGCTTTCCTCATATTTTTCCTACAACTTTGATCTATTTTCTGCCTTTTTAGGTGCTTGTCGATTTTCTTCCAAATCAATCCCCTACTTTTTACCCACCACCTTCATTCAAAATGGTAACCTACCGCTTCTTGCATGCGGTTGGGTGCTAACATTCTAGCTTTTTCTGCCATCGCTGCCCTCTAATTTTGAGTAATGCCTTTATTATTTGGTAGGCCACGACCATCATGGGTCTGCCTTGTAATTGATTTTTCCATAGTCTGACTCTTAATGCATCGGTTATCAACTTGATTTCAATTCAAATTGAAATATATATAAGTATGTATATGTACGTATATATACATGTGTGTGTTTGTGTGTGTGTGTACTATATATATATATATTTATATATTTGTATCTCTATGCATTTAAATGATTTCATTCACATCTTACCATGCATTCAAATAACGTATATATATGTATAGATATATGTAAATATATATGTTTTTTTTAAATAAAATATTCATATACAAGTTGCTTGTTTTTAGTTCCTTCAAATCACAGTGTTTTAATAGACAATTAAATATACTAACCATTCATTTACAAGCACTAAAATAGTTCAAATCGGGAAAATTTTGCTTTTTTATATATGCAAATCAATCAAATTCCAATCATCATGCCATTGTGGTGTGTGCACCCAAATCCCAATTGGCTTACCATTCAATCTAGCTAAACAATACTACTTCAACCAAGTTCTCATCCTTCAACCTATCACCCTACAACTACACACACTTGCAATTGAAAATTGACCAGTAACGTTCAATTCTTGGTAACATATAAAATAAATATCCAAAATTTCGCAAGGTCAACATCAATCAACTTCTTTCATTCAATTTTTTTGAATATTCTAGAATCTCCATTTAATATTTAATTGAATTTCTTCAATAATTCAATTTTCCATATTATGATAAATATTTAATAAAATTGAGTTATGAAAAAAATTCATCGTGGATAAGGATCATTGTTATATGGAAGTTGTAGAATGTAGAACCTCATGGCTTCCTATATTTCCTTATGAGGTTGCACCTGAATATGTACAAGGATACGTGGATATCCTACTAAAGAAGCCAAAAGATACAATTGTTGAGAGATTGGACACATATGATGAGATAATAGATAAGTTTTATAAGAAGCATGTAGAGGAGAACTTTTAAAAACACAAGGATAAGCTTCATAGGAAATGGGGTCTTCCTCCCAATTCTACATTTGATGCCCCTAGGGAGAGTTATAAAACTAAATTTGTTTCTCCACAAGCTAGAAAAGAAATAAGAAGGCCTGGTAGATCCACTTCTATTGTTGCGTCTACTTTTTAGCCCTCCATATCTACATAGTCAACTGATGCAAGGAGAAGAGTTGCATTATAAACTCCACCACATAAGAAGGGCTCAAAAGTTGTGCATACCAGGCCTAAGAAAAAGGAAAAAAGGAAGAAGATAGATGAGGAAAAACCTAAAGAGGAGGAATAATTTGAGGATAAAGGAACCTCTAAGTAGAAAAAGTAAGGGAAGAAGATAGAAGAGGAGAAAATAGAGCAAACTCCTCTAGCCTCATATGATCCCCTCAAGATTGAAACCATTTTAAATGGAATTTTTGACCATAGTCTATTAGATGAACCATAGTGTTCCATACAAAAGTCCCTCTAAAATATTAGAAGACCATTGAAAGGGCTATCATTATATATATGCTCAAGAATAACATTTATTTTAGTGACATCATTGATAAGGCTCTAGAAAGCCTTAGACAATATTTGAGATAAAGAAGAGAAAATGCAATCAAAGTTGATGAGGAGCTTAGATAGCAGGAAGTTAATAAGGTCGGGTCCTTTGTCTCCCAAGTAGATATAGAGAAGATAGTCTAAAATTAGGCTAAGGAGATTCACACAAAGAAAATGATAGATCTTCTAATGAGCATGGATGATGATGTGAAAAGGAAGATTTAGAATGAAACAAAATAAATTACAAAGAAGATCATTGAAAAAATACAAATTTATGTTGATATGAATGTATAGGATTCTCCAAGTGAACAAGAAATTGTTAGTATTCCCTCTCTAGTGAATATAAATGAGAAATTTGTCTCTGACCAACAAGAAGAACAAGGTGCCTTTGGTCAGTAAGATTTCTTCGATATGGAAATGGAGAAACAAAAGGAGAAGGAGAAGAGTTCCAAAGAATAAAGCTCAAAGAAGTCATATTCCTCTCTGATGGACTCAGTCAAGGAGTTATTGGCTTAGGAAATGAAGATTCAACTAGTGGTGTCTCCTCAATTGCTACATGTTCCTATATTTTATGGGCAAGTTAATCTGTCTAGTATGTCACCCTTGCATAAGATGAAACTTTTAGATATACTCGACTCCACAACAAGACAAGAGTTTCTACAATAATAGGTAGAGAGTTTGATGTTTTGGAAGAAGTGATAAAAGTGTTAGAAGAGAAACTGCTGAAATAAAAATGGGATTCATCATTTCCCCCTAAACAATAGATGAAGCAGTTAATGGAGTATTTTGAGACTCATTCATCACATATGGAGAAGTAGGCATAACAAAAAATCAATGAAAAGGGATTGGCAGATTCCTCTGAGAAGTGTGACAATGCATTGACCAAAGTGCAATCTTGTATCAAAGACATTGAAAAATGCTTGTAGGAAGCAAAAAAATTATATATTTTTTTTTGTCTCAAATGGCTTCATACAACAAAAATTATAAGGGATAAGATTCATGCAATTGAAATGCAAATCACTAATGTGGCTACAACTTATGATCCTATACAAGACAATGATAGTTTCATAAGGGAACAAGTGGATAGTCTTCATTCCAAAATACAACTACAAGATCAAAGGGGGTGGTTTAAAGGCTAAGTAAAGCAATTGAGAGAAGTAGTGAGCCTAAGGTTGGATTCACTCACTAGACTTCTGGCAGTGGCTAATGGTGTGGTTCAAGATTACAAGACACCATCCTCTTTGGAGGAAGTTGAAGATACATATGTGCTAATGACATGTCAAATCCAAACCCTAACTATAGCAAAGAAACAATGGGACAATACCTTGATCCATCTCAAGTCTATTTTACAAGAGCATTTTTCCATCCAAGTGAGTTGTGTTTAATTGTTGATGTAAGATATCTTTCTTTTTTTGTTGTGTATATATGCAGAGTAGATATAAGGATATTTTTGTTGATGAAGAAACTAGATTTCATCCCAAAGGGAATAAAGTTGTATAGATAAAGGAGAGTCTATAATTTTTGTCTGTACAAAGAAATTTTTGTTACCCTTTGCTCCTAATGCTAAAGGGGGAGATAAATGTGCATCTAAGGGGGAGTGTTTGTGCACATTAGTTGGTTTTTCCATCAATTACAAAGGGGGAGATTATTGTAGCTTGATAAGCTTGGTTTTCATTGATGTCAAAAGTAGGTTTATGATTTTATATACTCCAGATATTTCTAAGTGTGCAAAGTTATCTAATGGTGCAAGTCAACATTGTAGTGTATGAAAGATTAGTGATTGGTTGGTTATCTATGTATGATGCAGAGGTGGGTACAATTTCTTAATGTGTTTTCAGTATGTCTACATTTACATCTTGTCAATTTTGTGTACCACACTCAGTAATAAGTTGTAATTTTTTATCTAAGGTATTCATAGTGTTAGAGTTGGCTATAGAAATAGCTACCTAAGATCTAGAGGCCAAATGGAAAGCACAAAGAGATCAATATGTAATGCTCAATATTGCAATGGAATTGATTACCCAAGAATTCCTCCATATATAATGTATGAGAACCTCTTGGTTATATATCCAAGGTGAGACTTACGATTAGACATGATCATGAGAAGTGTCTTAATCCTATGACATGATCCAAGTAACTTGACATAAAAGTCAAAAAATGATAAGATTTGGACATGACAACTAAGTCTTCTAGAAAGAATCTTAGGACCTAAGTAAACTTAACGTGTGAATATGTCCCCTAAGTCCCTAGTAAGTGAATTAACTAGGTACAAGAAATTTATTCACGCCAACAACCCCCCCCCCCTTAAGTGCAACTTAGGGAGAAGATTATTATGCAAATGATGCAAGAATGGGTCCCGACAACTAGGCCATGTTAGGTACCCATGTACAAATTAAAATGAAATCTCTCACAAATAGAGAAAAGGAGACAACCTAGTGGGACAAAAATCCTTTCCAAAAGAGAGATGAAAACAAAATACTCTCAATGATGCATAGAGGGACAAAACCCCATGCGAGGAAAAATACCCCCATAAGAGAGAAGAAGAATATAGACCATGTATCCCCCTCATTAGTGAGTCTCATGCAATGGTAAAAGCTTGATATTGAATGTTGAAGATGATCCAATTTGGCCAAACAACCTTCCTCCCCTTAGGAAGAAAAAAAAAACCACAATGATATGCAAGATGCCTTCCCATTCGTGAAAGGAATATGTAAGAATAAGAATGATATGCGATGTCTTTAAACTATGCTCAAGTGTCTCCATCTCGATGTTGAAAGCTTACACACTCCAAATAGGCATTATAGGCCACACTACAGAAGAATTCAATCCAAAATATATTAGAGATGAATGTAGAACACAATCCAATGATAATTATGCCTCCTCTAAAGACAAAGAAGCCTCCTCCAAATATTGTCTAAAAATATCCACACTCACACCAAACTACAAAGAATGATCATGTAGAGAATGAACAAGAGGGTCAGAGTATTCCCTTGCAACAACTGAAGAATAATCATCTTCATCAAAGAGAATATGTGTGCAATCAATGGTGTCTCCCAAATCTAAAATGTGGGACTAAAAAAAAACCCACCAATGTCTATCAATTATGCGTCTAAAGCAGATGTAGTTGGAAGATAATGAAGGTCCTATTGCACTAAATCACAAGAAGCCATATCTATAGCAACACAACTGTCATCAAATGAAATAATAGATGGAGGAGATGGAATGCAAGACTCAAGAAAAAATGGAGCTAGTGGAGGTGCCATGCTTATTTCTCCTCAAGGTGAGAGGTATTACTCTATATTTAGATTTTTTTTTAGTTGCACTAATAACACTATTGAGTATGAAGCTCTCATTTATGATTTGGAGTGGGCAAGGAAAAGAGGTATTGGTTGTTTGCAGGTGTTTGGGGACAATTAGTTGATTGTATATTAGGTAAGAGGTGTCAATATGACTATTAATGATTTTATCAAGTCTTATAAGCACACATTTTTGGATATGCTTGAATAATTTAATGATTTTAATCTGTTATCCATACTTGAAATGAAAATAAGCATCCTGATAGACTAGATGCTATAGGAGTTGAATATGAACAAAAAGAAATAAAAAATATTAACTAGCAATAGTACATAAAGGTGGTTGTAAGGCTATCAATTCTTGACAATGAAGTGCATTGGAAAGTATTTGGTAGTGACAAACAGATCATCAAATTTTTAATTAGAGAAGCTAAATTTGTAGCTAGTAACCAACAAAGGTTGCAACAATAGTTTGGTGATTAGATTCTATAGTTGAATTCAAACAAGTTGCCAAAGGGGTTGGTGACTTTAGAGTCTATTTTCAACACAAATGATCAATTAAGAAAATAAAAAATCCATCATTTTGGTTAAGGAAGAACATTATGAATCTATCGATATTTTCAAAGGTAAACATCTCAAACTTGGCAAGGTTTGTACCAAAGAAGAAAGAAATTCTTTCATTTCTCTTTGCCAAGAGTATGATGAAATTTTTTCTTGGAAATACCATGATTTAAAAGACTTTACCCCTAAGATAGCACAACATACCATTGAGTTGGAACCAAATACAAAACTAGTAAGGAAAAAGCAAAGACCTTTAAATCCAAAGATTGAACACCTCATGAAAAAATAATCAAGCACTTGCTAATTGAAGGTAGTATTATTTTCCCTATTAAACAGGCATCATGGGTATCTAATTTAGTACCTGTGAGAAAAAATAATGTGAAAATCAGATTGTGTGTATAATATAGGGATTTCAATAGAGATTCACTCATAGATCATTATCCCTTGCCCTCTATGGAGAAAATACTATAGGTTGTATCAGGTTCAAAGAGGTTCTCTTTGTTGGATGGTTTTTTTGGTTATAACCAAATATTTGTTAAAGCGGAAGATCAATTCAAAACAACTCTCATCACCAAATGGGGTACCATGGAATATAAGAAAATGGCTTTTGGATTTTCTAATATTGGGGCAACCTTTCAAAGGGCAATGGATATGGATTTTCAAGGCCTCATGAACAAGATTTCCCTTATATATTTGGATGATATCTTTGTTTTCTCCAAGGATGCAAAGAAATATTTCAACCATCTAAGGAAGATTTTTAATAGGTGTAAGGAGTATAGTGTATCCCTCGAACCAAATAAATGCATCCTTTTTTCCCATGAAGGTAAGTTGCTTGGTTATGTGGTATCCAAACATGGTATTATAATTGATCCTAAAAGGGTGAGTGCTATGTTATCTTTACCTTTACTAGATCATAAAAAAGGTTTTAAAATTTCCATAGGAAGAATCAATTTTGTTAGAAGGTTCATACCAAATATTATTGACCTTTTGAAGTCACTAACAACTATGTTGAAGAAAAATGTGACTTTCAAATGGACTAAAGAAGGGAAAAGAATTTTTGAGAGCATAAAAGAAGCATTAAACGCAACACCTATTCTCTTGAATCTTGATTTTTCTAAAGATTTTACCTTGTATTCTTATGGAAATCTCGACATCATCTTAGGTATGTTAGTACAAAAAACTAGTGAAAGTTTGGAGCGGCCAATAGCCTTCTTTAGCAAAGGCTTGGAAAAGTATGAGAAAAGGTATAATTTTGTTGGAAAATATGTCCTTGCTATTGTATACACCTGAAAATGGTCTGGATAATCTAATTAATTAAATATGATTTATTTGATTAATTAACCCTTCTATTTTAATCTACTTATAAATAAATAGAAATATTTATTTATATAGTTCACATTTAATTTTCCTATCTTTATCATATTATTTCATCTTAATTAAATAAACAAATCACATAATTTGTTTTATTTAATTATCATTATCAAATTCTTCTATAATTATATATTTATTCTATCTTAATCGCATCATTCTATTTTAATTAAATAAACAAGTTTCATACTTTGTTTTATTTAATTACCATATTTCTTCCATGTTTATTTAATAAACAGATTTCTATAGTTTGTTTTATTAAATTAAATATCCTCTTTTGCCAATTTGAATAAATCCAAACATTCACATAAAAGCCTATTTCTACAATTATTTCCTCTTTTCACTCATCATATCCACCAACAAAATTAGATATTTCATATCTAATTAATTCAACTCAGCCTTCACGGACAAATTTGGAGACAAATTTGAGACAAATTATAGGAAAACTTCTTCATCTTCTTCCATTGATCATTCCTATCCTCTGGCTGAATATTTTTGTGGGGAGGAACAATCTCCATAATCTTCTCAAACTTATTCATCTTTCACCATTGAATCTTTCAAATTAAATCCAGACCTTTGCTTTGTTGCCACATCACAAATATGTTGTCGGGAATCTATAAATACAACTTCTTTCCACAAGTAATGGATCCCAACTTTGTGCAATGCTACTTTGCAGAAATAGCATTAGAGCAATTAAGTATTTGAGCATTGAGAAAATAGAAAATAGTAATTAGCAATCATATAGCAATCATAATCATGGCTTGTCATTTAGCTGCATCTTAATTTATAGTAGTTTGTTTTATCATTTTCATGTCATTTTAGGCTATAGTATCATCACCATATCATTTAACAATCATTACATAGGATTTGATTCCTGCATTTAAAAATATCTCATTCTCTAGATTGTCATTTTAACAGTCATAGTGCTTACACAATCTGAGAGCCACAGTGATTTAATAAATCTTTGCAGATAGAGAGCAGTAGGATTCTTTTAAGAGATTTCATGTTTTAAATAGATTAATTGTTTGTTTAAATCTCTTTATATAATGTCTTAGTAGGTGTGCTTTTTATTCATGTATGCATATTTTACTCACACATAAATTGGCACCCACCGTGGGGCCCGAAAACCCCATTTTTAACATCTTTTTTCTGAAAAGTACGCTCGTAGGTTTCTAACATGTTTTGTTTTAGTGCGATCGAGAGTTTTTACGACGCATACGACAAATATTTTAGCGCATCTAAGTACTGTTATGGAGCATTCGATAGATATTTCGGAGCATACGACCACTATTATGGCACATCCAGTATTATATTTCACCAGTCAGGGGGTTTTTCTTTCAGTGCATTGACAATTTCTTTTAGCGCATTCATCAATTTCTATAGTGCATAGAACTGTTATTTTGGAACATTCATATACTGTTTTAGCACATCTAAGGATTGTTATGGTGCATCTAACTATTTTTGCAGAATTTTAAAAATTCCCAGAATTAATCCCTATTTTTTTGTCCTACGGACAAAATATGCTGGTCAAAGACAGTTGCTAGAAAACACTTACGCTAGTCAAAGAAAAAATATCACAAATTACTAATGGTATTTGCTGTGATTTAATTTTATTATTTATTTTCCTTTGGTTAAGATAGTGCATCTAGCTTAATTAAAGAAATAGTTTGAACCCCATGTCCAATGTGTTTCGAAAGCAATAGGCTTTAGCTCTCCCCTTAACTGGGTGATAAAATGCTAGACTTGTTATCCTGCTTTATTAACACATTTAGAAGGCCTGTTGTAGTGGGAAAAAGTACTCACCCTACGAGAATGACCTAAGTGGGAAAAACCAAAGCCAGGTTTTCGAACCCAATCTAATCAAAAGTGAATTTTGGGAAACCCACAATTCAACGACAGTGTGCAATATAACCATCCCAAAAATATTTGTTCTAAAGATTTGGAGGTCTCCTGAGGGAGTTTATCAATTTATGTGTCGAATGGATACCCTTTCTATGAAATTTAGCGTAGAATCCAACTGTGTCAGTTTCCAAACACTTTTTATATCATGGTGCAAGGGGTGTTGGCAATACAAGGACAAACAGTTGAGAGGGGGGGTGAATCAATTGTCACATAAATTCAAAACTTATTCAACTTATTAACCTTATTCTTTGATCTAATTATTAACCATGACAATATAAATCATAAACACATCAGAAACACACATAACACCAATATTTTTTACGTGGAAACCTTGTTAGGGGAAAAAGCATGGTGGAGGTTAGTCCACAAGATTATACCCTATTAAAAGTATAATGAAAATGTAATATGGGGAATGCACATGCATTCACGCACACTGCCTAGAGCTCACTGCTCAATTACAAAGGAAGACACACTGTCTTACAAAGATTCGGATTAAATCCATCCAGATTTTCAACTGAGAAAATAGAATCTGCTAATGCCTGATTATAGTTCCAATTAAGCACATGAACACTTCTTCACTCTCCTTCACTCTTCTTCACATTTCTTCACAATTCTTCACACTCTACTCTGCCTTTGAATAATTTAGAACATTATTTTCTCACACACACATTCAACATACTTCAAATGAAATGAACAATTACTTATATATATCCACAACATTAAATTTCATCACTACAAGTCGGCCACAAAGAAAATAATAAAATGAATATAAACTGTCAGCCCAAAACATTAAAGATTATCAATGTGAATCAACCAAATTCAGCCACAATTTTGTGAGAACCCAAATGAAAATTTCCAGCATGAAGACACTTCAATTAATTTCTCTTTGAAGATCCACAACATGCTACAAACACTATGTTGGCCAGGCACAAGAAAAACATGAACATGCAAGAGAAAATTGCCAACCACGATCACAAAAATCAATGCGGATGTGCAAAAAAGATGGAGAATGATCTAGAAACATCCAAAAGCATAATTAATCACAAGAGAAGCATCCACAACAACTAAACTAATTGAAATAACACCATCTTCAATCAAGAACACCAACTGAAGAAATAAAAAAACTGTCTGAATGGAAATATTCATAACTCGATCAAATCTTCATGTGGATCTCTAAAACTCAACATGGATAGAAAAGATACACTCAAAAATAAACCCTTTAGTCCACAGCCTCTAATCAACAATGTACAAAAATAACCACCATACCGAACTTCACTTCATGACTGACAACCTAGAACTCATTTATTACAATTTTCTCAATATCCTTGAGATATACAACTTCAAATACATTTATGCTAATAGTGTTGACATCAATGACAACCACATATCATCAACACAACCACAACATCCAAAAATATCCCCCTTTTGCATTGATGACAACATGTGATGTGAAAAACACCATCAATGCAACTAACTCTTGCTTAGGTTTTGAATCATCTTCTCCTCAACACTTTCACATAATCTTTTTCCCCATAAGGCTCTTATCCTTAGATAATAACCAGTTTTTCACATGACTCTTCTCCCCCTTTGACATCAATTACAAAGCTATCTACACTATGCAACACATATTTGAATTTCTAACCATCTGACTACTCCCCTTGAGTATTAGCCACCACAACATCAATATGAGACAAGATATGGCTGTCAAATGCACAGACTGATGCACAGATTGCATTGCATCCTAGTTTTGATTAGGAGGGGTAATCACCCCTAACTTCCCTCTAAGATACTCAAAATTATCCTTAGGCAATGACTTGGTAAAGATTTTTGCAATCTACTCCTTAGTAGGCACATACTCCAATCTGACTTCTTTTTCACTTACCTTCTCCCTCAAAAAGTGAAACTTGATAGATAAATGCTTTGTTTTTTAATGCAGCACCAGATTCTTGGGAATGTTAATAGCACTTGAGTTATCATAGAATATAGCAATAGGCTCATCATATATAATTTTGATATCCTTCAACATCTATTTCATCCACAGGACTTGAGTAGAGTTATTAGTAGCAGCAATGTATTCGTCCTCTACAGTAGATAAGGAAATGGCATTTTGCATCTTACTTAACCATGAAATTAGCTTTTTACCCAAGAAAAATTCTCCACCACTAGTAGTTTTTATGTCATTCATATCTCTTGCCTAGTTAGCATTAGTAAAGGCACTCAAAGTAAGATCATCATCTTTAGGATACCATAGGCCAAGATCAACAGTTCCCTTCAAGTATCTAAAAATTCTCTTCACAATAGTCACATGAGATTCTTTCGGATTAGCTTGAAATCTTGCAATAATACATACAACATTCATGATATCAGGCCTAGTTTGAGTTAAGTACAACAATCCACCAATCATTAATCTATACCTTGTTTGATTTGATTTCAGAGAATCATCTTTTGTTGTCAACTTGCATCCGGTCACCATGGGTGTACCGACTGGATTTGAATCTTCCATACTAAACTTCTTTAGCAATTCCTTCACACACTTGGACTAAGATATAAAAATCCCTTTATCTAACTGAGTAATTTGCAATCCCAAAAATAATTTCATCTCACCAATCATAGACATCTCAAATTCATTTTGCATCTCATTAGAAAACTCCATGCACAAAGCATCATCTCCTCCAAAAATAATATCATCAACAAAGACTTCAACAATCAAATCTTTATCATCATTCTTGAAATACAGATTACTATCAGTAGTAGCTTTGTTAAATCCAAGCTTCAACAAATACTTGTCTAATCTTGCATACCATGCTCTAGGGTCTTGCTTGATTCCATAGAATGCTTTCTTCAACTGACACACCATATGCTTTTTATCAGTCAACTAGAATCCATCAGGTTGCTCAACATACACTTCTTCTACCAATTCACCATTTAGAAAAGCTGATTTTACATCCATCTGATAAACTTTGTAGTTCTTGTCAACAACATAGGCAAGAAATAATCTTACAACTTCAATTCTAGCAATAGGGGCAATGGTCTCTTCAAAACGAATTCCTTCCATTTGTGAATATCCTTTACATACCAGTCTTGCTTTGTTTCTAACCACTTCACCTTGCTCATTCAGTTTTTTTCTAAAGACCCATTTGGTTCCAATGACATTCTTATCCTTAGGTTTTGGAACAAGAATCCATGTATCATTCTTTTCAATTTGTTTAAACTCTTCTTTCATTTCTTCAATCCAATGCTCATCTTTACATGCTTTATTCACACTAGTAGGCCTAGTCTTTGAAATAAAGCAATACTCTTCTACAATCTTTCTTCTAGTTTGGACACCTTTGTTCTTATCACCTATAATTTGATATTCTAAATGATTCAATCTTACATACCTCAGAGTCTTCTTAGGAGTTTCTTCAACTTCAGGATCTTCTAATCTTTCTTCTGCTCTTTCACCAGTTTCTCCTTCTTCTTTAGTTTCTTGATTTACCAGATTGATTTGCACTTGATTTTTAGTCTGAACTTGCTTTCCTTTGTTTGTATTGTCATCTTGATCATCAGAGTCATATCCACAGGTTCTGGATAGTGTACCAAAGTCTTCATCAACCTTAACATTTGCACTTTCAATCATTTTCTTCAATCTTTTATTGTAACAATGATAGGCCTTACTTTTAGTAGCATAACCCAGAAAGATACCTAATCACTCCTAGCATCAAAATTTCCAATTTCATCATCTCTCTTAATATAACATCTACTTCCAAATATCTTGAAGTATTTAAATGTACGATTTTGACTAGCCCATAGCTCAAAAGAGGTTTTACCAGTATCACCTTTGATTTGTACCTGGTTGAATATGTACATAGCAGTACTCATGGCTTCTCTCCAATAGATATGAGGAACATTTCCTTCCAACATCATAGTTCTAGCAACATCTTCAAATGTTTTTTTCTTCCTTTCCACAACTCCATTTTGCTGAGGTGTTTGTGGTGTAGATAATTGTCTCTTTATTCCATGTTCTTCACAAAATGTATGAAATTCACCGGAAGTGAATTCACCACCTCTATCTGATCTCAAAAATTTAATCTTCAAACCTATCTCTATCTCAACCATAGCTTTAAAGATCTTGAACTTTTCTAGTGCTTTAGATTTCTCCCTTAAGAAAGTAACCCATACCATTCTAGAATACTCATCAATGAGTAACATGAAATACTTGTAACCTTGTAAACTTTTTACCTTAGAGGGACCACACATATCAGTATGCACAAGCTCTAACAATTCATTTGAACAATGCTTTTTACTCCAAAATGAAATCCTAGTTTGCTTTACCAATTAACATTCCTTGCATATTGCATTGGTAGGTTTCACCAACTTAGCTAGATCTCTCACAGCCTTAGTGGAACTTATCTTAACAATATTATCAAATTTAACATGACACAACCTCCTATGCCATAACCAACTTTCATCAACTGGAGAAATCAAACAACTTTTACTAGCATCACTCAAGTAAAATATATTACCTTTTGTTTTTGTACCTGATGCAATTTCATTTTCAGAACTCAATATTCTACATTTTCCATCCTTGAACTGAAGATTGTATCCTGTATCAACCATTTGACCAACACACAAAAGATTATGCTTCAAGCCTTCTACATAAAGAACATCATTAGTATTATACTTACCATCAAAAGAAATGCAACCTCTTCCATGGATCACACCAACTGTATTATCACCAAATCTCACAACACCACCATCATACTTTTCCAAGCTTACAAACTTACTTTTTTCTCTTGTCATATGATGTGAATTTCCACTATCAATTACCCATTCATCTTTTTCTTCAACTCAAGTAGCCAAGGATTTCTCCACTTTTGTACAACCAACATATTCAGTAGATACATGATTGTTTTCCTTGATAGCAACAAATACCCATTCATCATCACTTCTATTTCCTTTATCAGATTCATCATCTGCCACATCTTCATTAGCAGTATAGTAACACTTCTTTTAAAATCTAGGCTTGTTATGTCTTGGTTTAGTAGCTCTTTCCGGACATCTTGATGCAAAATGACCTACCTTATTGCACGAAAAGCATTTAAGAGGTAATTTTCCTTAATACTTACCTTTTACTCTTAGTACTCTTTTGACAATAAGTGCTTCCATCTCTTGCAGCTATCTTTTTTCTTCTTTAATTAGTCTAATTTCATCCTCATAATTCAATTTCTTTCTAGATGAACTCTCACCAGATCGTATCCCTATCTATCTCTTCCAAAAGTAGTAACCTTAAATGTAGATTCAACCTTAGGAAAGGCATCACCAAATTCACTCAACTCAAAAGCAGTCAGCTTACCAACCAATGTATCTCTGGTTATGTTTGTTACAGTCTAGAGTTCTTCAATAGCACTAGCTTTGACTTTGTAGGAATGAGGAAGAGATTTAAGCACTTTAGCAACAATCTCATATTCATTTATCTTTCCACCAACACATCTAATACCACACACAAGTTCATTCACTCTTTGCATGAAAGTATTAATTTTCTCATCATCACCCATTCTCAACCTTTCATATTTCCCTTTCAAACTCTGCAACTTAGCAATCTTCACATTAGCATCACCTTCATACAAGGTTTCCAACTTTTTCTAGATCTCATAAGCAGTCCTCAGATCTATAACATTTGTCATCTTAGAATCAGTCAAAGCACTCAACAAAGCCTCCTTAGCCCCGATATTATACTCTGCTTATGTACTATTCAGTGGAATAACATACTTATTACTTGTAATACTCTAGTAGGGTTCACCAATGCATCCCATATGGAACTCCATTCGAGTCTTCCACAAAGAATAATTTGTTCCATCAGATTTTGGACTATCCTTCTTGTAACTTTCCATCTCGGATCACCTTAAACTATTAAAATTCTTCCATGGAACCTACTCTGATACCAATTGTTAGCAATACAAGGGTAGACAATAGAGGGGGGGTGAATGAGTTGTCACAAAAATTCAAAACTTATTCAACTTATTAACGTTATTCCCTAATTTGAATATTAACCATGAAAACATAAATCATCAACACATCAAAAACACACATAACACCAATATTTTTTACGTGGAAACCCTATTAGGGGAAAAACCATGGTGGAGGTTAGTCCATAAGATTATACCTTGTTAAAAGTATATTGAAAACGTAATATGGGGAATGCACATGCATTCAGGCACACTACCTAGAGCTCACTACTCAATTACAAAGAAGACACTGTCTTACAAAGAGATTTGGATTAAAGCCATCCAGATTTTGAATAGAGAAAATAGCATCTGCTAATGCCTGATTACAATTCCAATTAAGCACATGAACACTTCTTCATTCTCCTTCACTCTTCTTCACACTTTGTTCTACCTTCAAATGATTTAGAACATTATTTTATCACACACGCATTTGGCATACTTCAAATGAAATGAACAATCGCTTATATATATCCACAGCATGAAATTTCATCACTATAAGTCGGCGACAAAGAAAATAATAAAATGAATATAAATTGTTGGCCCAAAACATTAAATATTATCAATGCGCATCAACCAAAGTTGGCCAAAACTTAGTGAGGACCCAAATCAACATCTCCAGCATGAAGACACTTCAATTAATTTCTCCTCGAAGATCCACAACACACTACAAACACTATGTCAGCTAGGAACAAGAAAAACATGAACACGCAAGAGAAAATCACCAACCACGATCACAACGATCAATGTAGACATGCAACAAAGATAGAGCATGATCTAGGAACATCCACAAGAATCACAAATCACAAGAGAAGCATCCACAACAACTAAAGTAAATAAAATAGCATCATCTTCAATCAGGAACACCAACTGAAGAAACAAAAAAATTGTCTGAATGGAAATCTTCATAACTAAATCAAATCTTCTTGTGGATCTCTAAAAATCAACGTGGAAAAACTATATACACTCAACAAGAAACCCTTTATTCCACAACCTCTTATCAACAATGTACAAAAATAACCACCATACTAAACTTCACATCACCATTGATAACCTGGAACTCATTTATTACAATTTTCTCAATATCCTTGACATATACAGCTTCAAATACATTTATGCTAATAGTGTTGACATCAATGACAACCACATATCATCAACACAACCACAACATCCAACAATCTCCCCCTTTGGAATTGATGGAAATGCATGATGTTAAAAACATCAACGCAACTAACTCCTACTTAGGTTTTGACTCATCTTCTCCTCAACACTTTCACATAATCCTTCTCCCCATAAGGCTCTTCTCCTTAGATAATCACTAGTTTTTCACATGAATCTTCTCCCCCTTTGACATCAATGAAAAATTTCTCTAAGATCTGAACCACGTATCTGAATTTTTGACCATCTGACTACTCCCCCTGAGTAGTAACCACCACAACATCAATCTGAGACAAGATTTAACTGTGAAATGCATAGAATGATGCACACATTGCATTGCATCCTAGTTTTGATTAGGAGGGGTAATCACCCCTAACTTTCCTCTAAGATACCTAAAAGTATCATTAGGCAACAACTTGGTAAAGATGTCTGCAATCTACTCCTTACTAGGCACATACTCCAATCTGACTTCTTTTTCACTTACCTTCTCCCTCAAAAAGTGAAACTTGATAGATATATGCATTGTTTTTTAATGCAGCACCAGATTCTTCAAAATGTTAATAGCACTTGAGTTATCATAGAATATAGTAATAGGCTCATCATATAGAATTTCGATATCATTGAACATTTGTTTCATCCATAGGACTTGAGTACAGTTATTAGAAGCAACAATGTATTTGGCCTCTACAGTAGATAAGGAAATAGCATTCTACTTCTTGCTTAACCATGAAATTAGCTTCTTACCCAAGAAAAATGCTCCACCACTAGTAATTTTTATGTCATTCACATCTCCTACCCAGTTAGCATCAGTAAGGAACTCAAAGTAAGATCATCATCTTTAGGATACCATAAGCCAAGATCAATAGTTCCCTTCAAGTATTTGAAAATTCTCTTCATAATAGTCACATGAGATTCTTTCGAATTAGCTTGAAATCTTGCAACAATACATACAACATTCATGATATCAAGCCTAGTTTGAGTTAAGTAGAACAATCCACCAATCATTGATATGTATCTTGTCTGAATTACTTTTGGAGAATCATCTTTTGTTGTTAGCTTGCATCCAGTCACCATGGGTGTACCGACTGGATTTGAATCTTCCATACTAAACTTCTTTAGCAATTCCTTTACATACTTGGACTGAGATATAAAAATCCCTTTATCTAACTAAGTAATTTTCAATCCCAAAAATAATTTCATCTCACCAATCATAGAAATCTCAAATTCATTTTTGCATCTCATTAGCAAACTTCATGCACAAAGCATCATCTCCTCCAAAATTAATATCGTCAACAAAGAATTCAACAATCAAATCTTTATCATCATTCTCGAAATACAGATTACTATCAATAGTACCTTTGTTAGATCCAAGCTTCACCAAATACTTGTCCAATTTTGCATACCATGCTCTAGGGGCTTGCTTGAGTCCATACAATGCTTTCTTCAACCGACACACCATATATTCTTTATTAGTCAATTGGAATCCATCAAGTTGCTCAACATACACTTCTTCTTCTCATTCACCATTTAGAAAATCTGATTTTACATCCATCTGATAGACTTTGTAGTTCTTGTGAACAACATAGGCAAGAAATAATCTTACAGCTTCAATTCTAGCAATAGGGGAAAAAGTCTCTTCAAAACCAATTCCTTCCATTTGTGAATATCGTTTACATACCAATCTTGCTTTGTTTCTAACCACTTTACCTTGCTCATTCAATTTTTTTCTAAAGACCCATTTGGTTCCAATGACATTCTTATCCTTAGGTCTGGGAACAAGAATCCATGTATCATTCTTTTCAATATGTTTTAACTCTTCTTTTGCTACTTCAATCCAATGCTCATCTTTACATGCTTCATTCACACTAGTAGGCCCATTCTTTGAAATAAAGCAATACTCTTCTGCAATGTTTCTCCTAATCTGGACACCTTTATTCTTATCACCTATAATTTGATCTTCTGAATGATTCAATCTTACATACCTTGGATTCTTCTTAGGATTTTCTTCAACTTCAGGCTCTTCTGATATTTATTCTTCTCTTTCACCAGTTTCTCCTTCTTCTTCAATTTGTTGATTTACTACATTAATTTGCACTTGATTTTTCATTTGAACTTGCTTTCCTTTGTTTTTAATGTCATCTTGATCATCAGAGAAATATCAACAGGTTCTGGATAGTGTACCAAAGTCTTCATCAGCCTTAACATTTGCACTTTCAACCATTTTCTTCAATATTTTATTGTAACACTAGTAGGCCTTACTTTTAGTAGCATAACCCAAAAAGATACCTTCATCACTCATAGCATCAAACTTTCCTATGTCTTCATCTCTCTTAATATAACATTTGTGTCCAAATATCTTGAAGTATTTAATAGAAGGATTTTGACTAGTCCATAGCTCAAAAGGGGTCTTACCAGTATCACATTTGATTTGTACCCGGTTGATTCTATACACAACAATACTCATGGCTTCTCTACAATAGATATGAGGGACATTTCCTTCCAACATCATAATTCTAGCAGCATCTTCAAATGTTTTCTTCTTCCTTTTCACAACTCCATTTTGTTGAGGGGTCCACAATGCAGATAATTTTCTCTTTATTTCATGTTCTTCACAAAAAGTATTAAATTCACCAGAAGTGAATTCACCACCTCTATCTAATCTCAAACATTTAATCTTCAAACCTGTCTTTGTATCAACCATAGCTTTAAAGATCTTGAACTTTTCCAGTGCTTTAGATTTCTCCCTTAAGAAAGTAACCCATACCATTCTAGAATACTCATCAATGAGCAACATGAAATACTTGTAACCTTGTAAACTTTTTACCTTAGAGGGACCACACATATCAGTATGCACAAGCTCTAACAATTCATTTGAACAATGTTTTTTACTCCAAAATGAAATCCTAGTTTGCTTTACCAATTAACATTCCTTGCATATTGCATTGGTAGGTTTCACCAACTTAGCTAGATCTCTCACAGCCTTAGTGGAACTTATCTTAACAATATTATCAAATTTAACATGACACAACCTCCTGTGCCATAACAAAATTTCATCAACTGGAGAAATCAAACAACTTTTACTAGCAGCACTCAAGTAAAAGATATTACCTTTTGTTTTTGTACCTGATGCAATTTCATTTTCAGAACTCAATATTCTACATTTTCCATCCTTGAACTGAAGATTGTATCTCGTATCAACCATTTGACCAACACACAAAAGATTATGCTTCAAGCCTTCTACATAAAGAACATCATTAGTATTATGCTTACCATCAAGAGAAATGCAACCTCTTCCATGGATCACACCAGCTGTATTATCACCAAATCTCACAACACCACCATCATACTTTTCCAAGCTTACAAACTTACTTTTTTCTCCTGTCATATGATGTGAACATCCACTATCAATTACCCATTCATCTTTTTCTTCAACTCAATCAGCCAAGGATTTCTCCACTTTTGTACAACCAACATATTTAGCAGATACAAGATTATTTTCCTTGATATCAATTTCCTTTATCAGATTCATCATTTTCCACGCCTTCATCAGTTGCATAGTAACAGTTCTTTTGAAATCTAGGCTTGTTATGTCTTGGTTTAGCAGCTCTTTCTAGACATCTTGATGCAAAATGACTTATCTTATTGTAGGAAAAGAATTTAAGAGGTAATTTTCCTTCATACTTACCTTTTCCTCTCGGTACTCTTTTGAAAATAAGTGCTTCCATCTCTTCTAGCTCTCTTTCTTCTTCTTTAATCTATTTTATTTCATCCTCATACTTGAATGTCTTTCTAGATGAACTCTCACCAAATAATATCCCTATCTATCTCTTCCAGAAGTAGTAGCCTTAAATGCAAATTCAACCGTAGGAAGCGCATCACAAAATTCACTCAACTCAAAAGCAGTCAGCTTACCAACCAATGTATGTCTAGTTATGTTTGTTACAGTCCAAAGTTCTTCAATAGCACTAGCTTTGAATTTGTAGGAGTCAGGTAGAGATCTAAGAACTTTAGCAACAATCTTAGATTCTTCTATCTTTCCACTAACACATCTAATACAACACACCATTTCATTCACTCTTTGCATAAAATTATTGATGTTCCCACCATCACCCATTCTCAACCTTTCATATTTCCCTTTCAAACTCTGTAACTTAGCAATCTTCACATTAGCATCACCTTCATACAAGGTTTCCAACATTTTCCAGAGCTCATAAGTAGTCTTTAGATCCATAACATTTTTCATCTTAGAATCATTCAAAGTACTCAACAAAGGTTACCTAACCTAGATATTATACTAAACATATGCACTATTTGGTGTAATAACATACTTATTACTTGTAATACTCCAGTAGGGTTCACCAATGCAGCTTAGATGGCACTCCATTAGAGTCATCCACAAAGAATAATTTGTTCCATCAAATTTTGGACTATCCTTCTTGTCACTTGCCATCCCAGATCCCCTTAAGCTATTAAACTTCTTCCAAGGAACCTGTTCTGATACCAATTATTGGCAATACAAGGGTAGACAACTAAGAGGGGGCTAAATGAGTTGTCACAAAAATTCAAAACTTATTTTAATTATTAAACTTATTCTCTGATCTAATTATTATCCATGAAAACATAAATCATCAACACATCATAAACACACATTACACCAATATTTTTTACATGGAATCCCTATTAGGGGAAAAACCATGGTGGAGTTCAGTCCACAAGATTATACCCTATTAAAACTATAATGAAAATGTAATATGGGGAATGCACATGCATTTAGGCACATTTCCTAGAGCTCACTACTCAATTACAAAGGAAGACACACTTCTTACAAAGAGATTCAGATTAAATCCATTTGGATTTTGAACTGAGAAAATAGCATCTACTAATGCCTGATTACAATTCCAATTAAGTACATGAACACTTCTTCACTCTCCTTCACTCTTCTTCACTCTCTACTATTCCTTCGAATGATTTAGAACATTATTTGATCACACACACATTCATAATACTTCAAATGAAATGAAAAATTTCTTATATATATCCACAACATGAAATTTCATCACTACAAGTTAGCCACAAAGAAAATAATAAAATGAATATAAATTGTCAGCCCAAAACTTTAAAGATTATCAATATGAATCAACCAAAGTCGGCCACAACTTAGTGAGGACCCAAATCAATATCTCTAGCATGAAGACACTTCAATTAATTTCTCCTCGAAGATCCAAAACATGCTACAAACACTATGTTAGCTAGGAACAAGAAAAGCATGAACACACAAGAGAAAATTGCCAACCACAATCACAACGATCAATGTGGATGTGCAACAAAGATAGATAATGATCTAGAAACATACACAAGAATCACGAATCACAAGAGAAACATCTTTAGCAATTGAACTATTTGAAATAGCATCATCTTCAATCAGGAACACCAACTGAAGAAACATAAAATTGTCTCAATGGAAATCTTCATAACTCAATCAAATCTTCATGCAAATCTCTAAAAATTGACATGGATAAACTAGATACACTCAGAAAAAAATCCTTTAGTCCAAAACCTTTGATCAACAATGTACAAAAATAACCACCATACTAAACTTCACTTCACCACTGACAAACTCCAACTCATTTATTACAATTTTCTCAATATCCTCGACATAGCTTCAAATACATTTATGCTAATATTTTTGACATCAATGATGACCACATATCATCAAAAAAACCACAACATCCAATAATCTCCCCCTTTGGCATTGATGGCAATGCATGATGTGAAAAACACCATCAACGCAACTAACTCCTGCTTAGGTTTTGACTCATCTTCTCCTCAACACTTTCACATAATCTTTCTCCCCATAAGGCTCTTCTCTTCAGATAATCACCAATTTTTCACGTGAATTTTCTCCCCCTTTGACATCAATGACAAAGTTCTTTAAGCTCTAAACTACATATCTAAATTTCTAACCATTTGACTAGCCCCCCTCAGTAGTAGCCACCACAACATCAATCTAAGACAAGATATGACTGTGAAATGCACGAACTGATGCACACATTGCATTGCATCCTAGTTCTGGTTAGGAGGGGTAATCACCCCCTAAATTTTCTCTAAGATACTCAAAAGTATCCTTAGGCAATGACTTGGTAAAGATGTCTGCAATCTACTCCTTACTAAGCACATACTCCAATCTAACTTCTTTTTCACTTACCTTCTCCCTCAAAAAGTGAAAATGATAGATATATGCTTTTTTTTAGTGCAACACTAGATTCTTGGAAATGTTAATAGCACTTGAGTTATTACTGAATATAGCAATAGACTCATCATATATAATTTTGATATCCTTCAACATATTTTTCATCCACATGACTTAAGTACAGTTATTAGCAGAAACAATGTATTTGGCCTCTAGAGTAGATAAGGAAATGGCATTTTTCTTCTTGCTTAACTATGAAATTAGCTTCTTACCCAAGAAAAATTCTCCACCACTAGTACTTTTTATGTCATTCACATCTCCTATCTAGTCAACATTAGTAAAGGAACTCAAAGTAAGATCATCATCTTTAGGATACCATAGGCCAAGATCAATAGTTCCCTTCAAGTACCTAAAATTTATCTTCACAAAAGTCACATGAGATTCTTTCGGATTAGCTTGAAATCATGCAACAATACATACAACATTCATGATATCAGGCCTAGTTTGAGTTAAGTACAACAATCCACCAATCATTGATCAGTATCTTGTCTGATTTTATTTTGAAGAATCATCTTCTATTTTCAACTTGCATCTAGTCACCATAGGTGTACCGACTAGCTTTGAATCTTCCATAGTAAACTTCTTTAGCAATTCCTTCACATACTTGTACTGAGATATAAAAATCCCCTTATCTAACTGAGTAATTTTCAATCCCAAAAATAATTTCATCTCACTAATCATAGACATCTCAAATTCATTTTCATCTCATTAGCAAACTTCATGCACAAAGCATCATCTCCTCCAAAAATAATATCATCAACAAAGATTTCAACAATCAAATCTTTATCATGATTCTTGAAATACATATTACTATCAACAGTACCTTTGTTAAATCCAAACTTCAACAAATACTTGTCCAATCTTGCATACCATGCTCTATGGGCTTGCTTGAGTCCATACAATGCTTTCTTCAACCGACACACCATATCTTCTTTATCAGTTAACTAGAATCCATTAGGTTGGTCAACATACACTTTTTCTTCCAATTCACCATTTAGAAAAGCTGATTTTACATCCATCTAATAAACATTGTAGTTCTTGTGAATAGCATAGGCAAGAAATAATCTTACAGCTTCAATTCTAGCAACAGGGGCAATGGCTCTTCAAAACCAATTCCTTCCATTTGTGAATATCCTTTACTTACCAATCTTGCTTTCTTTCTAACCACTTCACCTAATTCATTCAGTTTGTTTCGAAAGACCCATTTGGTTCCAATGACATTCTTATCCTTAGGTCTGGGAACAAGAATCCATGTATCATTCTTTTCAATTTGTTTAAACTCTTCTTTCATTGCTTGAATCCAATGCTCATCTTTACATGCTTTATTCACACTAGTAGGCCCAGTCTTTGAAATAAAGAAATACTCTTTTGCAATATTTCTCCTAGTCTAGACACCTTTTCTCTTATCACCTATAGTCTGATCTTCTAAATGATTCAATCTTACATACCTCGGTGTCTTCTTAGGATTTTTCATCAACTTCAGGCTCTTCTAATCTTTCTTTTGGTCTTTCACCAATTTCTTCTTCTTCTTTAGTTTCTTGATTTACCAGATTGATTTGCACTTGATTTGTAGTCTAAACTTGCTTTCCTTTGTTTTTATTGTCATCCTGATCATCAACATCATATCCATAGGTTCTAAATAGTGTACCAAAGTCTTCATCAACCTTAAAATTTGCACTTTCAACCATTTTCTTCAATCTTTTATTGTAACACCGATAGGCCTTACTTTTAGTAGCATAACCCAAAAGGATACCTTCATCACTCCTAGCATAAAAATTTCCTATGTCTTCATCTCTCTTAATATAACATATGCTTCCAAATACCTTGAAGTATTTAATAGTAGGCTTTTGATCAATCCATAGCTCAAAAGGGGTCTTACCAGTATCACCTTTGATTTTTACCTGGTGATGAGCCTAGTTTTTGTCTAGTTATGGGTAGAATCTATAGTCTATTTGATCATATATGTCATGAAATTTAATGCTTAAGTGTTGGTATTTGCATAATGTTTCCCTCAAACCATTACATTTGATATTATCCTATCTTTACAAGCTTTAATGATATTTGGTATAATATGTGGGTCATCTATATTGATTTTCCATGTGATTAATGAATGTTTCTTAGAGTGGTTATAGATGTGTAGTTATTATGCGTATTGACCTTGACATGCAGATTTAATATGCCAAGTTGAGGAAGACACCAATAGCTAGGCATGCACCATAACGTGCAGCTAAGAAATCACTCCAAGTCAAAGGCAGTCGACAACAAATTTTCTTCATGCAACTGAACGTAACTGCCTTGCAGTGGACCGTAATGATCGAGCATGCATGGGAATTATTGTTGTGCTGGATCTACACTTGACTTGCATGTCTGACCAAATTCTATGCACACATAATCGTCATCGCTCCACTTTCCCCTGTTTTTGCTAAATGGTGTCCTCCCAGTCATGGAGTTGACTACCTTGTTTAGTTGTAGTATAAATAATGATTTGATGCTCCCTCTTTAGGAGGTTGCACGATTTGAGATTGTACTCTCATTCTCCAGTTTCAGTAATACAAATACATTACTCTTTATATGCATGATTTATAGTGAATAAAATAAAGTTATGAGTTCAAGCATCTGAGTTCTTGTTAGTTTAGAGGATACTTATCCAAGGGGGCCCACTTTGTGAGTAATCTATCTTCTTAGTTTAGCATTAGTTTAGTATTACTTGTTTTTTAGTACTTAGTTAGAAATATGGCATCAACTATTCCTACAACCACTAGAATTCCATTTTGTGACTGTTCCTACAGCCAAATCAAACATAGTATTCTTTTGTTGTTCGCTTAGATTTTCATGCTTGTTCTGCATTTCATCTTAGCATAGTTGTTGGTTTATATTCAACATTTTCTTTATTCCTTTTAAGCCATTTAATTTCACTATTGTGTTTCTTAGCTGTAGAGTGCAATGACTACTTGAGCCCCTAGTGCACATACTATGCTGACCCATTTCAAGTTCACGTCCCTAGGTTGGAAAGTTAAATGCACCTTCATGATGATTGAATAGCTATTCAGGTTAGATGTCCAGTCTCTGAATCATGGTTGTAAAGGCTTAGTTATGAAATCATTGTAGGAGGACAACATTTTTTATGCCATTGTCGAGGATGGTGTCAAGCTAGGAAGTCTTTTGGAGTCATTGGTAGTTTTTCTTGTTGTAGTGTTTTTGAAAGTTGTTCTTAGCATATCCTCATTTAGGAAGTAATGACCCCTTCTGATTCTTTACCAATTATTTATGTGAGTTGACTGATAGTGAGTGATACCGCATGCATAGAGGAAGGAGAAGGGATGCTTATGGGAGATTTCTTCCTAACAATCCTCATCCATTCTAGCTAGTTGAGTACCAGAACCTACTAGAAGAAGAGGAATAAGAAGATCCACACCCCTTTGCTAATGCATATCCTGATCTGACTAGCTCTAAAGTCTCCTTGGAAGATAAAAATCATCTTGAGAACCCCTTTGTCTTAGAACCACATCAAGCAGGCATGGGTGATGCAAATAGGAATAGACAAAACAAACCAACTTTTCCTTTTCCCATCAAAATGAAGTTGACAACATCAAGAACATTCCTGCCTCAGCACTCCCCAAGTTTTATGGACTTGTGACAAAAGATCCTGATACCTTCTCATTTGAGTTTGACATACTCTGCAAGAGTTATGATTACACTACTGATGCTCGTATGCTTAAGTTATTTCCCACCACTTTGAAAGAGGCTGCATTAAGATGGTTCATTAGCCTAGGCAAAGATACTATGGAAACTTGGGAAGACATGAAGACAAAATTCCTTGAGAAGTACAAGGAATATTATAGGGGTAGTGACATGAGAGGAGGTGGAATTTTTAGGATGCACCAGAAGGAAGATGAGAGATTGGAAGACTACATTGTAAGGTTTCTATTTTTCTTGCAAAATTCCCCACACCATGCACTTAATGAGGACTCACAAAAGTTGTTTTTCCTCAAAGGAATCAATGATAGCTGCACTAATGCTTTGGACCTCATGGTAGGAGGAGATATCTCCCAAGTTCCTTGGGAAGATATCAAGAAAATATGCCAGAATTAATCTAGGGAAGCTTCAAAGAAAGGAAGAGCTTATCAATCTTCCATGGGTAAGTCAACTATCGGTGGAGTTTCAAGAATGGAGATCACTCACTTGCTGGCAGACTTCAAGCAAGATATTATCAACAATCTAGCTACTCAGCTAGATACACTTCAAGCCAAGAAGAAGCAAGAGGAGGCAGAGACAATGTTGACAGAGTATTGTCCCCACTGCAGACAAAAGAAAAAGGACTGTAGATGTAAGATGGTAGCTAACCTGGAAAGGAAACAGATTTCACCTGAGTTCAAGCCAATTTAGATTGAAGAAGACCAATTCTACTATGTTGCACAAAGGAACCCTTGGGCTCCAAGACAAGGTATGCCACCAAATCCACTATCCTATGCCATACCATATTTTAACTCTTATTCATCTGGTAACCAATGGAAAGCCCCATATCCACCCAATTATGGAGGATATCCACCATAGCCTTGGAGTAACCCTCCAAATCCTTGGCCTAGCTATCAAAGTTCTCCACCTCAATGGCAGCAACCTCAGGGGAATTGGCAACAATTTTAAGGGAACTGGCAACCACCTCCAGGAAAATTGGTAGCAAACAAATCAATGGAGAGGAGGACAACAATGGCCTACTTAGACAACTAGCTACATGCAGCCACCTTCTCATCCCCAGTAACCTACTATAATGCCTCCACCTACTAATCCAAGCTCAAATGCACCTAAACCAACTCAGCTACCAACTTATCCCACACCCAATCCTAATAACAAACCATAGTAGTAGCCTGCATACTCTGTTGATTCAAATCAATTCCCTGCATATGTTGTGAGTGTAGGTGACATCCATTTGCATTCAGGAACTACTCTACTAGCCCCTTCCAAGCCAATTATCACTAAAATTCCCATGGAAGAGGAGGAGAAGCCTCTGAATGATCTCATTCAACCAAATACACCTAAAAATCCTGAACCAGTCCAAGTCAAGCAGACTGAAAAAGAACCACCATTTCCCCAAAGATTGGAAGTTTCCAAGAAGAAAGAAGAAAAAGAGGATACCACTTTTGACATCCTAGATCAGCTAAAGCATATATATGTGTTCAGATACCACTATTTGAGGCCATAAAGTATGTTCCAATCTATGAAAAAGCTATCAAGAAAGCTTGTCTTAAGAAGCCAGGAAGGAAGAAGAGAGACCCAACTACAATTCATGTGGTGGGCTAGCTAGTTGATATCATGCTCGGAAAAGGGACTATTCCAAAGTATAATGCCCTAGGCAGTCTTGTAGTAGCAATTGTCATAAACGAGATCTAAGTGAAGAATGCTTTGATTGATTTAGGGGCAACAATCAATGTGATGACCGAAGACATCCTATAGCAACTAAATATTGCAAGTATGAGATCTTCTCCTACTATCCTATAACTTGTTGATATCTCTACTATTAAGCTTGATGGTGTAGTGGAGGATCTTGTGGTAGTTCTAGACTCTTGGGAATACCCAATAGATTTTATGATTCTTTCTCCTAAGGCTACACTTGTGGCCTCCTCACCAACCATTATGGTTCTGAATAAGTTGCTCCATAGAAGATGATGCTTCCTCCACTTCATAAAATCATGAAGCTCCAAGATGAGGATGAAGTGTTGGTTAATCTCATTCAGAACCATTATGAATTGGAGGAAGCATCATCTTCTACTTTAGTCAAGACACTTTTTCCTGCTCTTCCTATAGCCATTGTTTCTACAAACATTCTTCCTATAGACAATCTTCCTGTAGCCACTCTTCCTACAACCATTGTTCCTACAGACAGAGTTCCTACATCAATAGGTATGTACCATACATTGCTTCCATATGAACTAAAGGTGCCATGTATTAATGAAGCAACCATGATAGAGTTTACACAAGTCCAGGTGTCAAAGGGAAAATATTTGAATGTTAATAGTAAATTGAATGAAGAGCAACAACTGTTATTGGAAAACCTATTAAGGGCCCATCAACATGCATTTACATGGGATTATCATGATATGAAGGGACTGGATCTTAAAATTTGTACCCACAAAATTTATATCAGAGATGATTGCACTTCAATAAGACAGCCACAAAGAAGGATTAACCCTACACTAAGAGAAATTGTGAAAGGAGAACTGCAGAAATTGCTAGATGCAGGATTTGTCTACCCCATTTAAGATAATCAGTGGGTATATTCATTAGTTATTGTACCCAAGAAAGGAGGGAAATGGCTAGTTTTTGTTGATTATAGAGAATTTAATTCTTCCACCAAGAAGGATCACTTTCCTTTACCCTTTATTGATCAAGTTTTGGACACACTTGCAGGAAAGTAATACTTCTCTTTTCTAGATGGATTCAGTGGATACAAATAGATCCAAATTACACCAGAAGACTAAGAGAAGACCACATTTACCTATCCATTGGGGACCTATGCCTATTCGGTACTCCCATTCAGCTTGTGCAATGCACCTGCAACTTTCCAGAGGGAAGTCATTAGCATATTCTCATACATTTATCATGATTGCATGGAGATTTATATGGATGACTTCACCACTTATGGTGCTAATTTTAATCAAGCATTGGAGAATCTTAGGAGAGTCCTATAGAGATGTGAGAATCAAAACTTATCCTTAAATAGTGAAAATTGTTTCATGATGATGCAAGAGGGTGTAGTTCTTGGCCACTACATCTCCCATAAGGGAATTCAAGTAGATCCTGCAAAAATTGAGGTAATCACAAATCTGCCTACACCTACAAAACAGAAGGATGTTAGGAGTTTCTTGGGACATGTAGGATATTATAGGCAATTCATCAAGGATTTCAGCAAGGTAGCAGCACCATTGTATACCCTTCTCACTAAAGATGTTGAATTTCAGTGGACTAAAGCTTGTGACAAGGAATTTTCTAACTTGAAGGAAGCTTTGACTCATGCTCCTGCACTCAAGGGACCTAATTGGGAGCTTCCTTTCCACATCCACACTAATGCATCAGATTATGCCACAGGAGTGGTCTTAGGATAGAAAGAGGGAGTTTTTGAAAATGCTATTTACTTTGTCAGCAAAAATCTGCAAGGAGCTGAATTCAATTATACAGTGACAAAGAAAGAGATGCTAGCAATAATCTATGCACTGAACAAATTTAGACATTACATAATGGGCTACCAAATATTTGTGCACACTGATCATGCAACCATTAGATATCTCATGAATAAACCTTTGATCACAGGTAGATTGGAAAGATGGTTATTGTTGATGCAGGAGTTTGATATAACCATTGTGGATAATCCAGGGAAGGCTAATGTTGTTGAAATTTTTTTTTCAAGGCTAACTACATCAGAAGACAATCAACCCATAGATGACTCTTTTCTTCATGAGAATCTATTCTCTCTTAGTGTAAAAATACCCTAGTATGCCGACATATCCAATTACTTGGTTGCAAGTAGATTTTCTTCTCACTTCTCCCCAAAAGAGAAAAGGGCACTCATTGAAAAATATTTTCCTTTCTCTTGGACTGTTGGATGTTTGTTTTATATTGGACCTGACCATGTCATGAGAATATGTGTGAGAGAAGATGAGACATATGAAATTTTGCATGCATGCCACAATGAACCATGTGGAGGATACTTTGTAGCCACGAGGACAAAAATGAATGTTTTGAACACAGGGTATTATTGGCCAACACTCCACAAGGATGTAGGAAGGTATACTAGAAAATGTGACAGATGTCAAAGAATGGATAGACCAACCAAATCTGATGAGATGCCACTTTTCCCTCAAGTAGTAATCACTCCCTTTGACAAGTGGGCATTGTATTTTGTGGGACCAATTGACCCTCCATCAAATGGTACATCTTATATATTGGTATGCACTGATTACATAAGAAAATGGGTAGAAGTTAAGGCCATGAAGCATGCAAGAGATAACAAGGTTGCATATTTTCTTTATGAGGATATTTTGACAAGATATGGAGTTCCAAGAGAAATAGTGACTAATCAAGGGTCACAATTCACATCAACTCTTGGTGCAACACTAGTGAATGAGTACAATATAAGGCACAAAAAGTCTACTCCTTATCACCCCTAGGCTAATTGCCAAGTTGAGGTGACCAATAGAGAGATTGGATCCATTATGACTAAAATAGTAGCTATCCATAGAAAGGATTGGGAAAATAAATTACCAGAAGTTGTTTGGGCCTATAGGACAAAATGGAAAACAACTAGAGGCTTCACCCCATTTGAGTTGTTGTATGGAAAGATAGTTATGATGCCAATTTAATTTGAACATAAAATTTTGTGAAATGCAGCGGATTTAGGGATGGATATTTTTGAAGCACAAAGAGAAAGAATCATGTAGCTAAATGCTTTGGATGAGATAAGAAGAGAAGCCCTGCAACATATAGAGGTAGTGTAGAATTAGAGAATCAAGTGGCATGAAAAATTTATCAAGGACAAGAAGTTCAAACCAGGAGATTGGGCCTTGCTCTATGATTCAAGATACCAGGACAATGTAGGAAAATTGCAGACAAGGTGGCTAGGACCATACGAAGTTGTTGAGGTCTTTCCTAATGGAGTAGTTCAACTTACCACCATTGACCCTGTTAGGTTCAAATTACTTGTCAATGGTCATCGCCTCAGATTATATCATAAGCCAGCTTCTAAAGAAGAGTTCCTGCAACAATTCACCTAGCACTCAAAGCTTCCTATAGTTGAAGGTGGTGGACCTAGTGTTCCTCCTTCAGCCTAATTGAGGTACGCACTTTTCATAATAAAGACTTTCACTTACATGGAAGTCCATTTATTTGTCATCTTCCCATCCACTCATCCATCACAACCTTTCTCTCTCTTCCATCACTTCATTCCACCTCATCTTCACTTATTACTCAATTCATTTTCCAACAAGGCGAGCATTACTTTAGCCATGATCTTTGTAGTAAATCTTCCACACATTCAAGTATGTGCACATTAATTGTTATCTTTAATCATCTTTTAAGTGTGTTCATTTAATCATTGTATGTTAGTATAGGTATTCACATAAATGCCACCATTACCTATCAATCGCCACTCCCATCTCACATGTGTGGAAACATGTCCAAATTTAGGTTGGGGGGAGGGGAACGAAAAAGATGCAAGTATTTTGTGAATTTATTGTCCATGTGTCAAATCATATTAGGCTATGTCAAAAATTTAAAAATGAGCAAGAGGTCCTGCAGCAACAGCTAGAACTGGAGTAGGAGTTCCTACAGCCACAACAAGAACAAGAGTCCTTATAACAAAAAGAGGAAGAAACAACACCCTTACAGCCAGAGATAACTGGACAGCCTGAGTCCGTGAAAATAGTTCCATATGAGGAGCCTCCATCAACAAAAAGATTGGTAGGCATTCATAATCCTCCTAGTTTTACAATACATGCAACAATTTTGAATTTATGGAGAGAAATACAAAGAAGGGAGGAAGAATGGAAAAAGGAAAAATGGAAGTTGAAGGAGGAAATTCAAAAGAAGGATGAAGATATTGAGGATAAAGATGCAAAAATTTCCACCCTAAAGTAGAGGGTAAATGATATGGTAGCTTTGGTGCCAAAGATTTTGGAATGTAGAGATCCTCTAAGGGTTTATGCTCTGCTCCTGAAAGAGAAGTATCTCTCTTTTAAGATGTTAGGACTTGCCTCAGGTTTGAAACCTCCTATTGATACCCCTATGGAATTTTTCAATGATTATAAGATTGCCTCACCTAAAGTGAAGAATTTGCTATGTGAATTTTATTTACATAATTATGCTATCACAAAAGACCATGATTGGAATCTGATGTTGTATGTTGGGGATGTTCAATTGAGAGCATTCATGTCTTGGGTGTAAAATGAGACTAGTTGGGGACATCAACATGGTGTTTATAAACAATTGGAGTCTGATATCTCTCTACCTGTTAGAGTTGAATCAAGCAACCCAAGGGATATTTACAGAGAATGGAATAGAATTTTGCTCAAACCAAGTTATGGAAATAGGATTATGCCTTGGATTGAGGTAGTTTACACTGAGTATGAGTTAAAAATAGTAGCAAAGGAGGAAACCATGAGGAGATGTTTATCTCAGAGATTGAATAGTTTGACTGATGAGCTGAAATAGGCTAAGCCTCATTCCATCCATAACTATGCTACAGGATTAAAAATAATTGAGAGACATATTCAGATTAGGAGAACTCAGGGATCACATTGGCTTCCCCTAACTTTTTAGCTACCCATGCTCATGTGGCCCATGCCAAATTTTAGATTCTACCAGTATGACATTGCAACATAGAGGCAGAGATGGAACATGTTTGACATATTGGTAGGATTCTATTGGGACCTTGACTCATGCACTGCTGCCATTGATGTTGGAAAACTCTCAGTTGCAAATTTCAGAGCTTTGACCAAGCAGAAGAACAACTCTTCTCCTACTAGAGGACCAACAAAATGTTAGGTTGAGGGGAGTGATGAGCCTAGTTTTTGGTCTAGTTTTGGGTAGAATCTATAGTCTATTTTCTCATAGATGTCATGGAATTTAATGCTTAAGTGTTGGTATTGGCATAATGTTTCCCTCAAACCATTGACATTTGATATTACCCTATCTTTGCAAGCTTTAATGATATTAGGCATAATATGTGGGTCATCTATATCGATTTTGCATGTGATTAATGAATGTTTCTTAGATTGGTTATAGATGTGCAGTTATTATGTGTATTGACCTTGACATGCAAATTTAATATGCCAAGTTGAGGAAGACACAGCCAGCTGGGCATGCACAATAACATCTAGCTGAGAAATTGCTCCAAGTCAAAGGTAGACGACAATAAATATTTTTCATGCAACTAAACGTAACTGCCTTGCAGTGGACCTTAATGATCAAGCATGCATGGGCATTACTATTGTGTTGGATCTATACTTGACTTGCATGTTTTACTAGATTCCATGCATGTATAACCACCATCGCTCCACTTTCCCCTATTTTCTCTAAATGGTGTCCTCCCAGTCGTGGAGTTGACTTCCTTGTCTAGCTATAGTATAAATAATGATTTGATGCTCCTTCTTCAAGAGGTTGCATGATTTGAAATTGTACTCTCATTCTCCAGTTTCCGTAATACATATGCATTGCTCTTTATATGCATGATTTACAGTGAATAAAATAAAGTTATGAGTTTGAGCATTTGAGTTCTTGTTAGTTTAGAGGATACTTATCCAAGGGGGCCCACTTGGTGAGTAATCTATCTAATTAGTTTAGAATTAGTTTAGTATTACTTGTTGTTTAGTACTTAGTTAGAAATCTGGCATCGACTGTTCCTGCAACCACTAGAATTCCATTCTATGACTGTTCCTGCAGCCAAAGCAAAAAGAGTAGTCTCCTATTTGTCACTCAAATTTTCATGTTTGTTCTGCATTTCAACTTAGCATAGTTGTTGGTTGATATTCAAAATTTTCTTTATTTCCTTTTAAGGCATTTACTTTCAGTATTGTGTTTCTTAGTTGTAGAGTGCAATGACTACTTGATCCCCTAGTGCACATAGTGTGTTGACCCATTTCAAGTTCACATCCCTTGGTTGACAAGTTAAATGCACCTTCATGATGATTGAATAGCTATTCAGGTTAGATGTCCAATCTTTGAATCATGGTTATAAAGGCTTAGTTATGAAATCATTGTAGGAGGCCAACACCAGGTTGAGTCTGTACACAACAGTATTCATGGCTTCTCTCCAATAGATATGAGGAACATTTCCTTCCAACATCATAGTTCTAGCAACATCTTCAAATGTTTTGTTCTTCCTTTCCACAACTCCATTTTGTTGAGGAGTTTGCAGTGCAGATAATTATATCTTTATTCCATGTTCTTCAAAAAAGGTATTAAATTTACTGAAAGTGTATTAACCACCTCTATCTGATCTTAGACATTTAATATTCAAACATGTCTATGTCACAACCATAGCTTTAAAGAGCTTGAACTTTTCCAGTGCTTCATATTTCTCCCTTCAAAAAGTAACCCATACCATTCTAGAATAATCATCAATGAGTAACATGAAATACCTATAACCTTGTAAACTTCTAAACTTAGAGGAACCACATAGATTAGTATGCACAAGCTCTAACAATTCATTTGAACAATGATTTTTACTCCAAAATGAAATCCTAGTTTGCTTTCCCAATTGACATTCCTTGCATATTGCATTGGTAGGTTTCACCAACTTAGGTAGATCTCTCAAAGCCTTAGTGAAACTTATCTTAACAATATTATCAAAGTTAACATGACACAACCTCCTATTCCATAACCAACTTTCATCAACTTGAGCAATCAAACAACTTTTACTAGCGGCACTCAACTGAAAGATATTACCTTTTTTTTTGTACCTAATGCAATTTCATTTCTAGAACTCAATATTCTACACTTTCCATCCTTCAATTGAAGATTGTATCCCTTATCAACCATTTGACCAACACTCAAAAGATTTTGCTTCAAGCCTTCTACATATAGAACATCATCAGTATTATGCTTACCTTTAAGAGAAATGCAACCTCTTCCACAAATCACACTAGTTGTATTATCACCAAATCTCACAACACCGCCATCATTCTTTTCCAAGCTTACAAACTTACTTTTGTCTCCTATCATATGATGTGAACATCCACTGTCAATTACCCATTCATCTTTTTCTTCAACTTGAGCAGCCATGGATTTCTCCACATTTGTACAATCAGCAAATTCAGTAGATACAAAATTGTTTTCTTTGATAGCAATAAATACCCATTCATCATCACTTCTATTTCCTTTATCAGATTCATCATTTGTCATCCCTTCATCAATGGCATAGTAACACTTCTTCTAAAATATAGGCTTGTTATGTCTTGGTTTAGCAGCTCTTTTCAGACATCTTGATGCAAAATGACCTATCTTATTGCAATAAAAGCATTTAAGAGGTAATTTTCCTTCATAATTACCTTTTCCTCTCAGTACTCTTTTGACAATAAGTGTCTCTAGCCCTTCCATCTCTCTTTCTTCTTCTTCAATCTATCTGATTTCATCCTCATACTTGAATGTCTTTCTAGATGAACTCTCACCAGATCATATCTCTATCTATCCCTTCTGGAAGTAGTAACCTTAAATGCGGATTCAACCTTAGGAAGGCCATCACCAAATTCTCTCAACTCAAAAGAAGTCACTTACCAACCAATGTATCTTTGGTTATATCTGTTACAGTTTGGAGTTCTTCAATAGCACTAGCTTTGACTTTATAGGATTCAAGTAGATATCTAAGCACTTTAACAACAATCTCAGATTCATCTATCTTTCCACCAACACATCTAATACCCCACACAAGTTCATTCACTCTTTGCATGAAAGTATTAATGTTCTCATCATCACCCATTCTCAACCTTTCATATTTCCCTTTCAAACTTTGCAACTTAGCAATATTCACATTAGCATCACCTTCATACAAGGTTTCCAACTTTTTCCAAATCTCATAAGTAGTCTTCAAATCCATAACATTTTTCATCTCAAAATCGGTCAAAGCACTCAACAAAGCTTCCTTAGCCTAGATATTATACTCAGCATATGTACTATTTGGTGGAATAACATACTTATTATTTGTAATACTCCAATAGGGTTCACTAATGCATCTCAGATGGAACTCCATTTGAGTCTTCTACAAAGAATAATTTGTTCCATCAAATTTTGGTCTATCCTTCTTGTAACTTGCCATACCAAATCACCTTAATCTATTAAACTTCTTCCAAGGAACCTGCTCTGATACCAATTGTTGGCAATACAAGGTCAAACAACTAAAAGGTGGGGTGAATCAGTTGTCACAAAAATTCAAAACTTATTCAACTTATTAACCTTATTCTCTGATCTAATTATTAACCATGAAAACATAAATCAAAAACACACATAACACCAAGATTTTTTACGTGGAAACCCTATTAGGGGAAAAACCACGGTGGAGGTCAGTCCACAAGATTATATCCTATTAAAAGTATAATGAAAATGTAATATGGGTAATGCACATGCATTTAGGCACACTTCCTAGAGTTCACTACTCAATTACAAAGGAAGACAAACCATCTTACAAAGAGATATGAATTAAAGCCATCTAGATTTTGAACTAAGAAAATAGCATATGCTATTTCCTGATTATAGTTCCAATTAAGCACATGAACACTTCTTCACTCTCCTTCACTCTTCTTCACACTCTGCTCTACCTTCGAATGATTTAGAACATTATTCACTCACACACACATTTGGCACACTTCAAATGAAATGAAAAATCACTTATATATATTTGCAACATGAAATTTTATCACTACAAGTCAGCCACAAAGAAAATAATAAAATGAATAAAAATTGTTGGCCCAAAGCATTAAACATTATCAATACGAATCAACCAAAGGTGGCCACAACTTAGTGAGGACCCAAATCAACATCTCCAGTATGAAGACACTTCAATTAATTTTTCCTTGAAGATCCACAACACGCTACGAACACTATGTCGGCTAGGAACAAGAAAAACATGAACACGCAAGAGAAAATTGCCAACCACGATCACAACAATCAATGTAGATGTGCAACAAAGATAGAGCATGATCTAGAAACATCCACAAGTATCATGAATCATAAGAGAAGCATTTTCAAAAAATAAACTAACTAAAATAGCATCGTCTTCAATCAAGAACACCAATTGAAGAAACAAAAAAACTGTCTAAATGGAAATCTTCATAACTCGATCAAATCTTCATGTGGATCTTTGAAACTCAACGTGGATAAACTAGATACACTCAAAAACAAACCATTTAGTCCACAACCTCTGATCAACAATGTATAGAAATAACCACCATACTAAACTTCACTTCACCACTGACAACCTAGAACTCATTTATTACAATTTTCTCAATATCCTCGACATATACAGCTTGAAATACATTTATGCTAATAATGTTAACATCAATGACAACCACATATCAACAACACAACCACAATATCCAATAAGGGGAGGGAAGAATCTTCCCCTAAGACACTCACCATATAAGTATTAGAAACCCTATTGAAAAGTGGAGGATTCGACTTTGGTTAAGACTCGGGAAAGGAAAAAACACGGGTGCCCTCTAGGGGATGACAAGGCTATGTGAGCTGAAATAGTTACAAGTTATGGGCTGTGATATTCTAAGTGACCTACTTGACAATTAGAAATATTTCTTGATTCTAGAATACAAACAACTTGAAAGAATCAGACTTGTGGAAATTGAAAGAATCAGACTTTATTCTAGAATACACACTCCTTGTTTAATATGTAGTGTTGAAAACAATGTTTAAAAAATTGTTGTTGTGTGTGTAAAATCATTTCCAAAGGTATCATCCAATTATATCATCAAATTCAAATATTTACAAGAAAAACAACCCTCCACAATCTTCATTGGTTAGAAAATTACACCTTGGAAATTAATCTTTTTACTGAGAAAAAGTAGAACAAACAAACGGAACGGTGACCACTTCTAGATTAGCGCAACCAAACTTTGTTTTAGCGCATATACTCAATCTATTAACACATCTTCCATATTTAAACAATGCATTTAAACTTAGTTTCAACACATCTGTCCTATTTTACAATGCATCTACCCAGTCTATCAATGCATTTACCCAAAATTTTAGTGCAACCAACCTCTGTTTCAATACATGTACCTAGTTTTTCAACGCATTTAGTCAGTTTATCAGTGCATTCACACCATCTTATAGCACATATGAAGTCTATTATACCACATCTAAAGTCTATTATAGCACATCTAAAGTTTGATATAGCATGTTTGAGGTCTGTTATAGTGCATCCATAGAATTAAAAACTAGAGAGTTATTTTGCCCATCAGTCAAATAGTTAACATCAGTATATGAATTTTTATAAGATAAGAAACATTTTATCAGTCAAACCAGTGTCTCAAAACTTTCCAAAAAAAAACTAAACTTTTCAAGTGAAATTCTTCAAAATAAACCAAGATCTAACATTCTAAAGTGCCTAAAAAATCACCAAACACAAATATGATTGTTAAGCTAAGTTTTGTCATTGGGATTTGTCATCCTACAATCACAAAATGAAGTAAAATAATTAGAGTTTAACTTAGTATCAACAATAGAACTTATCATTCTATTTGAATTAGTTAATATCCTTGGAACTCATCCAAACAAAAGATTAAAGTCTAGTGAAAATAACAACACTTGTATGCTAGTTTTGACAAGATTACAAAGGCAGAAACTTAGAAAGAAATTGAAACACTAAATACCATGGCAGAAGAAAATCCCTTTCACAGATTCCACCAAAATGATAGTAATGAAATAACTGAAGAGGATATCCAAATAGCACAACAAGATCCTAACTTCCATAAATTTATGGAAAAAATTTTGGAACAAGATGGAGAAAAATACCTTTTGATGCTAGTTGAACTAGGTGAAAAACTTCCAAAGGAATTTGATGTCAATCGACTAAAAGAAGCACTTGTAAGAGTTGAAACTGAACCACAAAACAAAAATCAAGTGGTTTCCCTAACACATCAAATACAAAATTTACAACTTCAAGATATGCAAAAAGGGACCACGAAAAGATACTTGTTAGAATACATTTGTCCCTATCCTTTCAATCCAAGTGTGGACATGATACCATTTCCTAGACATTGTGAATTCCCAAAATATGACAAATACAATGGTAAAACTAACCCAATAGATCATGTGAGGGAATTTAGAACCATAAGTTTAGAATTTGTACAAGAGGAAACTTATTTGATGAGGTTGTTTCCAAGAAGTTTAGGAGGTCAATGTATGGAATGGTTCTCTAAACTACTACCAGGAATCTGATCTTTTGAAGAACTGGTCAACAAGTTTATCTCACAATATTCCTATAACATTCAACATTGGATAACAATAAAGGATCTTTACAATACAAAACAAAAGAAAGGTGAAAAATTCTTCTCATTTCTACAACAATGGTGAAGGTTGTTTTCTAGGTATCCTCGATCCATACCTGAAGAGGAAAAGATGGAACTATTCATTGACAGCCTAACTAATGAGATGAGCTACATGCTTGAACTACAATTCCCCCCTACATTTGAGAACGTGATTGAAAATGGGCTCAATATCAAAGAAGCCTTGGTCAAGAGAGGGGTAATAAAACACTAAAATAAAGGATCAAATAATACTAACTCCTCGAATCACTATAATAACAATGATAAACAAAAGTTTTGGCAAAAGAATAGAAATACTGGTAACAATGATGTTGCAAATGAAACACAAAATGTGAAACCGGTATTTAATTTGACAGAAACTACTATAAAAACCAATCAAAACAATGACCAAAACATCAATCAAAGTGTCAATCAAAATAACAATCCAAACAATGGTGAATCTAAACTACAATCATATCAAAAACCATCAAATCGAAGAAGATTCACACCGCTGGGTCAAACACTAGAATCATCCATGAGAGAACTTATTACACATGAACTTATCACATTACTTGAAGCAAGAAATTGGGAACCAAGAGTAAATCCATCTTGGTGGAATGATACAAACTATTGTGACTTTCATAAAAATAAAGGACAAAAAAAAATGATTGTATGTTGTTAAAACATCTAGTACAAGACTTGATTGATAACAAGAAAGTATTCGTAGAAGGACATCGAATGAAAAATGATCATAGTGCATTTAAAAATCCTTTACCAAATTATGAAAAGGGAGAATCTTCTTCTACAAACAATAAAGGTAAAAATGTGAACTACATTTATGACAACACTATACTTTGCATTTTTGGAGTTGAGAATAATGATGCCACTGATAATCAAACTGATAACATTGGAATCAATGACATCATACCATTAAATTTTATCCCAAACATGGTCACATCCAATAATCAAATTAATGTCATAAAAATAAGGGAAAATCAAGATTATCAACCAGTCAACGTAACAACAAGGGGGCAATCCAAAGTAATATTGAAAGGATTTGCATTTAAAACCACTATTGTCCCATCAAATCAGTACAATATAGTCGATCAACTATAGAAAATACCAGCCCAAATATCAATATTAGAACTCCTTAAAATCTCACCATCTCATAAGGAGGTTTTAGAACAAGCTCTTGTGGCCACCACAATACCCAATAATCTGGAAGTTTTCCAATTCTAGGTTATGGTGGGACACTTAACCAAACCTCACTGCCTATCATTTTTCAAAAAAGATGATGTATCACTTACTCATCCACACAATTCCCCCCTACACATTGAAGTCTTAATCCACAAACACCATGTTAAACGTGTCCTAATAGATGGTGGATTTGGTTTAAACATCTACACTTTAAAAGTAGTCTATGCACTAGGATATTTTGATAATGTTATTGATGTCAGAAGGAAAATCATAATAAAAGCTTATGATGAAGAAGAAAGATCCTCCAAGGGATTGATCCTATTTCCTATTCAAGCAGGACCAATTGTGAAGAATATAGTTTTTCAAGTGCTAGACAAAGAGCTGACATACAATATACTCTTGGGACGTCCTTGGATTCACGAAATGCAAGTAGTACCTTCAACTTATCATCAGTGCTTAAAGTTTCCTGTCAATGGAAAAGAAGTCACTATTTTAGCTAACTACAACAATCCCCAATATTGTAACACACTTAAAATAGCTCAAGACACTTTTGTGCCCCATAATAGGGAAGAAAACACTTTTATTCCATCCAACAGTGAATGGAAAACAAACGTGGTATCTAAATGGGTTGAGAAAAATGACAAGTCAAAAGATACAAGTGTTGTTGACTCCATTCCATCAAACAATGAAGGTCAACTGAATTCACTATCACAAAAATTCAAGGAAAATATCTAGTTAAAAGATAAATGCATGGGAGAGTATTCCATTAACCAATCTCTATGTCTTTCATAGTTGTTTCCATATCTAAGATCATATGGGCAGTTGTCAACATTAACACAACAATCATCACAACCTACCAGGGTTTTGGATGATAGATTATTAAAGGCAGGTACTTTAGAAGATGAATATGAAGATAAGGCCATCCTCAATTGGCTCTAAAAAGATGAGGAAGCATCCACATCAGCAACTATCAACATAAAGACATATCAATATGGAAAGGGAAAGACAATATTAGAGAAAATGGGGTATGAAGGACAAGGACCTATTGGAAAAATAAAAGAGGGAATTGTAGAACACATCCAATTTCTCACATTTCATTCAAAGGAAAAAATAGGACTGGGTTATAAAGAGGAAACAAAAGAAGAAATCACTCATAAAGTTGTTGAAAGAATTCTTCAAGTGCGGGATAGTTCTGAAATAGATTCCAATGAGTATGAGTGGGATTATATATTTTAAACATCATACAAGGACATAAAAATTGATGTCATGAAAGAGTATGCACCCACATGTGAGGAGGGACAAAGCTCGGGGAAGTTAGACCCTTTGTATTTGGATCATAGAATATCGATGACTCAAGTGAGGATGGATAGATATCGAGTGAGAAAGATGAGTTGGAGGAGAGTAATATCATAGAACTTGACATCGCTATTGACAACCTTGACAATGTGGCTATCAGAACCCTCACTACAATTGACCTTAGCGAATCTAATGACATTTTACCCTTAATACATCCTGAACTTGTTGACTAGGAACCAAATGAACCTATCAATGTACCTATCTTTGTGAATGATGATGCTATCATTAATTTCCTTTGTTGTGACAAACCTGACACAAGTTCTACTCATAAATCTCATAATATCGATGACTCAAGTGAGGATGGACAAATATCGAGTGAGAAAGATGACTTGGAGGAGAGTAATATCATAGACCTTGACATCGCTATTGACAACCTTGACAACGTAGCTATCAGAACCCTCACTACAATTGACCTTAGCCAATCTAATGACATTTTACCCTTAATACATCCTGAACTTATTGACTAGGAACCAAATGAACCTATCAATATACATATCTTTGTGAATGATGATGCTATCATTAATTTCCTTTGTTGTGACAAACCTGACACAAGTTCTACTCATAAATCTCATAATGACACTTTGAGTCAGAAGGGTGTCAAATCTTCCTGTTGCAAAATTGAAAATAGGAATAATGGATCTAATGGTGAAAACCATTTAACGACAACATTAGATCTTAAAAAAGTAAAAATAAAGAATGTATCTGACAGTGAAAACCTCTCTGAGGCAACGAAAGATGGGAGATTTGACACCCTTCCACAAAACTATCATGAAATATCATCAGTATTGGTGGATCCTACATAGTCTATCAATCTAGGCAGAACAAAAAACACAAAAACTCTACATCTAGCAACATCTATGACTGAACAAGAAAAGCCTGAATTCACTAAGTTCTTTGAGGGCAGAAACATTAACTTTTCCTAGTCTTACTCTGATATGCCAGGTTTAGATCCAGATCTTCTAATGCATCATTTATCTCTACCATCTAGAATAAAACTCGTGAAGCAAAAACTAAGGAAAATGCATCCGCATATCGCCTTGTTGGTAAAAGTAGAGCTGAAAAAGTTGTTAGATGCAGGATTCATCAGATCTATTGATTATGCTAAGTGGATTTATAATATTGTACCTATTTCTAAACCAGATTAGTAGTATTAGAATATGTACTGACTTCAAAGATCTCAACAAGGCATGCCCAAAGGGTGATTTTCCTTTTCCAAATATTAACATTATTGTAGACTTAACAATAGGACATGCCATGTTGTCACTAATGGATGGCTTCTTAGGTTACAACCAAATCAAAATAGCATCAAAAGATCAGGGGAAAACAACATTCACATGTCTATGGGGAAAATTTTGCTAGAACGTCATGCCCTTTGGGTTGAAAAATGTAGGGGCTACATATCAACGAGCAATGACCACCATTTTCCATGACATGATGCATACCTTTATGGAGGATTATGTGGATGAAATATTAGCAAAGTCATATACCAAAGAAGGACATCTAGAGATCTAGATAAAATGTTTACCAGATTAGAGAAGTTCAATGTCAGCTTAAATCCTAAGAAATGTGTATTTGGGGTTACATCAGTGAAGCTTATAGGATACATAGTTTCATAAAAGGGTATCCAAGTGGATCCCACCAAGGTCAAGGCCATAATGGAAATGCCACCACCTAAGAATATCAGTCAACTATGGTCTCTACAGCATAGGCTACAATCAATCAGGAGGTTTATCTCCTAATTAGTAGACAAAAGTCATCCCTTCAATCATTTGTTACATAAGAATGTCTCTTTCAAATGGTATCAAGGATGTGAAACAAATTTCAATCAAATAAAGAAATATTTGATGTCATCACCGATATTAATGCCACCTACAAAAGATAGACCATTATTACTATACATTGCAACAAATGAGATTTCTTTGGGTGCTCTATTAGCATAGGAAGATCCTATGGGAAAGGAACAAGCTATCTATTATATCAATAGGATTTTGAATGGTTATGAGATAAATTACACCTTCATTGAGAAAGCTTGTTTGGTAGTGGTGTTTGCTACTCAACAGTTGAGTATTACATGTTAACCCACATAGTCAAACTCATAGCAAAGATTGATCCATTAAAGTATTTACTCAGCAAGGCTGCCCTAACAGGAAGACTAGCTAAGTGGGTCATGATCTTGAGTGAATTTGACATCCAATATGTAGATCGAAGATCTTTCAAGGGTCAAGTGATTGCTGATCAATTATTTGAAGCTCCACTACCAGATGATCATCCAAAGAGCATTGAGTTTCCTGATGCAGACATTCTTGTTATGACAACACAACAATGCATACTTTATTTTGATGGGTCCTACACACAATGTGGGTCAGGTGCATGAATTATTTTTGTTACACCTCAAGTACATACCATCCAAAAGTCCTACAAACTCATGTTTCCATGTACATATAATGTAGCTGAATACGAGGCATTAATCATTGGCATCAAAGTGGCAGTTAAATGGAAGATCACAAAGCTACAAGTATATGGAGATTCACAACTAGTAATTTATTAGGTAAATGATGAATATCAAATCAAAGATGAGAAGTTGATTCCATATAAGAAAATGGTGGATGATTACAAAAATTACTTTGTAGATATCAAATTTGAACAAATTCCAAAGGTAGAAAACAAAGCCATTGATGCTATGGCAACAATTGCTTCTCTCTTACAGATACCAGAAAAGCAAGGTCGTTATGATTTTATGGTGGAACAGGTGTCTAATCCTGCTTATGATAATCCTAAATCTCAAACCATATGCCATTTAGTTAACATTTAATCCTCAATTTATGGAAAGAATTACGCATACGTAAAAGACATTATCCTTCCTCCTGATCTTTCTAGAAACTAGAAACGCAAATTCATCCACCAAACCGCATGACATACCTTAATTGTTGACATACTTTACCGTTGAGGTCTGGATGGTACTCTTCTTTGGTGTCTAGAACAAAACGAGTCTAAGACAACCTTACATGAGGTTCATGACAGTATTTTTGGAACTCATTCAAGCTGACTAACCCTAGCGAAGAAACTCCTCTATTTGGGGTATTACTGGCCAAATATGGAGGAGTCTTTTCATTTTGTTAAGAAGTGCCAGAAATGTCAAATCCATGGTAACCTAATCCATGCACTAGCACAAGAATTGCAACCGTTCACTTCAACATGGCCTTTTTATTAGTGGGGACTAGACTTGGTAGGAAAGATTAATCCATCTTCATCCAATGGACACAAATCTATAATCACGGACACAAAGTAATTTACAAAGTGGATAGAAGTTGTTCCCTTGACAACAATCATTGGAAAACAAATTTCTTCTTTCATACTAAATTACCTCATTTGTTAGTATGCCATTCCTCAATCCATTGTCACAGGCAATGGTAGACCTTTTAAGAATCAGGATGTTCAAGAACTGTGTGAGAGGTTTCATATCCAACATCATTTTTCAATCCCATACTATCCTCAAGGAAATGGCCAAGAAGAGGCCTCAAACAAAACTATTATGAAAATCCTGAAGAAAATAGTCAATGATGTTGGACATGATTGGTACAGTCAACTAAACCCTGCTTTGTGGGCATACCGAACCAGCATTAGAACACCTACGAGGGCGACACCATATGCCTTGGTATATGGATCAGAAGCCATCCTATCTATTGAGGTGGAAATACCATCACTTTGTGTGTCACTAAAAGGAATTATTTCATATGAGGATTATAGAGTGTCTAGACTTCAAGAAATGGAACTGTTGGATGAATGTCATCAACAAGTTGTGGACCATTTGAAGGCATATCAACAGAGGATTTTTAGAAGCTACAATTATAGAGTAAAACCTAGAGTATTTCAGGTTGGTGACTTGGTCCTAAAGCAAAACCCTCGAAATCAACATGACAGAGAAAAGAAAGAGAATTTTAAACCTAACTGGCTAGGTCCCTTTGTTGTCATATCATTCTATGGATCTGGAGCCTATCAGTTGTCTACACCCGAAGGGGATTTGTTTGATGAACCTATCAATAGTCCCCATCTCAGAAAATTCTACACCTAAATCATCTAGTGCATGGTTAAAGTCCTTGAAAAATGGTCACATTGATGAAAACCTGGCAAACAGGCATCTTGGTGACAAAAAATACAAAAAAATCAAGAAAAGAGAAAATACAAAAAAAAAATCAAGAAAAGAGAAAATACAAAAAAAATCAAGAAAAGAGGAAATACAAAAAAATCAAGAAAAGAGAAAATACAAACAAATCATAAAGTCTAAAAAAGTGCAATAAAAACACGTAGTGAAAACCTGGAAATAGGTGCTATTTGTGATTTAAACTAGCCTTTCCATCTATTAGATAGATGTCTTGGTCGTTCACTTTTTCCATCATTCTACATCTCATTGAAAAGGGAACCTCATGTACATATCCTAGAAATGTGGTCATGTCTCACCCTAGCTTGGGGGAAAAATATTGAACTCATTGGGGTCAATAAACTTTGAGCGTAATCAAATGGACAAACAACAGTATGACAACACAACAAACATAATGATCATAGGAAAATCCAACATTGAACAACCATCAATCGACAAAAGATCAAACCATGCAAATCATACAACTGAAATCAAATCAATCAAAACAAATTTAGATGGATGATATTATTTTGAATCATGATTTTATCGCTTTATCTTGAATTTTCAAATGTTGCACTTTGATTTTTGTTATCATTTCTTTGGAGCAACTTGATGATGTATTGAACTAGAGAAGCTAGGAAGGAGAATAGTATTTTCTTTGTTTTTTTTCTATGAGTTGATCATTATTATTGTGTGAATTTTCATGAGACGTGCTCTACAAAGTATCACTAAAGACATTCCAATTCACATAGTAAAATGATCAATTCTTGTATGTTTACGCAAGAAATGCTCAGGTCATCTTGGTTTAATTATACCTAGATGTTTGTGTTCACTTGTAATATCAAAAATCATGAAAGTAGTACTTAGGTCATCATGGTCTAACTCATACCATTGATGCTTGTACTTACTTTCAACATTTTAAAAGGCTCAATGATGACAAAAATCATGATAAATGGACTATTAAGATGACAAATTTGACATATGTAAATTTGCATGGTTAAATTAGATTACATTCATATTAGTTTTGCACTTGTAGAATAGTTTATTCCAAAGGTTGGCGGAGAATTCAAAAACAATGTTATCCTTTATCATTGATGGATTGAGTATGCTTGGCATTAACAAAAACATCATCACTATCATGTAGTTGTATAATCATTTGCATTGCATACATTGGAAGGAATTATTATATCATTTAATCATTCTTACATTTGATCATATATTTGCATTTATTATATCATATTTTTCATTTGTACCACATCATATAGTTGCATAAGAAAAATATCCAAAACAAATCATCTATATAGTTGCATTTTCATTAACATTATCATATCATACATCATACATTACAAGTATCATCATATTTGATCATTCATCCTTTCATTACATCATTTATTTGTATTTTCAATACCAACAATAAAGTGCATTGTATCCCATTTGCATCATCATGTCATATATCGTAGAAAAATCATATCCAAATTCGTGCATATGGTTGCATTATCATATCATTCAGGTATATACATTATTATACACTTATCGATCCATGTAAATACTATGGGCACCATGTATCCATAAATCATCATTATAGGCATAATCAAATTTAACATCATAAATAAAACATCATAGAATCATAGCATGTTATCATGATCATAAATTTCATCCATAACATCATCATATAATACATCACATGGCATATATAATAATAAATTAAATGCATCCATCATAATCATCAATCATAGAATCATATAAAACACATATAGATCAGTAAATCCGCTGCATATCATATAAATCTCAAAAATCATAATGTAAAGTATACAATGATGTCGCAAATGTAAAGAGATACAACATCAAAATGGCCATAAATCAAAAATTGGGGTATACATCATGTCTCAACATACATCAGGGAACCAATCATGAAACTATGTGTTACTAGCCCTAGATGGTGTCAGCATCTTTGGACCAGTACCTCCCCTACTAGACATATCAGGACCTCACAAATCTCTTGGTAGAGGTTGTGTCACACCCCTGCTAACAGTCCTAGAATGAGTCCTTCCTGATCGAGACTAAGCATAACTAACTCTCTACTTTGTAGGAACTACATCATGGTATCGGCCTCTATAGTACTCAGCCTCTCTACCCACATGAAGAACCTCTCTCATATAATTAGCTACGGAGGTACCATCGGCTAATCTCTATAGTCTATCAGCCAATCCCTGTGCCTGTTTTGTAGTCCGTCTAGTTGCATCTCTCTTTGTTGTCAAAAAGGCTATTTATTCCTATGTAGCTGTCAGTTGTGCTTGTACTTCTAAGAGAGTCTGTGCCTATGTCTGCATCTATGTTTGTGTCTAGACTAATAACCCCTGGGTCTATGCCAGCTGACTTTGTAGTGTCTGCACCTAAACTTGCAGGCTGGCAATTTGAATCTGTTATTCTTGGCAGGGTATACCAATATTCACATGCTACTCTACTAGAGCTACCAGTGATCACCTCTTATGAGGCACCATGAAGTCTCTAACCTCAAATGCCAGGCCTCCTCCACCCTCATCTCCTCCACCCCCATCTCCATCACCATCTCCATCTCCCTCATCATCATCACTTCTCTCCACATCATCTAGATCCTCCTCATCATCATCTCCCTCATCTCTCCTCCATCAGCGCCCATGTGCAACTACCATCTCCTCCTCATCTGGTATCGACACTGACTCATATGGAATGGAGATCTGTGGAAAGGGATGTAAAATGAGATATTGTGCATACTCATTGGTAATCAGAGCCTCAATGATCTCAAGATGAATCTCCCAAATAAAGTTTGGTAGACCCTGGTACTCCTGTACTACAATATCATATGATAAGTAGGGTCCCCAATCAGTGGAATCCATCTAACATCATGCATAATGAGCAACACCCTGGGGCATGCCCTGTACTATGCCATACTGTCTAAGCACCCTCCTCAACAAAAATCTCTCAATGATGAAACGTGTCCTACCAATTAGGAACATGGACTGACATAAGTATGGCATCTCTATATCATCCTCTGGCCACTACTCACAATCAAGATAGGGCCACCATGTAATTACCTCAATATTATCAATGACTCTCCTCCAATGCTCTAGTTTTCCCAGTCTAGGCTAAGCAAGTGGACCTGCATATGTGTGAACGTATGGCCTCATCATAGGTCATTATCTATCTATAACTGGAAAAATAATAGCTATATGCTACCACACCCACACCTAAAGTAATGTAACTCCTAAAGACAAACTAGCCCCTCCAAGGTAGACCGCCTAATGTAAATCGTGGTATAGGTGGGAAAGCATGCACATACCCCAAGCATATCTGACACCATGGATGATCATACTCTCCAAAATATGACCCCATCCAACTGAAAGTCCCTTTGACTTACAATCAGGATAAATGAATCATCCAATGAAACCAGCAAGTACCGATGGCAAGGTAGCATAGGAATCCATGATCTCTCATATCCATAAATTGTATCATCCTGAAACACTTGGCATAGTGCATTGGTCCCACCCTGCTCAGAAGAATCATAAACTACCAGCTCCCCAACAACAAGTATCTGTAAGATGTGCAATACATCCTCGGGAGTCACTATCATCTCACCAATAGGAAGGTGGAAGGTATTGTGCTCACTATGCCATCTCTCTGCTAAGGCTATCAATAGTCCCTGATTAATCCTAATCTGGGGCATATCTAGAAGAGAAGAAAAACTACATCATGTGATAAATGCTACTCAAGTTGCACTCGTTGTGGTATCAAATCATATGTCCTAGGAAACTGCTCTCAGATCTGTAAGTTCATCAAAGCCTCCTATCATCACAAAATATCAAAAGTTAATAATCTTTATCAATTAATCAAACATCAATCAGCCTATCAAATCTAATCAACTCTAGTAAGACTTTGATCAAATCTCGTGAGAAACTATCATTGAACCTCACCTATTATAAGTTCAATCATCAATCTATTATTGCACCTCACCTACCATGAGGTCAATTAATCAAATCAATCTCGCTTATCATGAGGTTTATCAATCAAACTATAATTATTCCTCACCTATCATGATGTTAATTATCATCAATCAATCATCAAACCTCACCAATCATGAGGTTGGTCAACATCTACCCTATCAGGATCATCAATCAACATCAACTCAAAGGCTGATGTAATTGAAAATCAACAAAAAAAGGAGTTAATTGACAACATCTATCATTCTAACTTGAATGCACCAAAACAGAATTTCAATGTGCCAGAGAAGTCAATGCACCATTCAAATCCATCAATGCACCAAAACAGGTGGTCATTGCACTTAATTAGCATATGCACCATTTCAGGACATTGATGCGCTAATTCATATGACCAATGTGCTAAATCAGTCGATGCACCATTTCAGGGTCCCTATGCACTAATCTATATCACCTATGCACCATTTCTATCTATGCACTAATCTGGGAGTTCCATGCACCACTTTATCTATTCTAAGCACTATTTTGGCCTATGCGCTACAACTACCTATCTATGTGCTACAAAAGCTGATCAATATGCTAAATAACTAGAGCTATTTATTTTAATCAAATAAACAAGTTTCATACGCTAAATAACTAGAGCTATCTATGTGCTACAAAATCTGGTCTATGTGCCACTTTATCTATCCTAAGCGCTATTTTGACCTTCTAAAGTCACTAACAACTATGTTGAAGAAAAATGTGACTTTCAAATGGACTAAAGAAGGGAAAAGAAGTTTTGAGAGCATAAAAGAAGCATTAAACACAACACCTATTCTCTTGAATCTTGATTTTTCTAAAGATTTTACCTTGTATTCTTATGGAAATCTCAACATCATCTTAGGTATGTTAGTACAAAAAAATAATGAAAGTTTGGAGCAGCCAATAGCCTTCTTTAGCAAAGGCTTGGAAAAGTATGAGAAAAGGTATAATTTTGTTGGAAAATATGTCCTTGCTATTGTATACACCTAAAAATGGTCTGGATAATCTAATTAATTAAATATGATTTATTTGATTAATTAACCCTTCTATTTTCATCTACTTATAAATAAATAGAAATATTTATTTATATAGTTCACATTTAATTTTTCTATCTTTATTATATTATTTCATCTTAATTAAATAAACAAATCACATACTTTGTTTTATTTAATTATTATTATCAAATTCTTCTATAATTATATATTTATTCTATCTTAATCACATCATTCTATTTTAATTACATAAACAAGTTTCATACTTTGTTTTATTTAATTGCCACATTTCTTCCATGTTTATTTAATAAACAAATTTCTATAGTTTGTTTTATTAAATTAAATATCCTCTTTTTCCAATTTGAATAAATCCAAATATTCAAATAAAAGCCTATTTCTACAATTATCTCCTCTTTTCACTCATCATATCCACCAACAAAATTAGATATTTCATATCTAATTAATTCAACTCAGCCTTCATAGACAAATTTGGAGACAAATTTGAGACAAATTACATGCAAACTTCTTCATCTTCTTCCATTGATAATTCCTATCCTCTGGCTGAATGTTTTTGTGGGGAGGAACAATCTCCATAATCTTCTCAGGCTTCTTCATATTTCACCATTGAATCTTTCAAATTAAATCCAAACCTTTTCTTTGCTGCCACATCACAAATATGTTGTTGGGAATCTATAAATACAACTTCTTTCCACAGGAAATGGATCCCAACTTTGTGCAATCTTACTATGTAGAAATAGCATTAGAGCAATTAAGTATTTGAGTATTGAGCAAATAGAAAATAGTAATTAGCAATCATATAGCAATCATAATCATGGCTTTTCATTTAGCTGCATCTTAGTTTATAGTAGTTTGTTTTATCATTTTCATATCATTTTAGGCTATAGTATCATCACCATATCATTTATAAATCATTACATAGGATTAGATTCTTGCATTTAACAATATCTCATCCTCTAGATTGTCATTTTAATAGTCACAGTGCTTACACAATCTAAGAGCCACAATGATTTAATAAATCTTTGGAGATAGAGAGCAATAGGACACTTTTAAGAGATTTCTTGTTTTAAATAGATTAATTGTTTGTTTAAATCTCTTGATATAATGTCTTATTAGGTGTTTTTGTTATTAATTTACACATATTTTACTCACATAGCTATTGTTAAAATTCAAAATAAATTTAGGAATTTCATTTCAAAAAAAAAAAGTTTACTTAATGGTTGTTCATCCTAGTGCCAAATAATTTCTCTTGAGAAAGGATTTGGACGAGAAGAGGGCAGGTTGGATTACCAAGGTTATAGAAATATGATGTAGAAATAAAGGTAACCAAGTTGTTAGGAGGAAAAGGCTTGTGTGGACATATAGTTGGTGACACAAAAAATAACAAAGAAGAGGTTATGGAGGTTGTCTTAGCTATCCAAGAAGACCTCCAAACAACTGCACATACTTCCCCTCTAAGCTAAGTGTAAGGTATGATTCATTTTCTCCAAATTGGTGAGTGTCCACAAGGAATGTATAGGGCTAAAAGAGGGTATTTTAGGCTGCAACTTTTTCCATATGTACTCTTGAATGACATACTTTTCAAGAACAATTTCAATGGTGTGTTTATTAGATGCATTGATATTTGATCAAATTGACAAATTTCTTGAAGAATTTCATGATGGAGCAATTGGTGGACACTTTGCACCTAGAACAACAACATTAAACATAATGAAGGAAGGCTATTATTGACCTATTTTATTCAAGGATGCATATGAATGGGTAAGGAAGTGTAATAAATGTTCCTTTTTCTCAAGTATGGAAAGTTAGAAGCTCTTCCCTTGCAACCTATTCAGGTTGAAAAACCCTTCATGAAGTGGGGTATTGACTCCATTGGAGTCATTAATCCTTAAATCACAATTGGGTTGTCACTGCCACTGATTATTTCACTAGGTAGAGTGAAGTTGTGGGATTGAAAGAAGCTAATGAGAATGTTGTACTAAACTTTCATGAGGATTTGATGACAAGGTTTGGTGTTCTTGATTCTATTATTTTTTATAATTCATTGGATTTTGTGGGTGTAAAATAAAGTGAAGGGGTCGTAAAGAATGCCATATTTTTTTAACACATCTTCAAATGATTACCCTCAAGGCAACAAAATAGCTAAGTCCACAAATAAGAGGAACATTGAAGACAATCAAATAGCATGTCATACAAAATTGAAATCATCTCTATGGGATAATAAAATTACTCCTAAAAGGTCAATCGACAACTTACCATACGTGTTGGTTTATGGTAAAGAGGCAAGATTGTCTATCTCACTTGAATTCCCAACTCTTGATTTGATCAAACAACTTGAGATTTTAGAGGAGGATCCAATGGTGATAAGGTTAGCACAATTGGTTGAGTTGGAAGAAGTCAGAGTTCAAGCCATGAAAATAATGGAGATGCAACAAGCACAAGTAAAAAGGTCTTTTGACAAGACAAAAACTATGACAGTCTTCAAAGAAGGTGATGTGGTCTTCAAGTGGGATGAATTAAAAAGAAAGACTGGGAAATATTACAACTTTGATTCTTTTTGGAGTGAGCCTTATGTAATTTCTTATTGCAAAAAGCATAATTCCTTCCAGCTGTCTAAGATGGATGGAGAAGAAATACCAATCCTAGTCAATGGGATTCACCTCAAACATTATTTTTGAGGTATGATACGTCATATATTAAGTTAGTTTTATTTCTTGCTAATAAGTTTTGTTGCACAAGGTTTTAGGTGTCTTTTCCCCTAAGTGCATAATGTACACTTTTCTTTTCCATTAGGGGACCACAAGTTTTGGTTGTGTTTAGGTGTTTAGTTGGTATTTTCAAGGTCTTAACAAATAGTAGCCAAGTTTGGTTTTGAGTTAGTTCTAGATCCCCTTGACTCTTGTGCCCAAAGGATGGTCTAAGGTAGTTGGTTTTATGAGTTTTAGCAAGAAAATTACTAATAGAGGTCATCAAAGATGTTGACACTTTTTGTTTTAAAAAGGAACCATTTATTGACGATATGTTAAAATCTTATAAAGCTTTTTAAAATAAAAGGTGAAAAACAGCTTGTAATTGAGAATTTCAAGACAAATGGAAAATAAATTTTTGAATGTCTTTGGGAACCAAGTAAAGGAGGATGGGTTTGAATTTATTAATGCATGTAGTGCAAGGAGAGGTTTTAGGGTTTTCATCTTGAATGGTGAAAAGGAAAGCAAGAAGATAAGGATTCAAAGACATATAGCACCACATCCCAGAGATCTATAGAAAATTGTGTCACATTATAGAGATTCCAAGAGTTTTTTGAAGTTTAATCTAGGTTTCCAAGACTATGAGTTCATTGCCCATATTTTGCCAGGTATACCTTATATGGCTCAAAGTTTTGCACTCTACAGAGATATTCAAGTCTATAAGAGTTCTAAAACTGGAAAAGTTGCTTAAAATCTATGAATCTAAGGAATTTTGGGAGGGTTTATTTTAATTTTTGACCTCTCATAAACACCTTTGAACAAGATGATGCTCATAGGTAGTCTAAATGGAAATCACAAAATTGTTAAGTTTAAATAGCTATGTTTATGGAAAAGACTTGTTGAATGTTATTATCTCAATCAAAAGGTATAGGATAACGTTTTCAAGCCATTGCCAAACATGTCAAAATCCCCATAGTTTGTGTATTCATGAAGAATTATTAGTGAACTGTCAAGGGATTTTCATAAGAATTAGAAGGAAATCATAGATGTAGTCAAACGAAGTGAACAGTTCATGCCATGATACTGATTTTTCAATGTACATGATACTAATCCATGAAGGATAGTCATGTCACTCATCAGGCCTAGACACAATCTAAAGATGTCAATCACAAAGCACATAAAGAGGCAGGAGTTTCAAACATCATAGAGCTTTAAGAACAGTGATAGAAGGGTTTAAGCAAGGTTATATGCTAAGCATAGACTTAAAGGATACATGTATATAAAGTAACAAATTTTAAGAGTAGTAGCAAGGAGTGAGAGCTTAATGACAGTAGAGGGATTGTAGAATGACATTAAATGTCTATCAAGATGATAGTTTAATAAAGGGAAGTTTCAAAACCCTATGCAAAACCTTTGTTACATTGAATGAGATAATGTTAAGAGGAAATCAAATTCATGCTAACCAAAGGAGGTAGTCATAAGACAAGTTTCAAGTGGAAAAGATCTCAAATAAATAGTCACAACAAGGGTATGTGTAGTTGAAATTTTGTGAAGAGTATATGATTTACATTAAAAATTCCTAAAGGAGCCTGAACTAATCTTACAAACCCTTGTCAAAACCCTAGCTAGGAAATCATTGAAAAGTAGTGGACAAGCATGTTGAGAAGACATCCAAATGTGGAGGAGGTATGAATATGAGACAAAGCGATGCTATATGGATAGTAGTCCATTTGTGATAGTCCCAAGGTTAAGAGGCTAACACAGTAGACAAAAAGGTAGTCATGGTAATGAGGGATACACCACCTAAAACCCACACAAAACACAACAATAGATACCAACACAGAAGATGTGAGACATAAAATAACCCACTTTCAATTATTTTCAAAAATTGAAATTACAGATTTAGAAATTACAATGCTACAACCTCATGGGCTTGATTCATTACATCCAAAACAACTCTAAAAATAAAATATATTATTTGAAGCCACAATCTTCACTAATGAAGCCACATTCTACAACCTCCAATTAACCCTTTTATTTTACCCAATAAATTCCCTAGAATGTTCTATAAAGTGTAACTTCCTCTTTTGTTTTGGCACCAAAAGTCTTGTCGATTGATTTCTTGCCTAGGAAGATATTTTAATGAAATTCACTTTTTAGTGGGGCAACTTCACATGGCCATAAATTTTAATCTGAGTGTCCAATTTTCTATTATAATATATTGTTGGAAAGCTCTCAAAGAGATCTACAATGACAAATTGATCAAAGATCGATTTGTCCACTTTTTGAGTTGTTTCAGGGATTCTAAGGTTTTCATATTTGAATTTGGAGCTACATTGGAGAAATTTCTTAGGATATAAACTTTAATATCTCCCAAACCGTATAGGGTATTGAGATGATTCTTTTGTGACCAAATTTTTTTTTAGTTTCACTCCTTGGGGTAAATTTTCAAGTCTTTACGAGCTCGTTTAGGCCAAATTACTAAAAATAGTAAGTGACCATTTCTCAACTTTTCTGACTTCTAGCTATCTTAAACCCCTTAAGTGCCATCATGGGACTCAAAAAAGTTAAATAAAATAAGGAAAACCATTTTTTTGGGTGATGCAAGATTGCCCTACACCACTAGATGCTCATGTAGCAGACACCCAGGGTAATTTGAAAAGTGACCTTGTCACTTCTCAGGAGTTAGAGGGAAACTAAGACAATTAACCTCATCCTCTAACAACCATGATGAATCTTCAGCAATCCTTCCTCTCCATTTCACCATGTACTTTGCATATTTCCTGTTTCTTGTGCTTCTACCCACACAACTATCCAAAATTTCTTCTATCTCCTCTTTTTCTAAAGTAGGTGTTGGAGTATTTCACTGTTCTTCTATTATTTCTTCATCAATTCCTCCATGATATTTTGTTAATTTTGAAATGTTAAACATAGGTGAAATATGAATTTCATTAGGAAACTCTACCTCATATGCATTTCCTAAATCATGCTTCTCATGATCTTGCATAGTCCAAACTTCATCTTTAACTACTTGTATGTACCAACTAGAAACCTCTCCTTTCACAAATGAACCATGACTTCATCTCCTACCCAGAACTCCTTATACCTCCTTTTCTAATTTTCCTTATCCTTATATTATGAGTTCATCTTATTGATATGTTTCTTCACCTCTTTATTCAAATTCTTTAGGTGCTTGGAAAAATCTTCAACCTCAACACTACTCTTCTCCCCCTTATCCATCCTTCTCAGTTTAGAAGCATTTCTTGGACTACTCCCATACATAATCTGGAATGGTGATTTACCAGTGCTCTTGTTGATAGAATTGTTGTAAGCATATTCTACTTGTGGTATAATCAAATCCCATCCCTTGGGATTATATCCTACTAAGAATCTTAGCAGGTTACCCAAAATCCTATTCACCATCTCTTTTTTTCCATTACTTTGTGGATGGTGTGTGGAACTAAACTTCAAATATATCTTCAACTTCTTCCATAATGTCCTCTAGAAATAACCAACAAATTTGGTATCTTTGTCTAAAACTATACTCTTCGATAGACCATGTAGTCTCACTACCTCTCTAAAAAATGACTCCACAATATGAACAATGTCACTAGTCTTATGACATGGGATGAAATGTGCAATCTTTTAAAATCTATCCATCACAAAAAATATGGAAGCATGCCCTCTCTGTGTCCTTGGCAAGCCAAGAACAAAATCCATGCTAATATCCTCCCATGGCCTCTCAGGTGTGGGTAATGTTTGATACAATCCAGTATTCTGACTTGCTTCTTTCACCATCTAACATTCTCTGCAACTTTGTACAAACTTCTTCACATCTTCTTGTAATTGTGGCCAATAATAATTCTCACTAGCAAGAGCAATGGTCTTATCTCGACTGAAATGTCCAACCAATCCTCCATTATGCTTCTCCTTGATTAGATTCTCTCTCATAGAACTCCTTATAATGCACAATTGGCTTCCTCTAAAAAAACTCCCATTGGATTAAGAAATCCAACCATCTTGTCCTATCTAATGTAATAGGTTCCAAACAAGCCTTCCAAGCTTCTATAAAGTCTAGATCTTCAAGATACAAACTCTTGAGTTCATTGAACCCAACAATCTCTATATTCATCTCTATCAAAAAACATTGTCTTCTACTTAAGGCATATGCAACTCTGTTTGACCTTCCACTCCTATGCTTAAAAAAAATGGTATAACTTTGTAAAAACTCAACCCATTTTAAGTGTCGTTGATTTAAATTTCCTTGACTATTGAGATAATACAAAGCCTAGTGATCAATATATAAAACAAATTATTTTGGAAACAAATAGTATCTCCATTTCTTTAAAGCTTGAACTATAGCATAAAAATCCTGATCATAAATAGATTACTTCTTCTTTGAATCATTCAAATTTTCACTAAAATAGGCAATAGGTTTACCTTATTGACTCAAAACATCTCTAATGGCATTACCACTAGCATCACAATCTACCTGAAATACCTTGTTGAAATCTGCAAGTTCCAAAATAGGTTGCTCTGTAACTTTCTTCTTCAACATATCAAAACATTTTGCTGCTCTTGTAGTCCACTTAAACTCTTTTCTATCCCCTCTCATTGTTTCAATTAGAGATGCACAAATACTACTGAAACTGTGAAAAGATCTCACCTCTGTAGCACTCCTTGGTGTAGGCCATTCAACAATATCTTTCACCTTATTTGGATCCATCTTAAGACCCTCTACTAAGATAATTGTTGAACATCCAAAATACTGAGAGGGGGGTGAATCAGTATTCCACTAAACCATTTAATTGCTAACCATTCAATAATTAAAACATATCTTATAGCAACTTGTTACCAACATATTTTTGCCATGCTTCATTTAAGTCATTCACCAATCTATAAATGGCTCATAGTCTTATAAAGGTGGTATTTTATGTTATCATTCGAACTCGAGTGGTGTTTTATAAAGTTTGTCAAACCCCTCCCTTTTCCATTTGTGCCTATTTTACATTACTTTTCCACATTTATCCTAGGCGATGTTTTATGTGCTTTGTTGAACTTTCTTTTGCTACCTGTGTGATGATTATTTATCCCGGGCGGTCTTTCACCATGATGTTCAAACTCAAGTGCATATTTGTGAGGTTCGTTGAACTCCCCACTTCGCCACTTATGGACATTTGTTTTCAATTTTTTGAAAGACAGTTATGTTGGAAGTGGTGACGTGACAACTACCACATGTTATGAGGCAAGTTAATGCATTAAATGTTCATCTACTTTCATTTTTTTATGTGAAATCAAGTTTTGAGAAGTTAAAGTGTTGGAAAAACATTCTCATTGTAACAAAAATCTTTGAGGATGAGTTGGAGACACGAAGTTCAAGCTACAGGGTCCACCATTAAGGTATTTTTCAAATTTCACTCATTTCAGTCTATTTTCTAGATTATTTCTACCTACATTGTAGAAAACATCTATTGTTAGAAGCTCTTATTTCTTATCCATGGTGAGGGTTAAATATTCAGGTTGTGAATATGTATCTGGGTTAACGTATGAGGGACCAAAAATTGGTGATACTCTTCTAGGGCCTATTAGTTTGGATGAATTGCAGAGTAAATTCAATAAACTCAATCCTTTGCCTATCATTGAACGGATGATATATAGTGGGCTAGTTAAAGCTGTTGCATTTCCCATAGCCCTACAATGCCTTGAACTCATTCAAGAATGCATAAGGCATTATAATCGACAAACATGGGAGGTTAGAACATAAGACTATATACTTTTTTTGAAGGTTCAGAGGTCCACCTTTGTGTCTTTCTTAAGGCTTCCAAAAATAGATGAGTATTCATTGATGAACATGAAAAATTCCCAAATTGAATTTACTGCAAAGAAAGGGGTTTATAGGAATGTGATAATAAAGAATTGGTTGGCCAAACCAAAAAAGGGTAAGTCCCAGTTGCCTCATAACCTACACAAAAATTATTTTGTAGAAGAAGTGGTCGACATTATGGTGTTGTTACATAGGGTAAGGAAAAATGAAAATGTTCATGGATTCGAAGAGTGGATGTATTTCTTCATCTAGATTATCTTAAGTGGAAAAGAATTCCTAGATTGGGCATAAATTATTAGTGACCACCTACATGAGTTAATGAAATTCTTCACCCTTAATAGATTTTTCTATATGTGCTCATATTTGATATATGCCCTTGCCAACACTAGACCTTGGCCTGGATTAAGACCAAGTGATTTGCCTATGGGGAAAGTGCCAATTTATGATTATTTTGATAAACTTCAGCTTTGTTAGTGTAATTAATATTTAATTACACTTGCATAACTTTACTTAGGTAATATTTAATTCCTAGGTTAATTATTCTCATCCTTATCTTGTTGAGCTATCTTGTTGCTCAAGATAAGACTAGGGTTATGCATACTTTTCTTTTATAAAGAAAATTATCTCATGTAATTATGAATTCTTGAATAATAATATTTTGCACATCTTTTGCAAATCTCTTGCTTTTTCTGATTTTCTCTTATGTGGAAGGCTTTTCTGGTTTGCATTTCAGATCTTGGTTTCTAACATGGTATCAGAGCCTTGATTTGCAGCCCTTCTCAGATTTTTGAGAAAATCATTGCAGAGTTCATTCAGGATTCCTTGAGGGTATCATGCCTTGAGTTCATTTATGAGGCATCTTGGATCAGATCGGCCTTCACCATTGGATTCAAAGTGCTGGAAAAATTCAGGATTGACTTTTGTTTTGCAGATTTTGGCCATTGTTTGCTAGATCCATGAGGGTTTCAAGCTGGGAGATTTTTTGCAAGCTCTGGAGGTACCCAATTTTTCAGAGTAGTTTGAGCACAAACAGAGGTCACCATCGTGTTCACAATGGCCAAAAACCCTAATAATTCCTTTTGTTTCATTGATTCTGGAGAAAGTTGTTTCTGAGGAAAAATAAATTTTGCTAGGGAGGTCGTACGGCCTCCCCAGCTCGCTTCCCGAGGCACACGAATCGAACAAAAAATTAAAAAAATTGAAATTTTTGTAGAGTTTTCTGCACCTCCAGTTGAAAATTCCACCGCCGCCGGGCGGCCACTCACTGGCTGCTCAGCCAAGCGGTGCCGCTCACCCTCCCCCGACAGCTTACAGCCCCCGCGGGCTAGCTTCATAGGGTCGTGATCATGTGGGGGGACTGGGCGCTATGCGCCCAGCTCCTGCCTGGCCGCCCAGCCCTAGTGGTGGTCCCATGGAGAACCAGGGGCTCTACCCCCAGCACCTACCCTCTAGCCCCTAGTTGCGCATAGGACCAGGGGTTGACTTTTTTTTAGCCCCTAGGGCAGTGTGTAGGCCAGATTGGCCTTTTTGGAGCACTTTTACAAAATTGGGTGTAACTTTTGCATACGGTGTCCTTTTTTTGCAAATGAGATATCGTTGGAAAGCTGATTCTGATATCAACCCAATGGTGAAGGTGGATTCTTCTTATTTTCATCCAGATTTATTTTTCAGGTCCATGAACTCAGATGTTGTTGTTTTCACTCTGGAGGGCATATCTATTGACTCGGTGATCCTTTTTTCATCATTCTTGCGGCGTTGAAAAGCTGGTTCAATCCTCTACACAGATCTGAGGTCTATTTTTATTTTCTATTTATGAATTTTATAATTCTCTCCTTTTACAATCATTTGGTTATTGTAATAAATGAACTGATATAAAGTTCCATCAGGGTGTTTCTTGCATAACAATTTGATTAGAGTGTGCATGCACTTTGATCTCCATCTTGTTTTGATGGAAAATTGCATGGGTTATCTGGTTTCTTAGTTTCTTTTTTCCACATTCTTGCTTTAGCTTGACACATATCAGATTCACATCGGTTCACACTTTAGATTGGGAGTTTATGGTTATTGATCTGCATTGATTCAAATCCTTCTCAATTTGAGGGCCATGTTTTTATGGTTAATGTTCTAGAGTCTTTATGGTACTTATTCCCATGGAAGATTTTTAGTCTTAGTTTGGCATCAGCATCGAGATTCACAGTTTCTAGATTATGTCATCATCTCATCTACTATTGCTACATAGATTCTAAGGTTGTTCCAATTTGTGAGTTTTCCAGTGTTTCGTGGCATCGGGTCTACTGTCACATTATTATGATTCCATTTTTGGTTTCTTGTAGATAGAAGTATCTTTCCTTGCTTTTCGAATTGTGGTTCCAGTGTTACTCCACAATGTTCTTCCAGTGCTTCTTTGCAACAGTCATCTCATTGTAGGGGGGTTTTGTCCCACTGGGTTTTCCTTCTCTACCTCATTATTGCATTTGTACATGGGTACCTGATCAGGCCTTGTTGTCGGGACCCATTCATGCTTTCTTGCATTCATCTTAGTTTTAGGTGCATGCTTTTGTTAGTCTCCTTAAGTTGCACTTATGGGGGGGTGTTAGTGTAATTAATATTTAATTACACTTGCATAACATAGGTAATATTTAATTCCTAGGTTAATTATTCGCATCCTTATCTTGTTGAGCTATCTTCTTGTCACGATAAGATTAGGGTTATGCATACTTTTCTTTTATAAAGAAAATTATCTCATGTAATTATGAATTCCTGAATAATAATATTTTGCACATCTTTTGCAAAGCTCTTTCTTTTTCTAATTTTCTCTTTTGTGGAAGGCTTTTCTGGTTTGCATTTCAGATCTTTCTTTCTAACAAGCTTCACAAGAGCTTTCTACATTTTAGAAGAGTGACTGATCAGAGAGATACAAGCACATCCTGCAATGCAACTGTCACCTAAAGCCATGCAATTTTTCAACTTCTATGGTAGCCATTTATTTAATTCCAAAGATTCTCATACATTACAGTTGGCAGATATGTTGGATTTCCTATAAAATTTCCCAAATATCCTAAAGATAAGTGGGTGATTATCGAGGTAATCAGGCAATTGGTTGATGTTAATAAATTATTTCAAGGCAGGAAAAGATTGACAATTTGTTTCCCTTTTGGTTTTGGTGCATATAGTTTTCAATCAATGTAAAATGACATGAATATTGAGAAGGAACTATCCAGATACAACATGCCTTCATATGATGAGTGAGTCCCATTTGATTTAAAGGATTACATTAAGAATGACCTAAAATTGAGCCCTAATTTTTAGCATCAATCTAGCCTTGAATATTATTGGGCTAACTGTTTTGATGAATATGAGATCAGAAGGAGGAACTGGATGAGATTGACAGTGGAACAAATAATCATTTATGATTTGAAGTGGGATTTGCAGGGCATTGTGGAAGATGGGTCTAACATGGTATACCTAGTGTATACTAAATTGATAGAGAACTGACCTATTCCTGCTATGGATTAGAACTTTAAAGAAAAGGAGACAATTGAAGCAAAAACTGTTGATTTTTTTACCAGAACACAAGAATGGGTAACTAAGAAGAAAATTGAACAATCTCGTCCTCACACTAGGTATAAAGATGCATTACTTGTTGAAGGCACTTCTCAAGGCTCTCCTAGCAGGAAATCAGCTAGCATTGTTTCTCATTCCTTACCATCTAGAGGCCAAGGAGGTGGTGATGAGGATCCTCTAGATAAGAATGTGTATTCACAAATCTATGGAGAAGATATCTTCAGCTTGCCTACTCTAGAAAAGGAAAATGGAGGAGAAGAAAAAGAGGAAGCATTAGAAACCCTAAATATCAATTCCTCTCCCTCCCAAGATGAATCACCTGCTAGAGAGGTAGGCACATCTCAGAGGTCACAAAAAATTACACCTATAGAGGACACTCCTCCAGTCACTAGGAAATTATTCAAGTCTCTAGGTTTTAGTAGCTCCAACCTAGTTGGAGGATTCATTGTTATGGAAAAGAAAATCTATACAACCTAGCTTGCCTAAAAAGGATATGGTGGGCCAGCTATTGCAGAGAGCTTCAACACCAAAACCTAAGAAGTTAAAGACTACTGCTAGGTTGTGTTGATGGTGATTTTGGAACCACAACAATGCAAATAGAATATTGCTATTCTGCTTCTCCTGAAAGAGAAAGGAAACACATGGATGCCTTAGCTCCCAAGGTCTTTGTAGTTGGGTCTCAACTGTGTTGATTTTACTCAGTGGTCAATGCAACAATAATATTCAATGGGCTTGCTGGTGTTGAGCTTCTAGATTGTTCTAAAATCAAGCATGAAATAAAACCTACTCTAACAGGGGTTTTTAAAGAAATATAAAAAGATAAGTCAGGGTTTTAAAATAGAAAAGAACAAAAGTTTATCCAACCTTAATTAGACTTGTTAACTTTAAGGAATTTGTAAACCAAAACTGCAGAACAAAGTAAACTTGTGATTGGCACACAGCCTCCTTCATACACAGTGCTAATTCGCATAACATATTTTAATTACCATTTAAATAAAACAAAAATAACATTTCATTCCTTAAAGACTTCACAAATCAAATGATCAATTAAGACAAATATCATTTAGGAACACAACATGAAGTAGATTAAACTCTAATTGCTTCTACTGTCAATAAAACAGATAAGCAATATTTACAAAGCTAACACAATCACCAGTGCATAGAGAATTTGTGGCTCTAGATTGTTTCCAACTACACTAAGAGAACTTAGAAAATACAATACAATCTGTACTAAAATCTAACTACTAACCAAGAAGACAAGAGAAGCTCTCATTACTAAGAATCAAGATGCAACTCTATCTCCTTATGTTAACTGACTAACTCCTAATAGTTCTAACTCTAAACAGTTTCCAGTCTAGAAGTTCTTTAACCCTGGAAGTTCTAATCTAGAAGTGCTCTACAAGTTCTAACCATTAAAACTCTAACCCTTACAAAGAGGCGAGAATGCTTTATATACAGAATGTACCAACAGGAATGTGATGTCCCCTGCACTAGGGTTTACAAAATATATGCATCTAGGAGAGTTGACTCTCAGATCTTTCTGAGAAAAGTCAAAACTGCATTCATTGTGAAGCCCTACTATCTATGCTAATGAAGGATTTCTACCCTCATGAGAAGCCTTTTTAGATCTTTTTGGGAGCTGAAACATTAACTTTCCTGTCTTTGTGTCCACCTTTGAACTCTCTCGCAGTCTGCCTTGAATGCTTAGAATATCATCATTATACTAATCCACCCTCCTTCCAGTAGTCACTATAGTTGTCCCTGTGACTCATAGTTTCCTTCCTCATTCGGCGCTTCTTTATGTTCTAGACCCTCTGCATGTTGACCGCTTTTGGAAGCACCATCGAGCCTCCTTGTAGATCTTTGCATTTCGCCCGAATTGATCCGTCGCCTTTTGATCTCAAAAAGAATCCATCTAGTTTTCATTATGTTGGTCTTCCATAGGGGTGGTCAATTGATCAAACTGTCACAAGTCAGTCCTCTTAGCTCCTCCTGATTGGTTAAACATTCGACACGCCAAATTTCTGGGCAGTCAAAAGTAGTCCACCTTGAATCGCATGTCGATGAGACACTCATCGTGTCTCCCTGATGTGATTTTGTCTTTTGACAGTTATCAACATAGTGCAGACCATTCAGCAAGACCTTTTGGCGAGCTACAGAAGTTATACTGAACTCACAAAGACCATTGGCAAGATAGCCGCTTGTCGGTAGGACATCACAGCAATTATATCCCTCTCCCTAGCTCAGAGTTCATTTTCCTTTCAGCAAGACTTTTTAGTTGGCACAAGGTCATGGCGAGCTCCCCATGGTTATACCGATATCTCTTTTTCATTTGTGAACCTACCGCTATCGGCAAGACCTTAGCATATCGACAAGACCACATGGTGAAGTCCTCATTTTATTTTGGAGTCTTCCCAACATCCTCCTTATCCTGTGGGCTCGGGCTCCTCTTGCTTCGGTGTGACTTTCATAGTCCCCGAGAGTTCCCGATGAGAGTCTAAATCTTCCCCAAAAACCCTTGGGGAACCTTTGTTGGCAAGACTTATGGTGACTCCCTAACATGTCGCTGAGACTCTTTTATATTGGTAGGACCTTTCGCTGATTTCTCTCACTCTCGTCGAGCTTCTCATTGTTACTGAGACACCATCGGGTCGGTAAGACATCTTACCGACCCCAATCCATCCTCTCAAAGTCTCCTCGAGTTCATTCATTTCGGTGTGACCTTCATGAGTCGGTAAGACATTACACCGAGCCATCTATCCTCCAGCAACTTTGTTTCATTTCGGCCAAACCCTGTTGAATTGGCAAGAGATTATGCCAATATTACTTCATGTCGGCGAGACCTTTCCTCTTCGCCGAGACCTTATATCGAGGTCTTCTTCTTTCACCGAGCTGTTGACTATTTAGCAAGACATTTCAAGGTCAGGGAGACATCATAGCGACCCTTTTGTTTCTCGCCGAGTCCATTATGTTTCGGTGAAGCTCTCCGTAGTCACCCAAACCTTATGATGAGCTTTTGTTTTCTCCCCAAACTTATTCTGTCGGCAAGAGTCACAGCGATGCCAGATTCCTTGGGCAAGCTCCTCTCTGATGTTGGGGAGACTATAATGCTTTGGGGAGACCTTTTATCGAACTCCTTTCTTCTTGTCGAATATGGTTGATTCCATCAGCAAGACACTCAGGGTCACCGAGACTTCTTAGCGAGCTCCAACTGCTACGCCGATGCCTCTTCATTTCGCTGAGACTTCTCCTAATCGGTGAGACCTTATGCCAAAGGTTTTATCCTTTGCCGAAACTCAGATTTTTAGGTGGGACCCTCTTCTGTCGGTGGGAATTCACTTGATCGGTGAGACATTATACCAATCGAAGCCCCCTTTTTCCGAATTCTGCTGTCACCAAGACCCCTCCTGTGGTCATAGCGAAATGTTTTCTTTGTTCCAAATGTATCGTTGTAACCCTCCTTTGTTGGGGAGATGTCGCATAGAAACCTCATGTCCTGGAAAAAGCCTCCGCATGTTCACTCTTTGATCACTGAGACTTATTAACTCTCTCACCAAAGACCACTAACAACAATCCACTTGGTGGCATGTCGGTGTGACTTTATGACTTCACCGAGACCATATGCCGAAGAAGATGACTCCCGCCGATGCCGCTTTTGTTGCTATGACCTCACCTCTTCAACCAGACATTATACCAAAGGTTTTATCCTTCGCCGAATGCAACTCCCTTTGGCAAGACCCATGTCAATCAGCCAGACCTCCTACAGAAGGAAAAATTATTGCTGACCTTAGATGTTTGGTGGGACCCTCCCCTGTCGGCAGGACCTAAAGATTTCTCCAAGACCACATGCCAAAGAAGATGACTCCCACCGAAGTGTTTTCTTGTTGTGCGGTAGTCGGTGAGACTTTGAGATTTCACTGAGAGATATCCCCGAAGACAAACTCCCACCGAAGTATTAGAATCTTCTTGCTAGTCGGGGAGACTTCGTGAACTTGCCAAGACTTCTTGGTAGGGAGAAAACCTTTTCCGATGTATGAATCCTTTTGATAGTGGTCAGCAAGACTTTGAGATTTCGCCAAGACCTCCTCCTGAAGGGAGAACTCATGCCGCTAGAAAACTCCTTTCGCCAGGAGGATGACCTTGGTCCTGCTAATAGATGCCTGTATGTAAATTCCACCCACCATGACATCCCTGGGGTCTTTCCAATAAGGACCCGTATATGAACTTGGATCACCATGACTTGCCCGAGGTCTTGCTGACAGGAAACACAGACACACATTGAACAAAATGGATTATGGGTCAGGGAAACCATGATAATATTATGCCAATAAGATCCATAATGGGGAGTATTCTGATTCTTTGGATTTCAAATGGTCAAAGCCAAGCCACCAGTCGATAAGAGATTAGAAAAGTCTTGCTGACTTTTACCTTAGCTAATTTTCATGACCAACTGGATAGAAGAATTCCTTCCAACTGAGCTCCCTTGGCAAATATCATCCTATGTGCGATTTCATCCTGCACTCAACAAAGAAAACCACAGTAAAGATCACATGAACAACAGTTAATTAATCAAAATCGTCATTGAAATGAATCCTATGTTAGTAAGGTGTCATTAAATCTTCAAGCAAAATGATCATACAAGCAGTTCAAGTTTCAGGTCAACTCGCAAAATCCAAGCCAGGGAGGAATTTCGAAGAATTATGAGTCAGGTGGATTCCAGTGGAATAAGCATGAAAACTTCCATTAGAAACTGAATCTGATCATTGTCAATCAAGGAACAACATGCGAGATCTTCAAAATAGCATAAATGAATCATAAAATGCATCATCATTTATTAACCGGTCCTACTTCCCCATAGTTTTCACATTCCACCAGATTCTGGGGAAATCCGCGTGGGATAGATTTCTATGAAGGAGAAGACATCCTCTCAGAGGCCTCGGGGATTTCAGGAAAATTTGGTCCACGCGGAATTCCGCGAAGACCAAAAATCCCTGAACAACAGTGTTTGGCCGGAGTTCGAGCGAGATCCGGGAAAATCCGGATGGGATGGAAAATCCCGAACTCAGGAGAAAACTCAAAGAACCCCAAGAGCAAAAGCAAAAACCAAAGGCAAAGAAAGGAAAACAAAAGGGGGACCCATTTTGTTCCAAATCAAAATGGGGTGGTTATGTAGAGCATAACAGGTTGATAGATGATATAGAATCAGGGAGGCTCCAAATAGAAATTGTGCACCCTTCAATGCAAAGGGATGTTTCTCAAGTAGTTGCAAGTGACTTTGAAGTGAACAGAGTGGACATTAGTCCTCCTACTAGGGATGGAGATATTCATATTTTTTAGGTATCTGCAACCAAAATGGTTGAGAGATCAAATAAGGATAAAGAAAGTAAAAATGAGTTGAAATACTAGGTTTGAAACTTGACCAAATGTCTAAAGTCTATTTTTGAGATTGTTCCTCAACCTCTCTCTCAAGTTGATTCTTCTGTAGAATCACTCACTATAGTTGGAAAAGAGGCCTTGACTAAAATTAAAATTTGTTAAAGCCTAAGTAGGGTTGTAGATGATTGGAATGAATCTCTGATTAAGAAAGGAAGCCTTTTCATTACTGAATCTATGAGATGCTTCCATGAGATGAATGCTTTGAATACCACCTTAGGGGAAGAGATCACTGCGACTGAAAAGGAGGAGAGGCTATGGAATAATTACCAAATTGAATTAAAGTTAATGTTAAGCTCTAACATGAAAAATTCGCCTGCAAACCAAGTTATACCTAATACTTTAGACACTCGTTATCTGTCATGGATTAAAGGAGTGGAGTGGAAGTTACAAATTGCTAAAAAAAAGTTTGTAGAAGCTTAAGGAAATCATTAATGAATGCACTAAAATTTCAGAAGAAGCATTGAGTACCTTGGTAAGTCTTGGTTTACTCTGAGATAAAGGTGGAATGAGGAATGACATGGATGCCAACAGCCTAATAGATAGTTTCTAGAAAACGGTCAAGGAGATGCTTGATTCTCCCTCACTTAATGTTGAGCACTTACAAAAACTTAGTGAACTACACCTAGTCTCATCTTAGGAAATTGATCTCATGAAGGTTTGTGAATGTCACATGGAGATAGCTAAGGAAAAACATCTAACGTGGAAGGTGAGGATGGAAAATGTAATTATTCCCCAACATAAATACCTGATGCACATCCTCAAAGATTTCTAGGCTTGGTGAAAGAAACCTTTGGCGACCCCAGAAGCTAGAAATGAACTGACACCATCGTGTTGGCCTACCTTCTCTTTCTTTCTTTTATGTTCCTTTTTGTTTGATTGGCTAGAGACATGAAGAGGTAGTTGTTCATATACCTATTTAATGTATATATTTTCATATGTTCTCTCTCTAGACATTTTTGAAGACTACTCAATACCGGTTATTAATGAAATTATTATTTTATCTATGTGCATTTCAGTTGTGAAGTTAATTTCAGTTCTTAAATATTTTCTTTTGAGAATATCTTAATGCATATCTTATCTTTTTTTAAGTAATGCAATTCTTCATAATTGATTTCATTTCTCAATAGTATTGGGCATATATTTTATTTCTAATAATTAATTAATGTTTGAGCTGATACATCTTATTCGTTGGATCTTGCACCTGATATTTGGGAATTTTTCTGATATTGGGTATACCTTTCTTGCTTTCTAGTTAAAAGCATACATGGTTTTTAGTTTTAATAGTTTAATTCATTAAAAATTATGTGAGGGATTTGTACCTCAATAAAATTTAGAGAATATTTATCTTTATCTAAAGGTTGATATTCAGAGTTGTTTGGTTAATTTAGGTACCTTTCGAACATTGGATTGTGATTTCTCAAGGTTCCCAATCTATTAGCCAATAGATTTTTGGCGACTCCACTAGGGATCAAATTGTAGTTCTGTTTGTCTTATCTGGGCATATTTCATGAATAATTTAATTAACTTTGGATTTTCATAGATTTACTAGAGGGGAAAGGAGGGAAATTTCTGATCTTATTTTTGAAACCCTGCAAAGAAGTTATTTCTCTTATATTATTCCCTCTAGGTGAAGGGTTGGGGATAGAAGCAAACCCATCTCACCTACTATAACACCTACTAATCATTCTATCTCCCAAGCACTCATTTTACATGGGACTGTTTTACCAGTTGTGATTAATTTCCCCCTTAATATGGCTCATCAACAACCTCAATAACTTGTCCCTTGGGGTGTTGCTATTGGTCCTTTGTAGTTAGGAAATAATTTGCATGATTTACCCAAGGGGTCTCATAATAATTTTCCTAAATTCTAGGGATATGGGAAAATTTCACCAGAAGAACACATTGATACCTTTTTTGCTGCATGTGGTGTGCTTGTAGTACAAGAAGAAGATGTAGCTGTCAAATTGTTCATAGAATCTTTAGTTGATGCAACAACACAATGGTTTTATTAGCTACCTCATGGATGTATCACAAATTGATCCACTGTGCGCAACAAGTTTGAAGACAATTTCAAAGGTGTAGATGATGACCTAACACTGATAGCAAAAGTCACTTATATGAAGAAGGAAGCAAATGAGCCTATGAGAGACTTTGTGGCTAAGTTTAATAGGATAATAAACCAAATTATGGCTGCTAAAAGACCATCTGTAGAAACGTAGAAGTGTTTCTTTATTAATGCACAACATCTTGATATTGGTCTTCTCTTAAAGAGGCAACCATTGAATACTCTTGAGGCTACATAGGCATTGGTCGTTGAGTTAGAAGATTATTTTATTTCAATTGGAAAATGGAAAAAATAATTTAATACAAACAAGGCACTCCCTACTACTTCTTTTGATAATATGATTCAAATATTGACTAACGACATAATTTTCCTCAAAAGGAAGATGTCTAAAGGTAATCAACTCTATCAAGATATTCCTAGGAAGAAAAAATTTCAGCCAGGGCATAAGACACTACCCTTACCTCCAACTCAACAAAGGCTAGCGATTGAAGCTCCTCCTCTAGAAAATAAAAAATAATATGTGTTTCTTTCACCTCACATCTGATCATGATGGTGCTGACTACCCTAAAATTAAGAGGTTTATGCAATTAACTACTACTAAAGAAGTTATTGAAGAAGTCACAGAGGAAGGCACTTCATCTAATCAATATGATGACTCTGCAAATGGATACTTAGAATATGAAGTTGATGATTATAGAGGAGGAGACATGTACATTACTCTGGATGATGGTACCTATGTTGGTATCACCTGAAGCCAACAACACCACAACCAAAAAGGTACTCCTAGTTCTCCTAAATTTTTACTCACAAAAGCTAGTGCAGTCTCCAAGGGTGAAAATGTTTCACAAAGCGTGGTCAATAGCTCTCCTAAAAATCCTACTATATCACCCTCTAAGGGTCAAACAGGGACCTTTGATATTGTGTAATTTTGTAAACCTGCTAAAATCCAGGTTTCTTAGGCTGAATATTTAAAGATGAACCCTAAGGAGTTTGATAGGTTGATTGAATATGTTGGGCAATGACATTCAAAATTGCATGCAATCTTGGATGAAGCAACAACTAAATCCCTAGACTCAACCGCTAATACTACATCTGGTAGTAAAATGTCCTCTCCATCAACCTTGGATGCAAAACCATACCCGTTCTATGTATCATTATCTATAAATGGGTTTTGAGTTAACAATTACATCATTGATTTAGGTGCTTTTGATAATGTCATGCCTACAAAAATTGCTAAAGCTTTAGGATTAGAAATGACAAATACCTTTGGAAAGTGCTATTCAATGGATTCCAAGCAAGTTCCTTTACTTGGATAGATTAAAGATGCTCAAGTTGCACTGGCTACTTATCCAAAAAAATGACTGAAGCTCACCTTACTGGTCATAGATATACCTGCTAGTTATGGTATGCTTTTGAGCAGGAGTTTTTGTAAAGAATTGGGGGGAGACATAGTTGGATTGGTCGTATGCCACTATACCTATTGGTAAAGATAATGTATGCCTTGAACCTAAGTCAAAGGCCAAAATAACGGTGCTCAAATTTGAAGACCCCAAAGCACAAATCTTGTATGAAGAAAATGAGTTTGGGAATTATATGCTTTTCTCTTTAGAAGAAAAGGAGGATGATGTACATATTCTAGATTCAGAACTTGAGCTTTGGATGATGGACTTTGATGGAAGTTGTTCTCATGTCGGGTCAAGAGTAGGGGCCATTCTCATTTCTCCTTCTAGTGAGTGATTCCCTTTTGCTTATAAGCTAAAATTTGAAAATACAAACAATATTGTTGAATATGAAGCCCTTTTGTTAGGATTAATTGAAGCTAAGGTTATGGGAATAAAGATGCTTAAAATTTTGGGAGATGTTGAACTAATTGTTAAACAAGTGTGTAATTTTTTCATTGTTAAGAATGAAAGCTTAAAGCATTACCAGAACCGAGTCTGGGACACCATTGAAAATTTTGATGCCTTCTCAATAGAATCCATCCCAAAGGAACTTAACACAAAGGATAACTCATTAGAATTTTATGCCTCTCTACTCCTCTCACATGTAGAATTCAAAAATAAATCCTACAAAATTGAATTAATTTATCAGCCTAGTGTTCCTGATAGTGTCAATCACTGGCAGGTCTTTGAAGATGACAAAAAAATTCAAGCTTTCTTAGAAAATGTTGGGACCTTTGCTCAAATCTTCTTTAAAGAAAGTGATAATCAATGTAAATACTTTTTCCCTTATAGAATGGTTAGCCTCCAAGATGAGGTTATCCAATTAAAAGGAAATAAAATACCTAGGGGATTGGTATCTCTTGAGGATTTGTTTGATCACCATGATCGTTTTGTAAAGAAGAAAATGAGCAATTTTGCTAGAAATTTAGATGAGTTTGAGGCAATGAATATTGGGGACTCTAACTCTCCAAAAATGGTCTATATTGGGAAATGTTGCTCTCCAGAAGAGAAGGAGAAATTAATAGCCATGTTAATTAAATATAAAAAGTTCTTTGCTTGGTGCTATGATGATCTGAAGAATTTCATGGATGGAAAGTCATCACATAACATTTAAAGAATGGAAGGTTGATTTCAGACAAAAATAGAGGAATTACAATCCCATGGTAACTGATGCAATTTTTAAAGAAATTGACAAAATGTTGAAGGCATGGATTATATATCTTATACATCATTCTACTTGGGTAGCGAATATTGTACCAGTTCACAAGAAGAATGGGGAGATTCAGATATGTGTTGACTTCAAGAATCTTAATTAGGCATCATTAAAGGATAATTATCCCCTACCTAACATGGACCATATCTTGCAAATAGTTGTTGGCTTGGAGATGATGTCTATGTTAGATGGCTTTTCATGTTACAATTAGATCAGTGTGGTGGGAGAGGACCAACACAAAATGACATTCACTATGCCTTGGGGAACCTTCACCTATAATTGAATGCCAATTGGACTCATTAATGTAGGAGAATTTTTTTAGAGAGCTATGGATCTATCTTTTGGTGACCTTAAGAACAAGATCATATTCATTTATCTTGATGATTTGACAATTTTCTCTAAGAAAAGAGCAGACCACTTGCAGGATTTGGAATGAGTTTTACAAAGATGCAAAGAACATGGTATCTCTCTAAATCCCAAGAAGTCTATTTTTTTTGTCACTGAGGGAAAAAATTTAGGTCACATTGTATCAAAAGAAGGCATTAGAATAGATCCTAACAGAGTGAAAGCTATATTACAACTAAGCCTTCCTTCAAGTCAAACTGGTGTGAAGTCCTTATTCAGTTGGGTGAACTTCTTGAGGAAATTTGTTCCAAATTTTTCTGAAATTACTAAACACATTGTGGACATGATGAAGGAAAATCCTGGTTTTAAATGGAATGAAGCTAGGAAGCACACCTTTGAAAATATCAAGGAGTAAATTGCCTGAGCTCCTATCCTGGTTAGCCCAAACTTTAAGAGGGACTTCATTATTATCGTTATGCCTTTGAACACACTACATCCATCGTGTTGTTCAAGAGAATGAAGATAGAGTTCAAGCACCCATTTCCTTCATGAGCAATTCATTAAGGAAACATGAGCTTAATTTTTCCCCAATTGAAAAAAATGTGTTTGCAGTGGTCAAGGTAGTTAAGCAGTTTCACTTCTATATCTTGCATTCACACTCGGTGGTATATGTGTTAGACCAACTGTTAAGAGAATATTGACCCAACAAGATATTGATTGCAATAGGAGAGGTATCTAGATAGCAAAGGTGTAGGAATATGACTTATACTTGAAGCCTACAAAATTAGTTAGAGGAAGAGGACTTTGTAAATTAATGGAAAAAAATTCCAAGGAAGAAGAACAAGATGAGGATTTACCATTGGTTTTGACTATCAGTCTACAATAGGAATGGTTTTCTGATATTGCCTACTTCCTCACATATGGAAAATTCCTAAAGCACCTCTCAGGTAAGCAAAAAAGGAATTTAAAACTAAAAGCAGCTAAGTATGTTATTTGGAGTGATACCTTGTATAAACGTGGCATAGATGGAACTTTCTTAAAGTGTGTGGATAAATCTCAACAAGAATAGTTACTGAATATTTTCTACAATGAGGCTTGTGGAGGTCACTTCTCTTCCACTATGACCACCTTCAAAATTATAAGGCATGGATACTAATGGCCTAGAATTTTCAAATATGCCTATCACTGGGTGGCTAAATGTGAAAAATGCAAGTTGTTTACGGGAAGACCTCAATTAGCAGCTCTACCACTCAATCTTGTTGTTATCAATGGACCATTTCAATAGTGGGGGCTTGATTTTATTGGCCCAATCAGCCCGCAGTCTAGTGGAGGTCATACCCACATCATAGCAGCCACCGATTACTTCACTAAATGGGTGGAAGTGATTTTGGTCAAGAGAACCACTTCTGAAGTAGTCTCTGATTTTATTAAAGAAAATATTTTAGTCATGTTTGGAGTCCCACACAAGCTAGTTATTAACAATACTAATAGTTTCTCCTCTAGCGATATTTCACTTTTCTTCTACAATTATGGAATCTCCCTTTCCCGTTCATTTGACTATTACCCTCAGGGGAACGGTCAAGTAGAATCTAGCAACAAAAATTTGATAAGTATTATCAAGAAGCTAGTCGATGAAAAGCAGAAGGACTAGCACAAAAGGTTGTATGAAGCCCTATGGGTAGACCAAACAACTCTAAAAAGGGCTATTGGGATGAACCCTTTTGAACTAGTATATGGAGTGGAAAGTGCACTTCCTCTTTCACTAGAGTTTTCAATTCATAAATTGTAAACTGTTATTGAGGAAACTAAATTCAACAATGCCTTGGAGAGGAGGATTGTATATTTGAGCAAGATATAGGAACAACGAGAAGATGGTTGATAAGATAACCATACACTAGGAAAAGGTTAAAAATACTTTTGATAGGAAAGCTAGACCAAGAAATTTTATGGTTGGAGATTTAGTTTTACTTTAGGATAAGCGTAAAGAACCTAAAGGTGCTCATAAGAAGTTCAATTCACTCTAGACTGGTCCTTTTTAAAAAAATTAGGAGCACAAGCCTAATAATTTTCATCTTGCATATCCTGATGGAACCCCCTTGCCCATTCCTTATAATGGGAAAGATTTGAAGCTCTACCAGTTGTGATGGCCTCACAACCCCCTTTCTGTACATAGTTAATTTAGGGTTTTGATTTTTGTTTTGGTTTATTTTCTTGCTATTGGAGAGTGTGTGTGTGTGTTTAACTTTAGCCAACCCTATTTCCCAATGGATAAGGAATTGATCATACTATTTGGGACTAGGTTCACTGCTTCATCCTGGTCAATCTTCATCCCTAGTCAGAGCCACTATTACCACCATATTTTTTTCATGCTTCATTTAATTCATTCACCAATCTATAAACGGCTCATAGTCTTATGCAGGCAGTATTTTATGTTATCATTTGAACCCAGGCAGTGTTTTATAAAGTTTTTTGAACCCCTCCCTTTGCTGCTTGTGCCTATTTTACATCACTTTTCCACTTTTATCTTGGGTGGTGTTTTATGTGCTTTGTTGAACTTTCTTTTGCTACTTGTGTGATGATTATTTATCCCAGACAATGTTTCACCATGATGTTCGAACTCAGGAACATATTTGTGAAGTTCGCTGAACTCCCCACTTTGTCGCTTATGGATGTTTGTTTTCAAATTTTTGAAAGACAGATATGTTGGAAGTGGTGATGCAACAACTACCACATGTTATGAGGTGAGTTAAGGCATTAAATGTTCATCTACTTCCATGTTTTTCTGTGAAGTCAAGTTTTGAGAAGTTAAAGTGCTGAAAAAACATTCCCATTGTAACAAAATTCTCTAACGACAAGATGGAGACGTGAAGTTAAAGTTGTAGGATCCATCATTAAGGTATTTTCAGATTTCACTCATTTTGGTCTATTTTCTAGATTATTTATGCCTACATTATAGAAAACATCTATTTTCATAAGCTATTATTTCTTATCCATGGTGAGGGTTAAATATGTGGGTTGTGAATGTGTATCTAGGTTAACATATGAGGGACTAGAAATTGGTGATACTCGTCTAGGACCTGTTAGTTTGGATGAATTGTGGAGTAAATTCAATAAACCCAATCCTTTTCCTATCATATAATGAGTGATAGATAGCAGGCTAGTTGAAGCCGCTACATTTCCCATAGGCCTGCAATGCCTTGAACTCATTCAAGAATGCATAAGGCATTATAATTCACAAACATGGGAGGTTAGAACATAAGATAATAGACTTTTTTGAAGGTTCAAAGGTCCACCTTTGTGTCTTGCTTAAGGCTTCCAAAAAGAGATGAGTATTCATTGATGAAAATGACAAATTCCCAAATTGTATTTATTGTAAAGAAAGGGGTTTACAAGAATGTGATATAAAAGAATTGGTTGGCCAAACCAAAAAAGGGTAAGTCCCAATTGCCCTGTAACCTACATAGAAATCATTTTGTAGAAGAAGTGGTCGACATTGTGGTGTTGTTACATAGGTTAAGGGGAAATGAAAATGTTTGTGGATTTAAAGAGTGGATGTATTTCTTCATCCAGGTTATCTTGAGTGGAGAACAATTCCTAGATTGGGTAGAAATTATTAGTGACCACCTACATGAGTTAATGACATTCTTCACCCTTAACATATTTTTCTATATGTCCTCATATTTGATATATCCCCTTGCCAACACTAGACCTTGGCCTAGATTAAGACCAAGTGATCTACCTCTAGGGAAAGTGCCAATTTATGATTATTTTGATAAACTTCAACTTCACAAAAGCTTTCTACATTTTAGAAGAGTGAATGACACTTTCTCCATGAGAATGGTCAGAGAGATACAAGGACGTTTTGTAATGCAACTATCACCTGAAGCCGTGTAGTTTATCAACCTCTATTGTAGCCATTTTATTCAATTCTAGAGATTCTCATACATTAGGGTTGGTAGATATGCTAGATTTCCTATAAAATTGCCTAAATATCCTCAAGATAAGTGGGTGATTATCGAGGTAAGCAAGCAATTGGCTGATGTTAATAGATTATTTCAAGGCAGGAAAATATTGACAATCTGTTTCCCTTTTGATTTTAGTGCATATAGATATTAATCAATGTCAGATGCCCTGAATATCGAGAAGGAACTATCCAGGTACAACATGCCTTCGTATGATGAGCAATTCCCCTTTGATTTAAAGGATTACATTAAGAATAACCTATAATTGAGCCCTAATTTTTACCATCAATCTAGCCTTGAAGATTATTGGGCTGATTGTTTTGATGAATATGAGGTCAGAAGGAGGAGCTAGATGAGATTGAAAGTGGAACAGATAATCATTTATGATTTGAAGTGGGATTTGTAGGGAATTGTGGAAGATGGGTCTAACATGGTAGACCCATTGTATACTGAATTGATAGAGAACTAGCCTATTCCTACTATGGATTGGAAATTTAAAGAAAAGGAGACCATTGAATTAAAAACTATTGATGTTTTGACTAGAACATGAGAATGGGTAACTAAGAAGAAAATTGAACAGTCTCATCCTCACACTAGGTCTAAAGATGCATTACCCACTGAAGGAACTTCTAAAGCCTTTGCTAGCTGGAAATCAGCTAGCAATGTTTCTCAGTCCTTACCATTTGGAGCCAAAGTAGGTGGTGATGAGGATCCTCAAGATAAGAATGTGTATTCACATACCTGTGGAGAAGATATCTTCAGCCTGCCTACTCTGGAAAAGTAAAATGAAGGAGAAGAAGAAGAGGAGGCTTTAGAAACCCTAAATATCAATTCCTCTCCCTCCCAAGATGAATCACCTATCAAAGAGGTAGGAACATCTCAAAGGTCACAAAAAAATTCACCTACAGAGGACACTCCTCCAGTCACTAGGACATTATTTGAGTCTCCAAGTTTCAAGGAAACCAAGGTTTCAGTAACTCCAACCTGGTTGGAGGATTCATTGTCATGGAAAAGAAAAGCTATACAACCTAGCTTGCCTAAATAGGATATGGTGGGCTAGCTATTGCAGAGAGCTTCAACCCCAAAACATAAGAAGTTAAAGAGTATTGCTAGGTTGATAGATGATACTGAATTAGGGAGGCTCTAGATAGAAATTGTGCACCCATTAGTGCAAAGGGATGTTTCTCGGGCAGCTATAAGTGACTTTGAAGTGAACAAAGTGGACCTCAGTCCTCCTACTAGGGATGGAGATGTTCAATTTTTTTAGGTATCTACAGCCAGAATAGTTGAGAGATCAAAGAAGGATAAAGAAAGTAAAAACGAGTTGAAAGCCCAAGTTTGAAACTTGACCAAATGTCTAAAGTCTATTTTTGAGATTGTTCCTTAGCCACTCTCTCAGGTTGATTCTTTTGTAGAATCACTTGCTGTAGTTGGAAAAGAGGCCTTGACTAAAATTAAAAAATTTCAAAGCCTAAGTATGGCTATAGATGATTGGAATGAATCTTTGATTAAAAAAGGAAGCCTTGCCATTAATGAAGCAATGAGATGCTTCTAAGAGATGAATTCTTTGAATACCACCTTAGGGATAGAGATCACTACGATTGAAAAGGAGGAGAGGCTATGGAATAATTACCAAATTGAATTGAAGTTAATGTTAAGCTCGAACATGGAAAAGTTGGTTGTAGACCAGGTTATACCTAATACTTCAGACACTCGTTATCTATCATGGATTAAAGGGCACTAACATTTCAGAAGAAGCATTAAGTACCTTGGTGGGTCTTGGATTACTCCAAGATAAAGGAGAAATGAGGAATGACATGGACACCAAAGGCCTAATAGATAGTTTCCAGAAAATGGTCAAGAAGACACTTGATTTTCCCTCACTTAATGCTAAGAACTTGCAAAAACTTAGTGAACTACACCTCGTCTCATCTCAGGCAATTGACCTAATGAAGGTTTTCGAAGGTCACATTGAGATAGCTAAGGACAAACATCTAATGTTGAAGGTGAAGATGACAAATTTAATTATTCCCCAACATAAAGACCTAATGCACATCCTCAAATATTTCCAAGCTTGGCAAAAGTAACCTTTGGAAACCCTAGAAGTTGGAAATGAAGCGACACCATTGTGATGGCCTAGATTCTCTTTCTTTCTTTTATGTATCTTTTCATTTGATCAGCTAGGGACATGAAGAGGCAATTGTTCATCTACCTATTTAATGTATCTATTTTCATATGTTCTCACTCTAGACATTTTTGAAGACTGCTCAATACTAGTTCTTAATGAAATTACTATTTTGTCTATGTGCATTTCAGTTGTGAAGTTAATCTGAGTTCTTAAATCTTTGCATTTGAGAATATCTTAATGCATATCTATCTTTGTGTAAGTAATGCAGTTCTTCATAATTGATTTCATTTCTCAATAGTATTGGGCATATATTTTATTTTTGATAAATAATTAGTCTCTGAGCTAATAAATCTTATTCGTTGGATCTCACACCTAATATTAGGGATTTTTTCTGACATTGGGTATACCTTTCCTACTTTTTGGTTAAAATCATACATGGTATTTAGCTTTAATAGTTTAATTCATTGAAAATTAGGTGAGGGAGTTGTACCTCGATAAAATTTAGAGAATATTTATCTTTGTCTAAATGTTGATATTCAGAGCTATTTGGTTAATTTAGGAACCTTTTAGGCATTGGATTGTGATTTCTCAAGGTGCCCAATCTGTTAGCCAACACAACTGTAAATAGGAACATGAAAGAAAGCATAACTTCACATGACACATGAACACTGAGATTTTTGCATGGAAAACCAAAAGTGGGAAAAACCACGGTGAGGATTAGCTCACAATATATTATAACCAGTCATAAGATATTACAGGGCACACTACCAGGACACACTATCCTTGAAAAGCTCATAGCCTAAAAATGATTACAAAAGAGTGTGGCTCATTGCCAAAATATGAACTGATGGAATGCACCTTATGTGTGCTAAGTACAGTTCCAATTAAGCTCTGGAAAAATTAAAACCCTGCACTCGCTTGTAGGTATATGGAAGTTATCAACACTTATTAGCAACTTCACACAACATCACTCTGTTGCATGTTTCACACTATCAGACTATCTATGTGTTTGAACAACACATGGATATTCCATATATACATGGTTACATCTTCATACATCAATTAGGTCAACCTAATTATATGTACGCATACTCCACTCAAAATATCTTGTCGGCTTCAAAACAAAAAATTCTTTGGAACTCAAAAAATAAAATGCAAGACATAATATAGGTCAGCCTAAACCTAAAAAGTAACACTTTAAACCTTCATGAAGTGTACACCGATGAACAAGTCAATGAGAAGAAAATTATACCAAAAATTGTAAGCCAAAATTCTGACATTTACAATTTTCAACTTATTCAACCAAAATTCTTGAATTCTTGACCACAACTGCATCTAAGACTCTTGAGAAACATATCAAAATTAGATGAGCTAATATTCACTTTAGAGTGATTCTAGACCAAATTACCAGATCAATGTAGCTCAGACATAGTTTTATCGAATGGGTAGATAATTAGTCACCAAACAATGTTGGCATCAATGACAACAAAGACAACAAACTAAAGGTCTCCTTCATTCTTCCAACAATCTCCCCCTTTGTCATTAATGGAAACATGTGCCAAAAATGAATCTTACTTCAAAATCAAAATTGTGCGACATCAAAATTTATTCAACTCCCCCTTTCAAATATACAAGAACACAAAAACTATAAAAACTATTTAAAAAAAAAAACCAAAAACTTTATTTACACTGAACCTTCTTCACATAGTACCTTCTCCCCCTTTGACATCAAGGACAAAGGGTAAGGAAAATAGAAGTAATCAAGAGCTTGGGGCACCTTGTAATTCCTTTAGAATTGCTTCCCAGGAAGGTTTACCATCATCACAAATCCCTTTTTCTTTGGTAAGAGACTTATGCAATGATTCCAATTCCACTAAACATTCTTCTCCTTCTTCTGGAGTGGAGTGATGTTCATCTTCTCCAATTTTTCTACATCTACCAAGGTACTTGATATGGGAATGTGTCTAGACATTACCAAATCTCCAAGTTGTCCAAATCACCTTATTGCATCTTCTTTTTTCCTTTGTAGACTGAAAAAATTGTTTTGAATGTCTGCAATAGAAGTCCAACCAATGTAGTTTCTATCATCTGCAATCTTGTAGTCTCCAAAGGCAGCAACAAGTTGAGACTCTATTGAGTCCATTAAGTCCTTAATGCCTCAAGTGGCATCAGAACACTACATGCAATATACAAATAGTAGTTGATCTTCCTCATCATAGTCCCTTACCTCTTTTAAAATTTGCAATACTTTTTCATGCGCAAATAAACACTTACCTTGTAGAATCAATAACCTTTTTTCTAGAATACTTGATTCTGCCTCTTTCACAGTCTATACCTTAAGGTTAGAGGTATATTCCTTAATAGAATCAACTACACACTTTAGGTTCTCAATCAGTGCTAGGGAATCATTAGTGGTGACACCGAGGGTTGTCTCTTATAAAGCTCTAATAGCTTCATTTATCAATTCATTTCCTTTATGATAAGTTTCAATAGTTTCCTGTGTAACAAAGTTGATAAAAATACCACAAATCTTTACTTTCTCACTTGGTGCAATTTTAGCCAAATATACATAGCTTGGATGTGATGACAACTTAATTAATTAAGGTGGTAGCACAGGCTGAAGTCTTTTTTTCCTTTTCATATGACCTTTGAGAGTGCTTTTGGATGATTCTCTAGTTGGCTTTGATAGCTTAGTAGCTTTGGGGTTTTCTTCTTCACTTCTTTTAGCCTAAGTGGCTTACTTGTATTCCTCTTCTTTTCTTCTTCTTTTTCTTCTTTGGAGGATTTTACAGAAGATTTATATTTTCTTTCTTTTTCTTTCTTATCCTCATCATCCTTATCATCATTGTTCCTTTTATACTTGCTTCCTTCATCTTCATCTTTATCTTTCTCACCATTGTTTCCAATTGACTCATGATGTTCTTCTCGTTCATTACTGGTATCATCTTTATGTTGATCTTTAGTCTGTTTGTTGGTTGTCTCCTCTATATCATTCGAAGGGACACGTATCTTTGAACCACCATTTATTTCACCAATACTCTTTAGAATTGGATTATCCATTACCTCTATGATATTAGCATGCTCTTGTGCCTGAGCTATATGGGATGAAGAACTGGTTCTTGTCCCATAATTCCTTGCCAAATTTCTGATTGTGTCTAGATTTTCTTGTCTTACTCTTTCTATGATATCTCTCTCCTTAGTCATAAGCATATTGACTCTTTGTTTAACTCTAAACAATGTAGAACATTCTTTTAATAGATTAGCAGCCTCTTCCTTAGATAAGGAGGAACCATAAGAGTTCAAAGTATCAGCTCTCATCTTGTCATCTATAGTTATAGATTCATTCCATCTTCGTACTAGGTTTTTCCAAACATTGTTAGTTATCTTCTTCCTTATAGTCTCCATATTCACATTGCAAATAACTATATATTGAATGAAAGCATTAATAACAATTTCCTTGTCTTCATTATTGAATTCGTCAAACAACTTAGCAATCAAAAAAATATCTTCAGAGTCTATCATATTATTCACTAAGGCTCCTAGATTTAGAGATGGTTGATCACTTACCGAAGGAGATCCAAGCATTTCCTCCTTAGGATCTGATGTGTCTTCTTCATTCTTCTTCTTATGTACATGAATTTTGAAAGCATTTTCTTCTTCCTCTATCTCTTCATCTATTGAGATATTGACTCTGGTTTTTGCTTCTTCATTGCTAGTATTGCTCCTTTTATTCCACTTCAACTGTTGCTCTTCTTGCAAGCCAAGATCTATTTCTTCTTGTACAACATCACTTAGGTTTCTTTTCCTATTTTCCTTTTTCTTTACTCTTCTTCATCTAGGAGTAACAAATGGTGCATCAAGTGGTATGTTCTTTCTTTTGGAAGCACAGTACTAGGACTAGTGGAGATAGTTACATTGACTAATGTAGGAGTATTGTGCTCTTTCTTCCTTCCCTTCTCTATTGTAGTAGCACTGGAAGTAGGTGCAGTAGCAGAAGAAATTTTTATTGATTTCCTAGGTCCAAAGGAAAGTTCAACTAATTTGTACTTCGTCTCATCAAGAGCTTCCTTTAATTGATCAATATCATCCTTAGAGAATGAATTCCCTTGGAAGAATTCTTCAACATTCTTTCTTGTTGTTTTTTCTCTATGGGATGTAGAAGTTTCCAAGTGCACTTTGTAAGCGGTAGAATGGAGAAAACAAGTTAAACAATGCATCTACACTTCTAAATAGGACATTGCATCTAATATTCGAAGAAATTAAACTAATTTAAACTACAAATCTACATAAATTTATCCTATTGCTCTCTAACTCTAAAGATTTCTTTAATCTACTTAGCTCTCAGATTTGTAAGCTAATTAAACTATTAAAATGACACTTAGAGAATGAGAAAATGAACTAATTCTATTCTTATGTGATTAAATGTGCAAATTCTATTGTAATGGCAGCCATGACTGCAAATGTTGGATGCTTGATTGCTGCTTGATGGATGCTGGATGAATACTTGAATGCTTGGATGCTTGGATGCTTGGAAAATCTGCAAAGTAAGATTGCACAAATTGGGATCCATTTCAGGTAGCCCAAGAGCTGTATTTATAGCTTTCACGGCAGCACATTTGCACAGGGATACGGGATAAGGGGCTATGATCCAATCTGGAGAATTGAAGGGCATGGGATGAGAAGATGGAGATGATCATGGAGGATGGTTTTTCCCCATGAAAACACCAGGCAAGATGAGAGGGAGGATTGGAGGAAGGAGATTGAGAGAACTTTCTACAGGTTTGTCCCCGAAGCTCTTCCCGTGAATGAGAGTGCAATTAATTAAATTTTTGAAAATTTTATTTTATTGGTGAGTGAATAGTATAAATGATTTATGCATAAATTAAATATTTTTAGTTTATTTAATTTTAGCAAAAGAGGAATAAATAATTTAATAAATCAAACTATAGGATTTGTTTATTAAATTAAAATAAAAAGAAAATGATAATTAAATAAAAGATTCTTAAAATATCTTTATTTAATTAAGAAGAAATGTGATGAGGTAATTAAATAACATAAATTATTGAAGTTGTGTATTTAATTTAAGATAAAATTAATAGATAAAGTATAGAAGAAATAGTAATTATAATAATTAAATAAAACAAAGTATTTAATTTTGTTTATTTAATTAAGAGAGAAAATAATATGATAAAAATGATAATAATTAAATAAAACAAAGTTTTTAATTTTGTTTATTTAATTAGGAGAGAAAATAGAAGAAATAATAAATGAACTTAATATAAATAAATATTTCTATTTATTTACTAAGTAGAAGAATTTAAGATTAATTAATCAAATAAGTTGTATTCAATTAATTAGATTCTCCAGACCATTTTTAGGTGTCTACATTTTGCCCCTCTTTGAAGTGATGGGTTTACACATTGCTTCAAAGAATGATTTTTCCTCAGCTGCCAGTATTGATGAAAAGTTTTAAAATATGCCCTTGATTTGCCCCAGATGTTGGATTTTGAAATGATAGCGATATATGCCCCCTCGGGAGATAAATTGATGAATTTTGAATTTTTTATGATTTTTCAAGAATTTTGAATTTTTCTAATGATTTGATGATGAATTGGTGAAGAAACAATTTATCTCCCGACAAAATTGTCCAAAAATGCCCCTGTGATAGATAAGAATTAATTCCTCAGAAGGAAAAATAAATAAATCCCATAAAAATCCCCCAAAAAATAGCCTATAAATATTCAAAAGGTCATTCTCAAAAGTCATTTGTGCATTTGACTTTGACAATCTTGTGATAGAGACCCTCAGAGTGCTAGAGCTGTAGGATGTCGATCCCATACCACACCCACCGAATCGAGCGTGTGCGTCGTCACCAGCGTCCGGCCGACTATGGACCTCCGGTATGTACCCCAAATTCTCCTCGTAATTTGTGCCCATTCTTTTTGTCTTTTTGCACGTGTATTTAGTGTTTTAGCGAGTGGCGGACGCGGTTTAGCGCTTCCGTGATCTATTGTAGTGCGCCATAGTTTTAGTGCGCCGATGAACTTTTGTAGCGCGTCCGGTCAGTTTTGTAGCGCGTAAAAGTTTTAGCACGTCTGGTCAATTATGTAGCGCTTCAGTAGGAATTTATAGCGCCCCAGTCTTTTTAGTGCGTTAGGTTGATTTTGCAGCGCGTTAGGTTGATTTTGTAGCGCTTGAAGGTATAAATTGATGAAAAATTGTGCATTTTGATTTTCATCGATTTGTTGTTGATGCCATCTATTTTAGTTTGATTGTGACTAAAATAAATGGTACACGATCTCATGATGAGCGAGATCCATTGATTTGATAATTATTACCCTCATGATAGGCGAGGAATAATTTAGGATGTCTGAAAGAATGAACCCGATTGATAGATGAGGGTTCCTTGATAAATTGATAATTTGATAGGTAAAGCACAATTTTTGAAAATTTGATGACCTCTTGATGTTTGATATTCTGATTGGTAACGTATTGATCTGTAAAATGTTCTCTTTGTATGATAACAGGAGCATTTAGACGTTATCCAAGTGCGAGAGAAGTTCCCTTGGCCTTTTGATATGATACCGAGACTTTCACCTGATGAGAGATAGCATATTGCTGCTTGTGGTTTAGCGACATTACTTGACATGCCCCATATTAGACTCAATAGGGGTCTATTGATAGCCTTAGCGGAGCGGTGGCATAGTGACCACAACACCTTCCACTTACCTACTGGTGAGATGACTGTGACGCTTGAGGACGTACGGCGTATTCTTCACATTCCTTTTGTTGGAGAGGTTGCAGTGCATGATTCAGAGGAGGTTGGTGGGGTAGAGGCTATATGGAGAGTCTTTCAGGATCCCCACATTGCGGGAGAGTGGATTCCATGGATAGATATTTATGAGTCATATGCTCCACTTCCTTCAGTTTTGGCCAGCTTTATTGGTGGATTCCTTTGTCCTGATAAGAGGTCAAAGGGTCTATCTCTCGGATGGGGTCGGGTGTTAGATTTTCTGGTGGCCCATAGGACGAGATATGCTTGGGGCATGTGTATGCTTGCCTAGTTATATCATGATTTACACTGGATTGTGTACCTTGGCGGCAACAGTTTATCGGCAGGGGCTACACTTCTTCAGGTATGGGCATGGGAGCATATTGTTGTTACACATCCCGTGCCAGTGTTAGCTAGACCAGCGACGAGGCCTTATGTGTTTTAATATAGAGGCAGGCCTACCCAGCATATGATGGGTAAGCTTGATTAGTGGAGGCGGATCATTGATAATGTTGAAGCAGTGACCTGGCATCCCTATTTAGACTGTGATGACTGGGACGATGATGATATTGAGTTAGGGTTCTTATCCGATTTGATGTATTTGATCGGGAAGAGCCCCAGGGTCTTAGAGCGATTCCTGTTTCGTCGTGTTTACAGACAGTATGGAATTGTTCAGTGCATGCCACAGGGTGTAGCACATTATGGACAACGTCAGATAGATGTCAGTGATTGGGGTCCTAGTTTACCTTATGGGGAACTTGTTGAGGGTTACCGTGCTCTACAGCCATCAGCCTGGGATGTGCGGCGGGACATTGTTGAGGCACCTATTACGCCCAAGTACGGAGAGTATTTGGCTCTACACCCTCCTCCATGGATTACTATTCTAGATGAGCCAGTACCAGCACCAGCACCAGCACCAGTAGGGGGAGTTCAGGTTGGTCAGAGATGGGGGAGAGATGATGACAGTGAGAGTAGCAGTGATGATGACGGTGAGAGTGATGATAGCAGTGACGATAGCAGTGATGATGATGGCAGAGATGGGGGGAGGCTGAGCATAGTAGGTACTTCAGAGCCATCTACTAGTGCACCTCGTAAGAGGTAGGCTGTTGCTTCCTCATCAGCAGATCCATCAGAGGTCGCGGGCTTACAGGTGCAGGTGCAGACTTTGTAGGGACAGCTAGCACAGGTGCAGGGATTGTTAGCACAGATGCAGGCTCAGATGCAGGCACAACTAGCTACTGCACAGATGCATATTACCTCTCTGATTGGTGAGAGAGATGAGGCCCTATAGGTAGCAGCGACAGCACAGGCTCAGTTGACAGGTGTACGAGCATAGTTGACTACTGCCCAGGCATAGATCACAGCCTTGACTGCTGAGCGAGACACTATCAGACAGGTAGCAGAGACCGCACAAGCTATGGCAGAGAGACTGCAAAGAGTGGTAGATAGGACATCTGTGGTAGATTATATGAGAGAGGCTATGTGAGCAGGTGTCGAGATTGAGTTCTACAGAAGCCGCTATCATGAGTTTTGCCCCCCAGAGCAGAGAGTCAATTATGCCCAGTCTCGCTCAGAGAGGACTCGTTCGAGGACAGTGAGTAGAGGCGTGACACAGCCTCTTCTGAGAGATCCGAGAGATCCTAGGACATCTGGTGGTGGTCCTGATACTGGTGCGAGACCTACTCCTAGTGCGAGTACTACTTGATATCGGTTGTGTACCCCTTGAGAGACATATACAGCCTTTTTTGACATGATGTTATTTTCATCTTTTTCAGACTTCATTGTATACTTGACACTTGATGAGATATATATGTGCAGCGGTTCGATTGATCTATGATATTTTTTACATGATTTATGTGATGGATGCATTGATCTTATGATGTGTTCTATATGATTGATGTGATGGATGCATTTTAGTTTCTATGTTTTATGATGATTTATTTTATTAGCTTGTATGGATGCATTAATGATGATGTGATATGATATTGATGATGTATTTCTTTTCTTAATGAGATGATGAAATGTAAATGAATGATGTATGAATGTATGATGCAATGATATATGAATGATATGTAAGTGAAATGATGTATGAATGTATGTAAATAATGTAAATGGTGTATAATGAAAATGAATGATGTATATAGATGAATGTAAATGAATGATGAAATTGTAATGATGTATCTAATGAAATGTAAATGAATAATGTGTATAAGTGAGATGTAAATGAAATGAAATGTGAAATGTGAATGGATAAAATGTAATGAAATGAAAAATGTGAATGTAATGAATGATGTAAATGAAATGATATATATAGATGAATGATGTATGGATGTATCTAATGAAATGTAAATGAATGATGATTTTGCAACTTCATGATAATGATAATGTGAGGAGATGTAAATGCATGATGTAACATAACGTGTATATGATGCCACAAAATGAGATGTTTATTGTGGAATTTATGATGAGATGAAGAAATGATTTTATATGCATGCTATTATGAAAATTGTATGTGTCAAGTATACTCAATCTTTAATAAGAAAATATAACATCATTTGTGAATGAATCTTTGTAACTTGTGCAACCAGTACTCTGCAGATGTATTATTATGAATGCAATCTAGGTTAACCGTGCAATCCTATTTTATCAATGCAAACCTAAGTGTCATTTCAATAATCTTTTTGTTCTGCTTTGTATCATCACTGAGCTTTATTTTAAAATGTTGAAAGCGAATACAAGCATCAATGATATGAGATAGACCAATGATGACCTGAGTATTTCTTTCATGATTTTTGATATTGCAAGCGAACACAAGCATCAAGGTATAAGATAGACTAATGATGACCTGAGCATTTCTTGTGTAAACAAACAAGAATTAATCATTTTCTTAAGTGAATCGGAATGTCATCCATGATACTTGGTAGAGAACTTCCCGTGACAATTCACAAAATAATAATGACTAACTCACAAACAGCAAACAAAGAAAAGGTATCATTCTCCTTCCTTGCTTCTCTAGTTCAATACATCATCGAGTAGCTCTAAAGAAATGATAATCAAATGATAAAATGAAGAGCACCACAATTCAAATTCTACTTAATGTATTTTCAAATCATTATTCAGATTAGATCATCAGTGTTGAAATGTGTGTGCAGATGTTTGCATGATATACTCAGACGTTTGACCAAATGATGTAACCTAAGAACCTATCCTAGGGGTCTCGGGGACTGATCAAAGATTAGTCTTGCCTACATTATACATGCAGAGACCACGTAGTTCGACTAACACAAACTCTACTTTTAATTGATGTAGACTCTATTTTTGTGTTTTCGATTTTTTGATGTTTTTTGGTTTTTTTGATTTTCTGATGTTTTTGGATTTTGAACTTTCTGATGTTTTTAATTTTTTGATGGATTTTCTGATGTTTTTGGACTTTGTCAAGTATCATCACTTGATGGTGTCATGTTTGACTGCCTTTCTGTGTAAGCTGAAAGTCTATTTGTACCAGATAACACTAGGATGTTGCCCCCAAACCAGGGTAAAACATGGTATCTCTGCTATGATATGGATAGTGATAATGATTATCTCAAATGATAGATGGAAATAATATGAAAGGAAACAATTGTAACAAAAATGTACCTAATAGATAGAGGAGTTTGGTGAAAATCACAAGTAACGCCTGTTTGCCAAGTTTTCATCACTTGTTTTTATTGTGTCCTCTTTCCTTTTCTTTGTATTTTTATTTTTATTGTATTTTATTTATTTTTTTCTCTCTTTTCTATCATCATGACGCTTTTTTGCCAGGTTTTCATCAAGACAACTTTATTGACCGTGCACTAGATATCTTCAAGTGTAGAATCACCTGAGATGAATGCTATTCATGGGCTCCTCCAACATGTCTCCTTCTGGTGTAGATAGCCGGTATGCTCCTGATCCATAGACTGATATGATAACATAAGGCCCTATCCAGTTAGGTTCAAACTTTCCCTTCTTTTCTCTGTCTGCTTGATTTCTAGGGTTTTCCCGTAGGACCAAGTCTCCGATCTGGAAGACTCTAGGCTTAACCCTATGATTATAGTTCCTAGACATTCTTTGTTGATAGGCTGTCAAATGATTGAAAGCTTGTTGTCGACGTTCATCAAGTAGCTCTAATTATTGAAGTCTAGAGACCCTATAATCCTCATCTAAAATGAGTCCCTTTAGTGAAACTCGAAGGGATGGAATTTCTACCTCGATGGGTAATATTGCTTCTGATCCATAAACAAGAGCATATGGCGTAGCTCCTGTTGGTGTTCTGATGCTAATCCTATAAGCCCAAAGAGCAGGGTTAAGCTGAACGTGCCAATCACGCCCTACCTCATTTACAGTCTTCTTGAGAATCTTTAGGATTGTTTTGTTGGAAGCTTCTGCCTGTCCATTACCTTGAGGGTAATACGGGGTTGAGAAACGATGGTGGATGTGGAATTTTTCACACAGCTCTTGGACATCTTGGTTCTTGAAAGGTCTACAATTATCTGTAATGATCGACTGGGGTATCCCATATCTACAAATGAGATAATTAAGTATGAAAGATGATATTTGCTTCCCAGTGATTGTGGTTAAGGGACCACCTCCACTCATTTTGTAAAATATTCGGTTGCTGTGATAATGAACTTGTGTCCATTAGATGAAGATGGGTTAATTTTCCCCACCAGGTCTAATCCCCACTGACAGAAAGGCCATGTAGTTACAAATGGATGGAGCTCCTGTGCTGGTGCATGTATAAGGTTGCCATGAATTTGACATTTTTGGCATTTCTTAACAAACTGGTAAGATTCTTGCTCCATGTGTGGCCAGTAATACCCCAAATGAAGGAGTTTCTTGGCTAAAGATAATCCACTTGAATGTGTACCACAAATTCCTTCATGGACCTCATGTAAAGCGGAAGCGGATTCGTTATGTTCTAAACAATGCAAAAGAGTACCATCTAGGCCTCGACGGTAAAGGGTGTGAGCGATAATGGTATGTTTGGCGGATTGGCGTATGAAGTTGCGCTTTTGGTTACGAGAAAGATCTGGAGGTAAGATATTATCCTTTAGATAAGTATAAATGTCTCCATAAATGGAAGATTGGGCACTATCCAAAAGGCTTATGGTTTGGGATTTGGGATTTGCGTATGCAGGATTTGATACTTGTTCTACAATAAATCGATAATGATCTTGCGTGTCAGGCATTTGTAGAAGAGATGTTATTGTGGCCATGGCATCTACTGCTTTGTTCTCTGATCTTGGTATCTGCTCAAATTTGATTTCTATGAAGTATTTTCTTAGATCATCTACCAGTCTCTTATATAAAATCAGTGTGTCATCCTTAGTTTGGTAATCATTGTTGGCTTGATAGATGATTAACTAGGAGTCTCCATACACCTGTAGTTCTATGATTTTCCAGTCAATAGCCACTTTAATTCCAAGGATCAAAGCTTCATATTCTGCCACATTGTTAGTGCAACAGAAGGTAAGCCTGTAAGATCATGGAATGGTGTGCCCAAGAGGTGTGACAAATAAAATTCCTGCCCCTGATCCATGTTGTGTGTAGGATCCATCGAAGTGGAGTTGCCACAGCTGTGTTGTAATATTGAGGATATCTGTATCAGGAAATTCCATGGTCATAGGATGACCGTCTGATAATGGAGTTTCTGCTAATTGGTCGGCGATGACTTGTCCTTTGATAGCTCGCCTTTCGACATATTGAAAGTCAAACTCACTGAGGAGCATGACCCACTTTGCCAACCTTCCTGTTAAAGCTGCCTTGCTCAGTAAATACTTGAGAGGATCAATTTTTGCAACGAGCTTGATAGTGTGAGTGAGCATATAGTGTCACAATTTTTGCATTGCAAATACTACTGCCAAGCATGATTTTTCAATGAAGGTGTAGTTTACTTCATGTCCATTGAGTGTCCTGCTAATATAGTATATTGCATGTTCCTTTCCATCTCTATCCTCTTGTGCTAGCAAGGCTCCTAAAGAAATATCTATTGTTGCGACATATAACAACAATGGCTTGTCTTCACTGGGTGGTACCAAGATTGGCGGTGTCATTAAATAATGCTTGATGTGGTTGAAAGTATTCTCACACTGTTCATCCCATTTAAAGGACACATTTTTATGCAAAAGATGATTGAATGGATGACACCGATCTGCTAGTTGAGAGATGAATCTCCTGATGGACTGTAGTCGGCCTTGTAAATATCTTAATGTACTGATATTCTTAGGAGGTGGCATTTCCATGATGGCTTTGACTTTTGCTGGATCTACTTCAATTCCTTTTATAGAAACTATGTATCCAAGGAGTTTTGCTGATGTTACTCCAAAGGCACATTTCTTAGGATTCAATCTGACTTTGAATTTTTCCAACCTGTCAAATATTTTGGCCAGTATCTCTAGATGTCCTTCCCTGGTGTGAGACTTGGCTAATATATCATCCACATAGTCTTCCATGAATGTGTGCATCATGTCATGGAAGATTGTTGTCATAGCTCGCTGGTATGTAGCTCCTGCATTCTTTAACCCAAAAGGCATGACGTTCCAGCAAAAGGTGCCCCATGGACATGTGAATGTTGTCTTTTCTTGGTCTTCGAGGAGCTATTTTGATTTGATTGTATCCCGAAAATCCATCCATGAGTGATAGCATTTGATGGCCAGTGTTAGATCTACAATCATGTCTATGTTTGGCAAAGGAAAATCATCCTTTGGACATGCTTTATTTAAATCCCAAAAATCAGTACATATTCTAATGGTGTTATCTGGCTTTGAAACAGGTACAATGTTGGATATCCATTCTGCATAATCAATAGATCTGATAAATCCAGCATCTAGTAGTTTCTTCAAATCATTTTTTACTAATAATGCAACATGTGGATGCATTTTTCTTAGTTTCATTTTACTGGTTTAGTGCCAGCTGGTAAGGATAAGTGATGCATAATGAGATGTGTCTAAGCCTGGCATGTCAGAGTATGACCAAGCAAAATTGATGCATCGTTCTTCAAAGAATTTGATAAAATATGGCTTTTCTGTATCTGTCATGGATGCTGCCAGGTGTAGGATTCTTGCTTTCTCTGCTGTGCCAATATTAATAGACTGTGTGGGTTCTATCAACACTGATGATCTTTCATGGTAATGTTGCGGGAGGATGTCAAACCTTCCATCCTTTGGTGCCTCAATGAGGTTTTCACCATTGGATGCGTTCTTTGTTTTTACTATTTTAGGATCAAATACTGCCATAGAATGGTTTTCACCATTAGATCCATTTTTTTCTTTCATATTTTTGCAATTGGAAGGCTTGGCGTCCTCTTGCCTAAAAGCATTGTTAAAAGAAGTATTGGTAGAACAAGTATCAGATTCCTCACAGCAAAGGTAATTAATGATGGCAGAATCATTTTCAAAAATAGGGAGATCAATAGGGTGTTGGGGTTCCCATTCGATAAGCTCGGGATGCAGTAAAGGCAATGAGTCATTAGATGGGTTGAGGTCAGCGATTGTGAAAGATAAAATGGAAATGTCGTCTAGGTTGTTAGTGGTTATTTCGAGGCCTACAAAGGCATTTTCTTCCACATCATTTATCTCAATCGATGTCTGTTCATCTTCACTTGAGTCATTGAAATTTTGTGTTGCAGAGACAATAGGATTAAAACTCGAGCTTTGACCCTCCTCATGTTTGGGGGTATACTTTTTGATAATGTCAACCTGAATATCTTCATAGGAAACATCTGATAAGTTTTCCCACTCATATTCATTTGAATCTGTTTTAGATTTATCCCATTTTTGAAGAATACGCTCCATAGTTTTATTAGTGATTTTTGCTCTTGCTTCTTATGTGTATCCTAGTCCAGTTTTGCCATTCTGATGAATTGCGAGGACTTGGATTGGTTTTGTTATGCTTTGTTTCCCTCTATCAAGAGATCCTTGTTCTGCTGCATATCCTAGTCCCATTTTATCCTTATGTTGGAGCGTAAGAGGCTAGATTGGTTCTGTTATGCCTTGTTTCCTTAACCCAAGAAGTCCTTGTCCTGAATATCCCATCTTCTCCAAAATAGTTTTTCCCTTTCCATACTAATTTGTTTCTATGATATTTCTTGTAGAAGTATAGGCTTCCTCATCCTTATAAAGCCAATTTAGTATGGCCTTATCTTCTGATTCTTCATCTAAGTTTCCAGCTTTTACAAATCTTCCATCTAATGCTATTGTAGTTGTCCTGAATTTTGGGTGATTGTAGATGGTTGTCCATATGTTTGTAAGGAGGGTAACATTTGTGAGAGATGAAATGAGTGTCCCACACCATATTCACTTATTCCTTTGTCACTTATATGTACTTCCTTGGTGAATTGATGTAAGAGTGGAGCTAATTGTTCTTCAACATTTGAAGGATTAGATTGTGCTACCCTTATCTCTTGTGATTTTTGTTGTTTTGGAAGCCACTTGGATATGAAGCTTTGCTACTGCTCACCATCTAATGTGCTAACTTCTCTATTGTGAGTATCAATGTATCCTGAGATGTTTTTAATGCATGACAAGCTTGAGTGTCGTTAAAGTCTGTTGTGATTGTTACCTCCTGTCCATTGACGGGAAATTTCAGGCATTGATGATAGGTGGAAGGTACTGCTTGCATATCATGTATCCAAGGGCGTCCCAACAGTATGTTGTATGTCAGTTCCCTATCTAAGACTTGGCAAACCACTTTTTGGACAATAGGTCCCACTTGAATGGGTAATATGATCAACCCTTTAGAGGACCTTTCTTCTTCATCATATGCTTTGATTGTGATTTTTCTTCTTGTATCAATGGCTTCATCTGAGTATCCTAGTGCACGAATCAGCTTTAAGGTACAAATATTTAAACCAACCCCTCCATCTATTAGGACACGTTTTACATGGTGTTTATGGATGATGACTTCAATGTGCAGGGCGGAATTATGTGGATGGGTAAGTGATACATCATCATGTTCGGAAAATGAAAGGCAATGAGGCACAGATAGATGACCTACCATAGCTTGGAACTGACACACATCCAAATTGTTAGGTACCGTAGTTGATACAAGAGCTTGTTCAAGAACCTCTTTGTGTGATGGGGAAATCTTTAAAAGTTCTAGGATGGATATTTGTGCTGGTATTTTCTGCAATTGATCGATGAGATTATATTGATTAGAGGGAGTATCCATAGATGGGGATAATATTGATGCCCCTTTCAATATAACTTTGGATTGTGCCCTTGTTGTGGCATTAACCGGTTGGTACTCTTGTTTCCCTTTGAGTGTGATTATGTTAATTTGGTTTTCAGATTTGTCCATATGTTGTACCAAATTGGTAGATGTAATGTCATTGTTCCGATTGATTTGATTGCATAACTCTTCATCCTCCTTGGCAATAGAAAAACAAAGGATCGTTGTGTCATAAACATAACCGATGTTTTTACCTTTGGTGTTTGCGGAAGAAGATTCTCCCTTCTGATAATTGGGTAGAGGATTTTTCAATGTTGTATGATCTTTGGTTGTTTGGTGTCCCTCTACAAATACTTTCTTTTGATCTATGAGGTTTTGTACTGCATGTTTTAATTGCCAACAATTTTCAGTCATGTGGCCTTTATTTTGATGGTAGTGACAGTAATGTAAGTCATTCTACCATGATGGTTTGACTTGAGGGTCCCAATTTCTAGCCTCTTGTACTTGGATGAGTTTTTCATCTAAAATTTCTTTAAGGACTGATTCCAATGATTGTCCTAACAGTGTGAATTTTCATTTATTGGATGGTCGTTGGAATGATTGGGTTTTTGTTTCTCTAGTGTTTTGATTATTTCCTTGATCACTACTTTGTTTGACATTAAAACCATTATTTTTTTTGTTTGTAGTGGTTGGTGTCAAGGTGAATACTGGTTTAGATGTGTGTGTATCGATCATGGTATCAGTATTCTTGTTCTTTTGCCAAAATCTTGGCTTTTCATTGTTGTTGTTAGAGGAATTGTTATTGTTTGAACCTTCAATGAAGTGTTTGATTGTTCCTCTTTTGATTAGAGCCTCTTTGATTTTGAGCCCTTTTTCGATAACTTATTCAAATGTAGATGGACATTGTAAGTCCAATCTATAATTCATTTCATCCACTAAGTTATCAATGAACATCTCTATCTTCTCCTCTTCAGGAATAGATCTGGGGTATTTAGCAAATAACCTTCTCCATCGTTGGAGAAAGGAAAGAAACTTTTTACCCTTTGCTTGTTTGGTGTTGTAGAGTTCTTTTAAGGTTACCCCATGTTGGATGTTGAATGAGAAGTGTGTTATGAACCTATTGATCAGTTCTTCAAAAGATTGGATCCCAGGTTCCAATTTAGAAAACCACTCCATGCAAGTGTTTCCTAAGCTTCTTGGAAATAATCGTAGTAAGAGTCCTCGTGTGCGAACTCTATACTCATGGCTCGAAATTCCCGTACGTGATCAAATGGATCAGTTCTCCCGTTGTATTTGTTGTACGTTGGGTACTCACAATACCGTGGAAATGGTATCATGTTAATGCTTGAGTCGAATGGATAAGGGAAAATGTCCTGTAAGGAATATCTTTTTGTTGGCCCTTGTTGGATATTTTGGAACTGCAATTGTAATTGTTGGATTTGTTTTGTCAAAGCATCTATTTGATTTGGATTTCTATACTAGTTGGGTTAGGTGTGGTTGTTTCCTTGAGTTGATTGACATCAAAGTCTTTAGGAAGCTTAGCACCTTTGTCAGCTAATAATAGAAAATACTTTTCCATATCTTGCTCTAGCATCTTTTCCATAAATTTATGGAAATGAGGGTCTTGTTGAACTTTCTCGATTTCCTCTGTGGTTATTTCTTTCTCATGTGAGTTAATGAGAGGATCAGTGTTGCTATATCGTCCCCAAGGGTTTTCTTCAGCCATGGCTGCTATTCTTTCATTTTCTTCTTGTTGTTGTTTTTGATATGCTGCTCGTGTGAAAATAGGCATACAAACGTTTAAAGTTTTACTCTAGACTTTGATCTTGGACTTTTTGATTGGATAAGTGTCAAGGTTGTTGATTTAAAATCTGATTTAGTCTTATCTAGTTTCATGATGGAAGGATGATAAAATCCTTGATAGGGAAACTTTGACAGAAAATCTCAGATTTGGTGATAATGACACTATGCGAGATGTTTCAAGATCTAGGTGTAGGGGTAAAGCTTTCCTTTTGTGTGACTTAAGTGTTTTGGACTATGAAAAAAATGTTCTAGACTGATGAAAACCTTGTTATCGATATAGGAAAACTGACAAAATGTCCTACCAACTCTTTATCTTTCTGACTTTATGGCGCGCTAAAATAGAGACACAAAGCGTTGAAACAGAGACCGGGCGCACTGAAACAGAGACCCAAAGTGCTGAAACAGAGACCGAGCGCGCTGGAACAGAGCCCCAAAGCGCTAAAACAGAGACTCTGAGCACTAGAACAGATACCTAACGTGCTAAAATAGAAGAGCTATGCACCGGAACAGATACCGAATGCGCTAAAACAGATACTAGACGCGCTGGAACAGATACCCAAAGCGCTAAAATAGAAACTGGACGCACTGGACCAGAATAGTGATGCACTAAAACAGAACCTTAAGGTCTTTAAGACAGAAAAACTATCTTATTCTATGAAACTCACTTGGTCTAGTGTCGTATTGGATGGCTGGTTGTGGGATGTATTCTGGATGAATTCTTTGACTGTGGTTGTGGTGTTTCCTAAGAACTCTTTGATAAAAGGCTTGTGAATCTAAGGGAGCTACAGCATAGTCGTCCGTATAACCTCTAGAAAAATCGTGATACCTATGAATAAAAGTCCTATGTTGGAGTAGAACTTTCCTACTTTGGTATAGAAATCACTGCTTTCTTAAAAGTTGTTTGTATGCAAGTGTTTTCTTTGGTTTTCTGATTCGTTTGACAAGAGACTTCTTGACAAACTTGGTGGATACCCAATCTCGAATCATGAGAAATCCACAAGTGCTTTGATTTTGAGGATTTTCTTATGATGATCTTATCTGAGTTTAATGAGAGAAAACACAGCAAGCAAGAATAGAATGGCTATCTTTTAAAAATCCTAGAATCTAAACAGATAGTGTATGTTCTCAAGAATCAATGATTCTTCTTGATTTTCACTGGTTTGATAACAAGATAAAACACTTCAGATAGACTCACTCCTAAAGATAAAAGGTCATTGTTATATACTCGAACGGCCCACAGCTTGGAATTGCATCAACTCACACAACCATGTCACCCCCTAGAGGGCACCCGTGTTTTTGTCTTTTCCAGGTGCGTACTCAGAGTGACAGAAGTGGATACCGGATCCCCTGAGCAAATAGTCCTTGGCAATTATATGGTGAGTGCTTGAGGGTAGATTCTTCCCCGCCCCTGCACCGCTGAGTATTACAATGTTTAGAAACTGACAGGCGTGCTTCTATTTCTAGGTTCTTAGATAGGGTTTCTGTTTGAAGCGGCAAATGGATAAACTCCCTCGAGAGACCTCCCAATCTTTAGAACAAAGATTTTGGGGATGGTTATCCTGCGCACTTCCGTTGAAAGAGGGTTTCCCCAAATTCACATAAATTTTAAAGTGGGTTGGAATGCCATGGCTTTTGGCTGTCCCCACTCAGGTCATTCCCGTAGGGTGAGTACTTTTTCCCACTACGGCAGGCCTGTCTAAAGGTTTTAAGAAAGCTTTAAGATGCATAAAGTAATGGTGAGTCTGGTATTCTGATGCACCCAGTTAAGGAGAGAGCATAAACCTATCACCCAATCACAGCAGAGAAATTGTTCTTTTTAAAACCCAAAAGATCAGTTAGCTAATCTATATGGAGATATTGCTCCATAAAAACATGATGTTCAATTTTAATCCCAAAAGAAAATTGTGAAGTTTCTATCCTAGGATTGATCAATTTTATCCATTTCTATCCTAGGATTGATAAATTTTATCTATTTCTATCCTAGGATTGGTAAATTTTAACCAAGAAAGTAGACAGAAATAGAATCTGGCCACAGACGCGTCAGATCTAGATAAAAAAATGATTCTAAAGATAATAAAGTGGTGCACTGAAACAGTAACTCGACACGCTAAAACAAAAACCCGGCGCGCTGAAACAGTGACGTGGCACGCTGTAACAGTAATTCGGCGCGCTATAACAGAAACTCGGCGCGCTGTAATAGAAACCCGGCGCGCTGCAAAAAGTCATGGTTCCGCGAAAACTTTCACGTCGATACCTGTAGGACACAATTTTCAAAAATTAAGCAAAATACGGGGTTATGCCCCACGGTGGGCGCCAATCTGTAAGCAGTAGAATAGAGAAAACAAGTTAAACAATGCATCTACGCTTCTAAATAGGACATTGCATCTAAGATTCGAAGAAATTAAACTAATTTAAACTACAAATCTATAGAAATTTATCCTATTGCTCTCTAACTCTAAATATTTCTTTAATCTACTTAGCTCTCAGATTTGTAAGCTAATTAAACTATTAAAATGACACTTAGAGAATGAGAAAATAAACTAATTCTATTCCTATGTGATTAAATATGCAAATTCTATTGTAATGGCAGCCATGACTGCAAATGTTGGATGCTTGATTGCTGCTTGATGAATGCTGGATGAATGCTTGAATGCTTGGATGCTTGGATGCTTGGAAAACCTGCAGAGTAAGATTGCACAAATTGGGATCCATTTCCTGTAGCCCAAGAGCTGTATTTATAGCTTTCACGGCAGCACATTTGCACAGGGATATGGGATAAGGGGTTGTGATCCAATTTGGAGAATTGAAGGGCATGGGATGAGAAGATGGAGCTGATCATGTAGGATGGTTTCTCCCCATGAAAACACCAGGCAAGATGAGAGGGAGGATTGGAGGAAGGAGATTGAGAGGACTTCCTGCAGGTTTGTCCCCGAAGCTCTTCTCGTGAATGAGAGTGCAATTAATTAAATTTTTGAAATTTTAATTTTATTGGTGAGTGAATAGTGTAAATGATTTATGCATAAATTAAATATTTTTAGTTTATTTAATTTTAGCAAAAGAGGAATAAATAATTTAATAAATCAAACTATAGGATTTGTTTATTAAATTAAAATAAAAGGAAAATGATAATTAAATAAAAGATTCTTAAAATATCTTTATTTAATTAAGAAGAAATGTGATGAGGTAATTAAATAACACAAATTATTGAAGTTGTGTATTTAATTTAAGATAAAATTAATAGATAAAGTATAGAAGAAATATTAATTATAATAATTAAATAAAATAAAGTATTTAATTTTGTTTATTTAATTAAGAGAGAAAATAATATGATAAAAATGATAATAATTAAATAAAACAAAGTTTTTATTTATTTTTATTTAATTAGGAGAGAAAATAGAAGAAATAATAAATGAACTTAATATAAATAAATATTTCTATTTATTTACTAAGTAGAAGAATTTAAGATTAATTAATCAAATAAGTTGTATTCAATTAATTAGATTATCCAGACCATTTTTAGGTGTCTACACACTTCACTAACCTTTTCTTCATATGTTCCATGTAGGGGCATAGAGGGATCCCTTGGACTATTTAACAACATTTCAATGAACCTCAGCCATTTTTTCATCAACCTCATACCCTATAGGTTCTATCCAGAGAGTTATGGGTTCAACTGGTTTTATGATGCATTCATTTGTGCTTACAAGAAAAGTTATGCCATTTGCATATTTCTTCACTAGGCTTTTGGGAATCCTTTCTCTTTCATGCATATCATTCTATAATACTACAAATAATGTAGTCAAAGCATTTTTCAGTGCTCTAAAATCTCCAAGACTGTGTAGGGGTATGTGCAAGATCATGGGGGTCCAAAAAGTGCCAATGGAAAAAAAAGGCCTTTGAATTTTTACAGGCTTGGGTACAATATACCAAAATGAATATCCATTTCAAAACGGATATCTATTTTGGAAAGCAGGAACCCATTTTTTTGAAAAACAAAACGGATATCCATTTTGAAGACCTAAAAAACCCTCTTTCGTAAAATGGGCATAACTTTTGAGTTTCTTATCAAAATTTCAACTTTTTATAGGCATTGGAAAGGTGATTGAGAGCTCTACGCAATGGACTAGGTGCTGTTTCTATATTATATACCAAAAAATAATTATAATAATTTAAACTTCATATTCATTTTTGAAACATTAAATGCTCACTAATTTCACATGCAAAGTCTTTTTTTCATGATTTTTTTGTAACACTCATCTCAAAATACTTGAAACATTACAAAAATTAATGAATAATGAAATATTTATACTTTTTGTAGCAAGAAGATGAAAAAATATTCATAAATCATCATATCTCTCTATCCCTTTCTCTACCTCTCTATATATCACTATGTCTCCCCTTAAGCTCTAGACCTATATCTCCCTCCTTTCTTCTCTCTTTATTCCTTTTTATACTGATCTTTCTCACTCTCTCCTTGAAATCTAGACATATCTCTCTAGCTGTCTCTCCATCCTTCTCTCTCTCTCTCTCTCTCTCTCTCTCTCTCTCTCTCTCTCTCTCTCTCTCTCTCTCTCTCTCTCTCTCTCTCTCTCTCCCTCCCTTTGAAGTCTCTCTTCCTCTTAAGTCTGTCTCCCTCTTAGGTCTCTCTCTCAAGTCTTTCCCACTCCCTCTCTCCCTCTTAGGTCTCTATCTCTCAAGTCTCTCCCACCCCCTCTCTCTCTCAATGTCTTACTCACACTCACACTCTCTCCCTCTCAAATCTCTCTCTCTCCAACTCTCTCTCTCCTCTCCCTCTCAAGTCTCTCTCCCTCTCCCTCCCTCTATCTCCCTCTCCCCTTCTAAAGTCTCTCTCTCTCCCCTTTCTCCCAAAGTCTTCCTCCTCTCTCCCTCTCATCTCTCCCTCCCTTACTCTCCCACTCTCCATTTTCCTCTCAAGTCTCTCTCTCTCTCCCTCTCCTCTCTCCTCTCTCCTCTCTCCCTCTCTCTCTCTCTCTCTCTCTCTCTCCTCTCTCTCTCTCTCTCTCTCTCTCTCTCTTCTCTCTCTTCTCCCACTCCTCTCTTGCTCTTAGCCCTCACTCCACTCCCTCCATCTCCTCCTCACTCTCCTCCTTCTCTCTTCCTCTCCTCCCTTGAACTCTCTCTCTTAGGTCTCTTCCACTCCCTCTCTCCCTCTTAGGTCTCTCTCAGGTCTCTCCCACTCCCTCCTTTCTCTCTTCCTCTCTTCTCTCTCTCAGGTCTCTCCCACTCCCTCTCTCTCTTCTCTCATGTCTCTCTCACTCTCTCTCTCTTACACTCTCCATCTCCCTCTAAGGTCTCTCTCCCACTCTCTCTCAAGTCTCTCTCTCTCACACACAATCTCTCTCTATCTCTTTGTATCCCTCTTAGGTCTCTCTCTCCCACTCTCTCTCTCTATATCTCTCCTTCCCTCTCTCTCCCCATCTCAAGTTACTTATGAGGGAGAGAGAGAGAGAGAGAGGGAGGGAGGGAGAGGGAAATAGAATTGAAAGGGAGAGAGGGAGGGAGAGAGGGGAGATAGAAGGAGAGAGAGGGGGAGAGATAGAGTTATCTAGTTAGGGTGGGAAGGAAATACTAGAGAGAGATATTTATCTAATTAGGGTGGGAAGTAGACACTTGAGAGAGAGAGGGAGTGAGAGAGAGAGAGAGAGTTGATAGGGAGGTGGAAAGTGACTGAGTGAGTGAGAGAGGGAGAGAGGGGTAGTGGGAGACCTAAAATAAAGGAGGGAGAGAGAGAGAGAGGGAGAGACTTGAGAGAGAGATAGAGAGAGAGAGAGAGAGAAACTTAAGAGGGATAGAGATTTCAAAGGGGGGAGAGAAGGAAATGGAGAGGGAGAGAGAGAGAGAGAGGGAGGGAGAGAGAGAGACTTGAGAGGGAGAGAGGGAGGGAGAGGGAGAGAGACTTGAGAGTAAGAGAGGGAGGGAGAGAGGTGGAGAGAGAGGGAGAGAGAGAGATCTAGTTGTGGTGGGAAGGAGAAACCTAAGACATAGAGAGGGAGTGGGAAAGAGAGACCTAAGAGAGAGATAGAGACTTGAGAGGGAGAAAGGGAGATAGAGAGATAGAGGGAGGGAGAGGGAGAGAGAATTGAGAGGGAAAGAGGGAGAGAAAGAGATTTGAGAGTGTGAGTGTGAGAGAGAGAGAGGAGAGAGAGAGTGGGAGAGACCTAAGATAGATATAGAGACTTCAAAGAGAGGGAGACAGAGAGAGAGGGAGTGGGAGGGACCTAAGAGTGAGAGAGACTTGAGATGGAGAGAGGGAGAGAATGATTGGGAGAGAGAGAGAGACTTAAGAGGGAGATAGAGATAGAGAGAGAGAGAGTGAGAGAGAGAGAGAGAGCTAAGAGGGAGATGGAGGGTGTGAGTAAGAGAGAAATGGAAGTGGAGAGACTTGAGAGAGAAAGAGAGAGAGGGAGAGAGATAAGGAGGGAGTGGGAGAGACTTGATAGAGAGAGGGAGGGAGAGGGAGAGGGAGAGAGTGGAGGAGAGAGAGGGAGAGAGAGATATATTTTAGATGGAGAGAGGGAAAGGGAGAGAGAGAGAGGGAGGGAGAGAGAGAGATACTTGAGAGGGAGAGAGGGAGAGAGACTTGAGAGGAAGATAGGGAGGGAGAGAGAGATGTAGTTGTGGTGGGAAGGAGAAACTTGAGAGAGAGGGAGTGGGAGAGAGACAAAGACTTGAGAGGGAGAGATGGAGATAGAGAGATAGAGGGAGGGAGAGGGAGAGAGGGAGGGAGAGATGGAAAGAAAGAGACTTGAGAGTGTGAGTGTGTGTGAGAGAGAGGAGAGAGAGAGTGGGAGAGAACTGAGAGGGAGTGGGAGAGACCTAGGAGGGATATAGAGACTTCAAATAGGAGAGAGAGAGGGGGGGTATGGAGAGGGAGGGGGAGTGGAGGGACCTAAGAGCAAGATAGGGATAGAGAGAGAGAGACCTGAGAGGGAGATGAAGAGAGAGAGAGAGAGACTTGAGATGGAGAGAGGGAAGGAGAGAGGAAGAGAGTGATTGGGAGAGAGAGACCTGAGAGGTAGATAAAGAGAGAGAGAGAGAGAGATAGTGTGTGTGTGTGTGTGAGAGAGAGAGAGAGAGGGAGATGGAGGGTGAGTAAGAGAGATAGAGATATGAGAGAAGAGGGAGAGGGAGTGGGAGAGACCTGAGAGAGAGAGAGAGGGAGGGGGAGGGAGGGAGACTTGAGAGGGAGAGAGAGGGAGAGAGGAGAGAGAGACTTGAGATGAATATGGAGTGTGTGTGTGTGTGAGAGAGAGAGAGAGAGAGATATCTAAGAGGGAGAGAGACTTCAGAGATATGGAGAGAGAGAGAGGGGGAGAGGGAGATGGAGATGGAGATGGAGTGGTAGGGACCTGAGAGAGAGAGAGAGAGAGAGAGAGAGAGATTGAGAGTGGGAGAGAAAAAAGAGAGAGGGAGTGGGAGAGACCTGAGAGAGAGACCTAGGAGGGAGAGAGGGAGTCAAAGGGACCTGAGAGAGAAACCTAAGAGGAAGAGACACTTCAAAATGAGGGAGAGATAGAGATATGGAGAGTGAGAGGGAGATGGAGAGGGAGAGAGAGAGGGAGAGGGAGTGAGAGGGACCTGAGAGAGAGAGAGAGAGAGGTAGAGAGAGAGAGAGAGAAAGGATGGAGATAGAGGTAGAAAGGTAGGTCTAGAGCTCAAGGAGAGAGAGTGAGAAAGATAGGTATAAAGAGGGAAAAAGAGAGGAGGGAGGGATATGTCTAGAGCTTAAGGGGAGACAGTGATTTTTAGAGAGGTAGAGAAAGGGATAGAGAGATATAATTATTTATGAAGACGTGTTCATATCCTTGCTAAAAAATTATAAATATTTCATTATTCATTAATATTTCTAATGTTTCAAGTATTTTGAGATGCGTGTTACAAAAAAATCATGAAAAAAATACTTTGCATGTGAAAGTAGTGAGCATTTGATGTTTCAAAAATGAAATATGAAGTTCAAATGATTATAATTATTATATACAATATAGAAATACCACCTATTCCATTTTTTAGAGCTCTTAATCACCTATCCAACGCCTATAAAAGGTCAAAATTTTAATAAGAAACGCAAAAGTTATGCCCATTTTACTAAAGAGGGTTTTTTAGGTCTTCAAAACGGATATTTGTTTTGTTTTTCAAAAAAAGGGGTTCCCGCTTTCCAAAATGGATATCTGTCTCAAAAAAAATATCCATTCGGGATTTGGTTTTGGATTTCCTAACCTAGAAAGTCAACCTAGAAAATGTGTTTTTGAAAATTTGTTTAGTTTTCTGAAGTTTTCCCTTGTGCCTGATGACTTTTTTTACCCAAATTTCATCAAACGAAAAGGGTTTATAGAAAAGATTGTTAGCTTTCCACCAAAATAACATTTTCCTTATTTTGAATTAAATAAATAATTATTATTGATTTTCTACCTACATTACATCTAAAGTCCTAATTGATAGGTTGATTGAAAAACTTCTATAACTTTCAAACTAAACATTTTTTGAATCTACAAGATGCACCACATTCTATCCTTTGCATACTATAGGATAAAAAAAAAAATGAATTTCATAATTTTTTGACCAAGTTATGTTGGTCAGACACAGACATTTTAATAATTCTGAAAAGTTCTAGTAAAAAAATCATAACTAATTATTTACGTAGAAAAAAATTACAAAAAAAAATTTGGCACATCCGGACATGTGTCCTCTACTTATATTTAAAAATTTAGAAAAAAATATTATGTTTTTCTTGTACTTAGGGTGGTCAAACACACACCTACTTCTTATCTTTTTCCTAAAAATTTAGTACCATTGCATTGAAATTTCAAATTTTTTCAAAACAAATTTACTTTTTTTTCAAAAAAGGACTAGTAGCCTAGAAACTGCATTCAATTTGCTACAACTTTTGTTCTTACATATTTTTCAAATTATGTTAATAACCTATTCAAATTTTTATGTCAAGTTGTCTAACTCTAATTTTCTAAATTTTCATCACCACTTAGAGGCCTAGTTTGGACCCCCATGATCCTACACATACCCATAGGTGTTCAAATATTTAATGTGCAACCGGCCTATTGCACTTCCATATGATGTTTTTCCTTCCTGATAACTCCCTCATAAAGTAGAATAGTAGAAAAACTACCAATGTACCAAGCTTAAAAGAGTATTTCTTTTACTTAATCAGGCTCAGATTCTCCATAATTTGTAGTTGGAGCAACTCACACAGATCGTAATTTCTCCCATTCACTACCATTTCATAGGTAGTATGAATTGTTGTAGCAGACACATAATTCCCTCGGTTAGTAAACTATATTTTTTGTCCAATCATTACAACAACATATCTCACCATTGGGTTTGTGATGGGTTTAGTAGTCAAAGCTCTCTCATCAAATTTTGCTCCAGTTAGCTTCATAATTGCATCATTTTTCATAGCTTTCAACACTTGTATGGGACCAATGGCACAAATATCAGTTATGGCTTGAATTACTTCCTTGGTGATTAACCCAACTATGCTTGTCCACACAAACTTATCATGTACCCTACTAAGTGCCATCCTAACAAATTTAGAATCCATCTCATTTGAAAATTTAGGGCACCAATTCCAAAAATCCAACTTCTTCTGCACTAGGTTTTCATATTCAGGTTTTACAGAGTGATTATCTCCTGTCAATTCATCAATCCATAAATCCCTAAGTTCTTGGTTGTTAAATTCTTCTAGCTTTCCATGATTGTATGTTCTAGTGTCTTCAGTGGGTAGGACATTAGTCAGAATGTGTATGCACCCACGAGATCCATTTCATAGACTTTCCAAGAATACCTTCTAATTTTGGGTTGAGGTCTCTTAGATACTGCCACAACAGTGGGAGTGACCATTTATTTTCCTCAAATTACTTGCATATTGTTATGAAAAGTTGCTTCAACTAAAACCCACAAATTTCAGATAACAATAAATACCTTTTCAAGTGTTGTCAAAAACTAGGGTTTGATGCCAAATACTTTGAATCACTTCCAAATCTCTTCAACTCATTCTGCTTCTTCCCAAGTATGAAAAATTGATTTAACTTGACTTAGTTTCTCACTTTATGACTTATAGATTCTGCCCTAATTTTGCATTAAATGCATTCCAACTTCAAAAGCTAATAAAAACTTTGTAAAATACATTGTAAACCCTAAAATGCTCCACAATTCTCTAGATTTGTACATTTTATGCTAGAAACTTCTTCAACATCTTTAGAATGACACCTTACATTATATATCCTCGTGTCACTACTTGAAACCTCTTATGTCGGGGGTTTGTTATATTTCTTTGTCACTAATCCCCCTAAAACCATTGTTGGGTTTAGTTTTTAGAAGAAGTATCTGCACCAAATGTAGGTACAAATGCATTTGACTCATCCTTATTCTCAGGTTCTTCCTTTTTCCTCTAAATATTTTCCATTTCCTTTCTTACTTTAGTAGGATCCACCTTATTCACAAGTTTATTCTTTTGTTCCAGATCAGATTTCTTTCTATTTTTTCTTCTGTAAAATTTTGAGATATGTCTAAATTTATTGTAGGTGTAGCACACAACATGTTTATGACCAAACTAATTTGAATTTAACCTTGATCTGCATTGGTTACCTTTGTGCCCAAAAGAATAACATATATAGCAATAGCCTTGAAAATATTGAGTCATTCTTCTAGAATTGAATCTATTCATCATTGTCTGACTTCTACACTACGCAGCTCTATGTCCAAACCTTTTGCAAGAAAAACATTGTCCAGAGAAGAATCCAACATTCTGATTCATTCTACTTCTACATTTAGTTGTCCTATGACCAAATTTATTGCATGAAAAGAAAATGCCATTAAAATATGGGCACCTTTGAGCATTAGGTTGTTGAATAGGAATCCTTCTGATATTGCTTCTTTGATTCTTGAACTGTTTATTATTTCCTTGAATCTTCCTTTGATTGTTCACTTTGTTGGGAACCTGATTTTCCTTTGAACTTTGTCCTTCTTCAAGTCCTAGACCACCTTTATCCTTAGCTAGTTTCTGAAATGCGGTCAACTCATCAAGCATTGTATAACTTGTTTTGAATTTTTCTTCATGAGCTCTTGCTTTCTTCAAGTCAGATCTTAGAGTTACCACTTCTTGTTCAAGATTTGTGCATTCATCAACTTTATTCTGAATTTCAGCTTTTTGACATTCTTCAATTCTTTAATTTTCTTCCACTTGCACCTTTAGTCCAATGATGTCTTCATTAGCTTTCTTCAACTGATCACTGACTTCTCTATGCCTTTCTTTGAACTTCTTGATTTTCTCTCCTAATTTTTTGATGCATTCATTTACTTTTTCCAAGTTTTCTTTCAAAGTTTCTTTCTCATATTCACTTTTATCCATATCTTCAAGAGCAACTTGGAGTTCCTCAATTACTGAAATCTCTTCTAGAGGAATAGGATACTTTTTATCAGCCATGTGTTCAAACTTCAAGATCTTCCTTAAGTTGTTAAGCTTCTCAAAAGGAACCAAACTCTAATACCAATTGTTGAACACCCATTATACTAAGAGGGGGATTGAATCAGTATTCCACTAAACCATTTAACTACTAACCATTCAATAATTAAAACATATCTTATAGCAATTGTAAGCAGGAACATGAAAGAAATCATAACATTACATGACACATTAACACCAAGATTTTTACATGGAAAACCCAAAGTGGGAAAAACCACGGTGAGGATTAGCTCACAATATATTATAAATGGTCATAAGATATTATAGAACACACTGCCAGGACACACTATCTTTGAAAGGTTCACAACCTAAAAATAATTACAAAAGAGTGTGGCTCACTACCAAAATATGAACTGATGGAATGCACCTTCTACGTGTTGAGTACAATTCCAATTAAGCTTTGGAAAAACAAAAACCCTGCACTAGTTTGTAGGTATATAGAAGCTATCAACACTTATCAACAACTTCACACAATATCACTTTGTCACATGTTTCACACTACCACACTATCTATGTATTTGAACATCACATGGATATTCCATATATACATGGTTACATCTTCATACATTAATTAGGTTAGCCTAATTAGATGTAAGCATGCTCCACTCAAAATATCTCGTCAGATTCAAAACAAAAACTTCTTTGGTGCTAAAAAAAAATATGCAAGACATGATTTAGGTCAATAAAGACCTAAAAGGGAACACTTTAAACATTCATGAAGTGTGCACCATATGAACAAGTTGGCCAAAATAAAATCATACCAAAAATTGTAAGCCAAACTTCTGACATTTACAATTTTCAACTTATTCAACCAAAATTGTTGAATCCCTGACCACAACTACAACTAATACCCTTGAGAAACATATCAAAATCATATGAGCCGATATTCACTTTAGAGTGATTTTGAACCAAATTATTGGATCAATGTAGCACAAACATAGTTTTACGAGATGGGTAGATAATCAACCACCAAACAATGTTGTCATTAATGACAATAAAGACAACAAACCAGAGGTCTCCTTCTTCATTCTTCCAACAATAAAAAATCCCAGGTACACCAACTCTCTCTTCACAAAGTTGTATTTCTTCAAATTGATCAATAATTTCTCCTCTCTTGACTTCTCAAAAACTTTTCTAATATGCATCAAATGCTCCTCCAATTTCTTGTTAAAAATTAAAATGCCATCCAAATAAACAATGAAAAATTTACCTAGAAACTCTTTCAATACCTCGTTCATGAGCCGCATGAATGTGCTTGGTGCATTGGTTATCCCAAAATGCATGACTAACCACTCATACAAGCCATCTTTGGTCTTGAAGGTTATCGTCCATTCATCTTCTTCTCTAATTCATATCTATTGATAACCACTCTTCAGATCTATCTTTGTGAATTACTTAGTCCCACTCAAACAATCCATGATGTCATCCATCCTTGGAAAGGGGAATATGTACTTGATCGTGATCTTGTTGATGGCTTGGGAGTCTATACACATCCTCCATTCCCCATCCTTCTTTGGTGCTAGTACTATAGGTACTGCACATGGGATCAAACTCTCTTGAATCAATCCCTTCCACAAAAACTCTTGCACTTGTCTGTTCAACTTTTCATTCTTTACCAAAGTCATTTGATGGGCTGCCTTATTTGGAAAACTAGCTTTAGGAATCAAATCCATCTGATGGCTAATCTTCCTTATTGGAGGCAAACCTTTAGGTATGTTATTAGAAACAATACCCTAAAACTCATTCAACAAATATGAAACCTCTATAGGTACCTCATTAGTATCTTCTTTATCAACTATAGGGATCAATGCAAAACACATATGCTCATGCCTCATACCTTCTAGGAACTTTCTTCCATCAACCAAAAAAATTCTTGCATTACTACATACCTTTTCCTTTGCCTCTTTCAAGGGCTTCAACTTATGATGAACTCCATCCTTTGTCAAAGAATAGGTGTTGGCATGTCCATCATGTATTGCTTGTTGATCAAACTGCCACGGTCTACCTAACAACATATGACAGACATCCATGGGCATAATATCACACAATACCTCATCATGGTAATTTCCAATCTTAAACTTTACCAAAAATTGTTCATTTACCAAAGCTTTATGGTCCTTCTGCAAACAAGAAATCTAGTATAGATTTGAATGCCTTCTTCTCTCCAATCACAACTTACTAACCATCTCTTCTAAAACAAGGTTATAAGTACTACCTCCATCAATAATAACATTGCAAACTTTACCTTCAAACTTACATCTGGTGTGAAAAAAATTCTTCCTTTGAGTTAATTCTTTCTCCTTATTCAACAAGGTTCTTCTAGTAACAAGAACCTCTCCTCTTTCTATATCCTCAGAATGTGAAGACTTAGCATCTTCATCCACATGTGCAACTCATGATTTACCCTCAGGTCTTCTATTTGTCCTTCCTTGATGTTGAGGACACTCATAGGCTCTATGTCCTTCTTCTCCACACTGGAAACAAGTTCCACGAAAGCCTCCTCTCCCCGATCTCATCTAGATCTTCCTCTTCCTCTTTGGCCTCCATTATTTTGATCATGAGGACGACATGTGTTATCTCCTTTCTAGTTCAAGTTTCTACTGGATCCTTCACCCTTCTTTTGATCTTCATTTCAACCTCCATATGACCGTCCACTAGGACTTCTATGTAAATAGCTATTAGATGATCTTTGTTTCTAGCCAAAAGTAAAGACTATGTAAAAGATGTGACTAAAACACAAATACACATACATTTTATTAGATTAAATTAAGAGATTGTGTACAAGACACCTACAATACAAAGACTATAAATTGATTAAAAACAATTTAATTTATCCCACACAAAAGATGTTATAAACTAAACATAATATTTGTATTCAAAGCTACAATAACCAACCTAACACCTATTCCTATACAAAACTTTTATTAATTTCAAGCAATATTCAACTCACAAAATTAAATTGACATATAATATCTCAATAACAATTCAAGAAAAAAAATACAACATTTTTGAATGATAAACTAAATATCCAAAACACTTATTTATAATCATTTAGAAAAATATTACATTAAAAATTAAAAAAACACACATAAACTAAAAATAGATTGTTTGCCTGCAAAGCAAACTTATTACATATTTATGTTCACAAATGCCAAATCCTAACTTAGCCAATATTTGAATAGAATCCTAAAGATAATTAGGAATTAACAATAGAGCTTCTAGAAGGTCAACCTCGACCTAGAAATAGACTCTAAAAATAGACTTTTATTCTTTTATCAATAACATGCTCAAACCAGTGATAAATCCTTAATCAGCCTAAAATTTTACTGGTTCTTACAAATTAGTAATTATTCTAATGATTTCTGATTATAACTTTTGCTAATTAAATCTCACTTTCAAGTAACTTGATGTGGTGGATCAAGTGTTGTCAATTAGAGACAAAAGGAATTATCTTTGAAAACCTTGATTTTCTAAATGAAACTCTTGTGAAAACAAAACCCTCACCAAAAGAATGAGAGTTGCTCAAATTCGATGCAATTTTTCTTGGTGCCTCTAACAAAGAAATGTGAAAACCACTAGAAATCAAGATATATTAATCATCGTAATACTATTACTCTGATTTTCACTACCGTAACCTTCAAAATTGGATGTAAAGCCTTGTTGTTATGACTAAAAACTTGCTACAATGATGACCTTTTCTTATTTGATGAAGATTACACATGTTTTAGGTTGCTAAGAACTTATAATTACTTCCAAATATGATTTGCTCTATTGGTCGTTAAAGTCCAATGGGAATAATCATGAGAGATGGGTTCTTTAGAACCACTTTTCATGAAACATGGGTCAATGAGTTTGACTCGTAAAATTACATGGTTGAATCTTGATAACAATATCACAATTTGGCATGTTGTGGAAAAATACCTCCTACTTAACAATGATCTTATTTAAACAAAAAACTTATACTATATCCAGTGCCCCTACTCTTTATATATAATTGATTTATCTTTTTAATTGTTTTTCTGAGAGTAATCAAACATCTCTATAAATAAATGACATTCTATTTTTAAGTCTTTGACAATATTTAGGTCAGCCATCTACTATAACAAGCACACCTGTATATGGTTTATGTGTTCTTGACATTCCTTCTTGGATTCCACTAATTGGCACATGCACTAAGAGATACAAATGCAAACTTTGTAAATTTCTCTATTTTTTCATGCTAATTGGCATTCTCCTACGACTCTGGATTCATGGCTTTAGTGTGTAAAATGACTTCAAAGTTGTAGGTTGTGTGCCAATATAGGCATTTGCAACCTTTGACATATGTTTGTTTTCTCTTTATATGGAAACATACCTCTGGTTGGGTCTGCAACTTTTGACTTCATCATCATCTAATTCCTTCATTATATGGTGTGTCCTTAAGCATTTTAAAGTTAGCTTTCATTTCTCCTTTGAAAAAACTTCTTTCTACGCCTGAAGCACACACCATACTAGTTTTGCAAATTTGAAATGTCAAACTCATTGTGCATGCCTATGAATTCAATCTACAAAATTTTCCAAAAGAATGTAATTTACCCTAACACGTATCTGTGTGATCATTTTCCTTGGAAAATTAACTTTGAGAAACAAATCCTCTGCATTATTGGCATGCACCAATCAACATAATTGACAATTTTTAATCAAAGCTTCCTCTACACTTTGTGGAGCCCACATGTGTGCTAGTCTTACATATTTTGAGACTGTGAACTCTTCCATCATGTACATGCATTTGTTAGGCATAGACCCCAGCTTGGGATCACTTATTTTCAAAATTTGAAGCCTAGGTTTCGATTATATGGTATAGGAGAGAGGTCCTAATAGTGGTGCAGGTACCAATAGTTGTCATAGTACATGTACATTCAAAGCCCAATATTTTAAAGGTATGGAACTAGTAATTGTAAGAGGACCCAATAGTTGAACAAAATATACCCATTACATTCAAAAAGCAACAAATCATATGATACCACATTGACACGCTTAAAAACATGACTTAATGCACCACTATTGGTCTAACCTTTTTTGGGGGTCTATTATGACCCCTCAACAAAAAGCATGTTGATGCCACCTTTTTTCTCTGTCTATGTGGGTGAAATGAAATATTTGAATTGTCCATGTCCCTAGCCACTAGGGATATAATTTTTTAATGTCAATGTTGCATGTTCATTGCTATGTCAACCCATAAAGTTAGGGTGCACCATTATTGGACCCTCTCCCCTTCTGCTCAATGTTGTCCAACAAATTTTTGAAATCTTAAAACATCTTGTGTGTGCCCTTACATGGTCATGTCGATAATTATTTTGGATTAGTCCATGCTACTAATGATTTTGTATATGAGTGAAAAATGTGACCTTGAAAGTTTCATCCATCTTTGAACAAATGTACTTTGAAAGTGTCTCTTCATTGTTCTTGCAAAGATATGTAAGTGGGGTGACAAAGATGATGAAGATAAATGGAAGAAACTTTAAAATATATTAATTTAAAGTTTGACATAATAGAATTTTTTTTGTATGTGTACAACAATTAACTATATTTAGTGACCACAATATATACGTGGGATCCTTTTAAAACCCTCTTCCAATTCCTAACTTCAGTCAAAAGTGTTTATCTAATAAAAACATATACTCGAGGCATAGGAGAACCCCATAATCTTTGGTTCATAGTAGATTGATGATTTATTAGTTGGGTTTACAATCAACTACCTACAAGAAAATCATCCTAAAACACTCAAACAACAAATGAATTACTTTTAGTCATCACTAGTTTTGAAGAGATGAGAAGATTTTGAGAAGTCTTTCTTCAACATCTATTTATAAACCTATTGTTTTTAAATGAGCTAAAAAATTTATTGTTATTTACTAATTATCGTTATGAAGGTTTATCTAAAAATTAGTAGTTAAGAATTAATATTTATGAACAAAATTATATAATAAATTTGTTTTGCATGGAAGCTCAATCAACTCATAGTGAGAAGTGTTTATTATATTTTTATTATTTTTCATTCAGTAATTTTGTAAATGTGTATATATAAATGTTCTAGGCAGTTATTGTAATGTCCCCTTCTCAGCAGTAAGCAGTGCAGTGGATTGTTTGCCTATTCTAGATGCCTATAGGCTCATCAGAGGTAAAATTAGGGTTTCTAGCTACTTGGGGTTTTTGGCATTTTTGAGGATTTGCACGTTGGAGTTTCAAATTTTAGTCTGTGGATTCTTTTTGGGTTTTCAGAGAGCTTTGTAGTGGTATGCCATGCAAATGCAATGGGAAATTTTTTTGAACTTACTATTTTTAGTAAGTTTTATTTCTAGCAATGTTTCAATTGGCAACAATTCAATGTGCTTTCTATTTCGAGCAAAGCAACTGGGTATACTTGGTTTTGGCATTTTGAGGTTCATTTTAGTGAAAGTGAATTATTTAAGTCATTAATCTTTTATTTTCATATTGGCCCCCTTGGCCTAGTGTTAATGACTTAATGTTGTTTTTAAAGGTGGCTCTTGAGGGTGGACACCTCATTATGAGATAATTAAATATTTTATAATGTTTATAATGCCCCCTTGCTTTGGACACCTAGGAGAGGGTGAATTAAATTTATTTTAAAATTCAAATATTTCCAAGTGTGCCTTGGGCATCCCTTTTGGAAGGAAAAGAAGGAATGTGAATGGTCACCTTGAAGTTCTATTTAAGAGGGCTTATGCTCCAACATTTGGTATCCAATGGCTTATCTTAACAAAGTGTTGCCGAATTGATTTCAGGCTTTTAGCTTTGAGGAATGCATACCTCCTAGCAAGTATTTGGTTTTGTGTTTGAAAGACAACACCTAGTTGAATTGAGACTACTTCTCATCCAGAGATTGTAGATTGAGCATCATTGTTGCAAGTTTTGAAGTTATTTTTGAATTTTCATGTTGTTGGTTCAAGTATGGTTGTAGGTGAATTTCATCCATAAATCATTGTGTGAATTTAATATCGTTCTAGGTGTTTGATATATGTGTTCCCATGCTCAAGGTGCCCCTTTGTGCAAGTTTCTAGCATTTATCATCAAGTGGCTGATTTTATAGACAAGGTTGACCTCCTTCTTAGGCCATCCCTTATCATTGTTTCCTTGGAATTCCTGTTGCGATTTGGAATCCATTTTGTAGCTTCTTTTCCATTGTGTTTGGGTTGTTTGGGATAGATGATAAGTTTTTTTTTAGTTTGGAGTGCATTGAAGGTGTTGTATGAGAGATTTGAGCTTTTTGGTGATTGCATAGTTTGTTGGTTTGAACTTTAGTTTGTTGGTTTTTCATATCAGACCTAATTATTTCCATTTCATTCTCAATTTCCTTGGTGTTTATATTCACATTTGTAATTGGAGATATTGAAAATCATTTATATTGAAGTTGGAGCAGATTTCATTAATAAATCATTGTGATAGAAGCATATTGTAATTGTTGGTTTCAATAGTACTGAATCGACCTTTATTTTCCAGCATACTTCATTTTGTATCTTCTACTCTCACTGAATAAGTGGTTGAGTATTTAGATTTAAGTTTTGCTTACTCCCATTGAATAAGTGGTTGAGTATTTTAATTTAAATAATTGTAATAAGCATTCCCATTGAATAAGTGGTAGAGCTTCATGGTCGGTTATCCGCCCACATTTATATTTCCAACACTTTACTTTCAGAATGGTTAGCTAGCCGCTTGCAGCATTGTAATTTCAATTTTAGTTTATCACTAATGATCCCCTTGCGTCATATGCTCTCATCTCACCCATCAAGATCTTCGTAATAAAAAAGACAAGGGTTACCTTTCAGTTGGTTTGATTATTGGGCTAACCTTAATGGGTGCACTATTGTTTGGTGAAAAATTAAAAAAAAAACTAAGGGGGATATTTTAGTGTTATCATAGCCCAAGGTCCTACCATCCCATGAAAAATAGAGCTCAGCTGTCAGATGAGTGACAAAGAAGTCAAATACTACACCAAAGGTCAAGAAAGAGTTCAGTATTAGAATCCTCTAGTTCCAGAAGCAAAGACATTTTTAGAAGCTTTGAGAGACATTAGTAAAGCAGTTGAGACCATGTCAGAAGGAGGTAGACTTTAAATGGAAGAAAGGGAAGCTAGAGCTGAAAAGAAGTTTGATACTATGCTAGATATGATGTCACATTTGCTAGCAAAGATGGATCAACAAGTGACTCAAAATTAGTCTCAACCTCAAAAAAATCAGGTTGGAGAAAAAGTGGTTCAGAGACAAATGGAACAAATGGAAGAGATAGAACTATTGGCCAACATGTTGCAACCACTAGAGGATCAACCTCTAGACCTCTCATTTCGAACTTCATTCCAAGAGAAGAACCACAAGCAAAAGTTGGAGTGTCCTTGGTGGATGAAGTTAGAAATAGCTATATGGAGTATGCTTTTCTCCTAGTGGAGATTTGTGATTCCATATCATTGGATCAACATATGAATCAAAAGAATAGAAGAGGAGGTAGAAGAAATTATTATCGTGCTCCTATGGCTCCTAGAACAGACTATCATCAATCCCTTGGTAAAGTTTCCCTGGCCCATTTTGATGGTAGTGACAAGTGTTTGGCAAGGTCATCAGTGCAAAAACTTGACAACTACCTCTCACTAAGACCGATTCCTGAGAGGATGCTATCAAATTCTTCACCTTACATTTGGATGGAGCTACTCACGAATGGTGGTATCATGGGTTGGTCACTCTTGGCCATAATCTCATCCACACCTATGAAAAATTTACAAATAGGTTGATAGAAAGATTTGATACCAAGGATCCAGAAGTTAGATTCCAAGAGTTGGCACAATTGAAGCAACATGGTTCTTTAGATTCATATGTTGTTGACTTTCAAAGGTTGTCAGTGATGGTGCCTAACATCACTAAAAGGAGGCCTGTAGTGTTGTTCATTGGAGATTTGATGGAGCCCTTGAAGGGTTGGGTCAAAGACTTTGATCCACCAACACTTGATGAAGCAATCAAGAGATCTAGAAGCATGGGGTTGGCTGCCCCTAAACCAAAATTTTAGTCTAAATCGTTTAGTCATAAGAAGGATAAGAAGAATTCATCAAATCAGCAAAAGAAGTTTCCTCAAAAGTTGATTGATGAGCTTCGAGAATAGTTGATAAAAGATGGAGTTTGCTACACATATCGTGAGCCTTGGTCTAAGGGTCACAAATGCTATGGGAAAGGCAAGGCACATCACATAGAAGCTTATTCTAATTCCATATCGGAATCTGATATGTTTGATCAATAGTATCAATCAGTAGGTAGTGATGAAGAAGCCCCATAAGAGAAACCAAAAGACATTGGAGGAGGGAGTTCTTTGGCACAACTCTCGAGCTTTCAAAAGAATGAGTCTTTTCAAGTTTGTGGAGTGATTGGTTCGTAGTGAGTTGTTTTTGTAATTGATACTAGAGAAACCCACAATTTCATAGATGAAGGTTTGGTGTCAAAAAGAGGTTTGAAGACAAAAGAGTTTGAAGGATTCAAGGTGATGGTGGCCAATGGCTTCACATTATCTTGTAATAGAAGAATTCTCAACCTCTCCATGCAATTGAGACACTATGAAGTGAAGGATGATTTTTAAAATGTAGGAATTGGAGATACTGATGTGGTGCTTGGGATACAATGGTTGCGATCTCTTTGAGAAATCACTTTGAATTTTCAAATAATGGAGTTGAAGTTTCAGTCAGATGGAAAAAAGATTGTATTGAGAGGGATGTCAAATGGAGGCCCTCAAATTGTATCATTCAAGAGAATGGAAAAGCTGATTTTCCATGATCAAGTTGAGTGGGCAGTGGAACTCATGATATTACTAGTTGATCCAGTGGAAGAAAAGAGGCATTATCATCCTGATATCCAAGCCTTGATCACTAAGAAGAGAAAAGTATTTGGCAATATACCTCTTGGGAGACCTCCTAAAAGAGGTTCTGAGCATGTGATGGAACTTGTAGAGGGTGAAAAACTAGTCATAACGACTCCCTACCACTACCCAAAGAAGCAAAAGGATGAAATTAAGAAGGCTATCAAAGAGCTCTTGGATATGGGCCACATTCGCCCAAGTAAGAGCCCCTTCGCTTCAACAGTAGTGCTGGTAAAAAAGAAAGATGGAACAATGTGCATGTGTGTTTATTATCGTGTGTTGAATCAAAATAAAATCAAGAACCAGTACCCAATTTCCAGGATAGATGAGCTCATTGATGAGCTGCATGGATCTATGTTACTTTCCAAGATTGATCTTAGATCGGGCTACCAACAAATAAGGATGAGGGAAGCAAATATTAAGAAAACTGCCTTTAGGTGTCATTTTGGGCACTATGAATTTCTAGTCATGCCATTTGGTTTGACAAATGGGCTCACAAATTTTCAATCTTGCATGAACAAGATCTTTAGGTAGTAGTTGAAGAAGTTTGTGCTCATCTTCTTTGACAACATTCTCATATTCAACAAATCTTGGGAAGAACACCTTAAGCACTTGGAGGAAGTGCTTAGCATTTTGGTAGTAGAATGTTTATTTGCAAAGGAGTCAAAGTGTGAATTTGGGATGACAGAGTTGCTCTATCTTGGCCACATTATCAGCTCAAAGGGTGTTAGAGTTTATCTAGAGAAGATCAAAGCAATCCTAGATTAGCCACCTCTGAAGAATGTGTCTCATTTGAAGGGGTTTTTGGGGTTGTGTGGCTTTTACAAAAGATTTGTGAAGGGGTATTCCCATATGGAAGCCCCCTTCGATAATCTTACCATTAAGGGAGCTTTCCTTTGGATTGATAAGGCAAAAGTGTTGTTTGACAAGTTCAAGCAAATTCTGAGTTCTTGTCCAATGTTGGCTCTACCTAATTTCACCAAGCCATTTGAATTATAGTGCGATTCTTTGGGTGAAGGAGTTGGAGTTTTTCTCATGCAAGAAAAACATCCCATTGTCTTCGAGAGTAGAAATTTGAGAGGAGTTGAAAGAACATATTCAATCTATGATAAGGAGATGCTTGCAATCATGTACGCATTGGCCAAATTTAGACAATACTTGGTGGGAAGCAAGTTCATGGTGAAGACTGATCATAACAGTCTCAACCACTTCATGCTTTAGAAGGATTTGAATGAAGGACAATAGAAATGGGTGAGTAAGCTCCAAGATTACAACTTTGGCATTGAGTATGTCAAAGGGAAAAATAACATAGTGGCTAATGCTTTCTTTAGAAGACCTCATTTGAATTCTTTTGTTGAGCTTACTATAGATTGGAAGGAGCAAATAGTTTTTGATTATGGGAAAAACTAGTTTGCAACCAACATTGTTGAGGGTCATTTACAAGATGAAAGATATCAGTTGGTTGATGGATTGATTAAGTATAAAGGTAAAATTTTGTTGGTGCTTGAATCCAAGCTTAAGAAGAAGGTTTTACAAAATTTTCATGACATTACTCTTGCTCGTCATCAAGGATATTTCATGACTTACAAGCAGATCCATGAAATATTTTCATGGAAAGGGATGAAGGATGAAGTTTTGTGTTACATAAGGGAGTGTCCAACTTGTCAGATGAACAAGAATGAGCATTCCTTTCTAGTTGGATTGTTGCAGCCCCTTCCCATTCCCAATAAAAAGTGGGAAAGTATTGCGATGGATTTTATCACTGGGTTGCCAAAGGTGTAAGGGAGATATTGCATCTACGTTGTGGTGGATAGATTGACCAAGTTTTCTCACTTTGCTATTACAAGTTCATTTACAATAGCTCAAGTAATTGAGTTGTTCTTTAGAGAAGTGTTATGTTTGTTAGTGTAATTAAATTAATTATTACACTAGCATAAGTTAACTTAGGTCATGCATCATTTAGTCCTAAGTTAGATTTTAATAAATCATTTAATAAATGGGATAATATTCCCTTCCTTGTTTGTAGGAGATAAGATTCCTTCTAGAAGATGAGTTGTCCTTCTAGTACTAATCTCAACATTTAATAATCATCTAGATAGGGTTCATATGTTGTCACATGTTGTTAGATCATGACACATGGCAACATCTCTTGCATCTTAGGTTTTCATTCTTGCCTATATAATTAGGCAACTTGTTCATTTATATCAATCAATATCAATTAATCATATCAATAGAATCGATTGTGCATGCCTAGTTGCAACACTTTCTTTGTGGTTGATTATCTTTCCTAGCTCAAAGGTCCTCCATTGAAGACTACTGCTTCAGGGATTGTGCATCCATAATCTCAACATGGTATCAGAGCTTGTCTAGTGAAACGTCAACCCTCAATCAAGAAAGTTGGTGTGCGAGATTCTTGCAGGCTTGAAGGCTTCCATTGAAGGCTACTTGATTCCACCCGGGGACCAAGCTGATTTTTGAAGTAGATAGAGTCAGATCCGAGCTAACCATTGTCTTTAGAAGGCATCAAAACCCTAGGACCACCTGCCTAATCATCAAAATTGGATACATCAACTCGGGAGCATCAGTGGTATTTGGGTTTGCAAAATCAACTGGTACAATCCGTAAAAATTTGCAGTAAAAAAATCAATCATGTCAGTTGTCCTCTGAGGAAATTTTTTTTAGTTCCAACCCATTTTCATTTTCCAAAAAAAATCAGGGCATTTTCTATTTTTTTTTGGAAAAAAAAATATATTTTGTATTTTTTCTATAGTTTTAGAAAAAATACATTGGGCGACCTGCTATTATATTCTTCAGTCAACATATATCATCGGCATTAAAAATCTTGGGGTTTTGTTATTTTCATCAGATTTGTTTGCAGACTATATAATCCAACAAATATTTAATATTGAAAGTCTTTGGTTTTTAATTGCTATAAAAGCAATATTAAAAATAAAAATTATATAGTTCTTTTTTGTTGGCTTTCTTTCCAAAGTCTGTAGACTAAATCATTGTCGGCCACATTTATTACTGGAGGCGGGTACTTGTTTGTCGGACCCGCCGACCCCAGCTTTCGACTTGGCTCATTCCACCGTGTTCCTCCCTGGTTGTGCTCATACACCGATGACTATTCTTTCGCTGGAAATCAACGTACTTGCCGCCGGCCATTGAACTGGTCGGCGTCTTTACCGGGCCCATGTTAGATCTTTACCCTGATGCCCTGCTCTCTACTTCTGGTGACTTGTTACCAGCCCTTCTGCCATCCATTCACTACCGATCACCTGCTTTCGCCGGTCCTCTATCCAAGCATCCGTAGGGTATTAATGCACCATCAGTATTGTACCTACGTCCCTATCATCCTCGTTGTCATAGCCATTGGAAACACATCAATTGGTCTCTATGTCAGTGTTCTCTATTGGTCTGTCATGGTTAGTGGTGTCAATCATAGTACAAGGAACGACATTAGGTCAAATTTTTGGGTATTTGGCATATTCGGAGTTTTTTTTTATTAACATATAAACCTTATTTATTAATAATAAAAAACAAAAGGTTGACTTTGGTGTAGTCTGTGGAAAAAATGAAATGGCCAGGTCATATGTGTGCCTGAGTGTTTGTTCCTCGAGTAGTGCTTTTTTTTTGGTCTCAGCCCTAGCCTCGGTCATATCAACGACCAGGAGCTAGGTCGACGGGGGCTTATGTTTTGCACCTTGTTAGCCTGTAGAGTGCCTCCTATAGGCCTTTTTTTCATTTTATCATAACTTTCACACAGGGTATCTAAATTTGGCAAACAAGATACCGTCGGAAAGATAATTTCGTCTACTTTCCAGTGGTGGAATTTTTTCTATGAAATTTTTTTGTACAAAAATATATAGTCAACAGAAGTCAAAACCCCAGTTTGGACTCAAAGGCTTGTATCTTCGCAACCGTTCATCGGATTTTAGTGATTCCAGCAGCATCAAGAAGGTGATTTAGAGCTTTTTTCATCAGTCTAGACCCCTTGATTGTTTTTCAGCTCTAGGTACTCTTGCATGATATTTTTTCAATTTAGTGCATTTGATCAATAACCTGGTTATTCTGAAGCTTGGGACAAGATTTTTTGATCCGGGTAGCATCACTTCAATTGAACATCATTCTTGGAAGTTTTAATTTGTTGTTGAAGGTTAGCGTCTTTGTGTTTTTTTGGAGAAAGTTCATTTTGGGGCTTGCATATACTCCTTTGGTTATGTTGCACAAGGGTAACTATAAGCAATGTCGAGATGGGATCAGCCACCATCTCTAATCACTTGATCTATTGCCTCATCTGTATGGTATAGTTTCTCATCCAAGTGAAGGTATTCATGAAATTGCTTGGAGTTGCAACAGATACACTATCTTGGAGATCATTGAGATGCAAGTTGATTGTGATGTTTTGAATTCTATTGATCATTGTGCTTTTCCTCAAATCCTTTGGGCTAATCTTTGGAAGATCTATGGAGATTCAGACACTCCACCCTTCCCCGATGGTCAAGATTCAAAATGTCATTCTTCAGATCAGGTACCCCACAATGATATTGTTGTGCAGGAGGTTGATTTCCTTGAATCTTATAAAGAGGTTGACAAGGTTCTTGTTGCCTCTTTTTCACCTACAGTTAAAATAGGAAAGATAATAAAATGTTAGGTCTTTAGAGGCAATGGGAAATTCATACAAGGGCAGGGACTCTGCATCTGTTGCTAAGTCACGAGGAACTCGGTGGGAGAAGCTACCCTAGGAGTATTCGGCATGAAAATTCATCTAAGGGAAAAGTCGGTAGGACTCTCCTATTGTTTGGTCAACTGACTGCTTGATTCATTCCATCTTGAGCAGGTCGCTGAGACCTAGTTTCAGTCACGCCGAACGAGCCTGTAGAGCTATCGCTATAACGGAGAGGGTTCAGTATGACCTCTTACCGCATAGATTTTTCTTGGCCGATAGGCCATTCAATCGCCATTCAGCAAGACTCTAGGCAACTACGACCTTCGGGGAGACCCACAGCGTTCGGGAAAAAGTCCCAATAAAGATTTAATCTCTCTCCGACATGTGATGAGTCTCGGGACAAAAGATGTTTTCGACAAAGGTGAAGGGGCTTCGCCAGGAGGTCTGGCCGAAAGGCCAAGGTCTCGCCGAAGGAAGAGGCGGGCCTTGGTGCAGTCATCTTCAATAGGAGTTTCACCAAAGTCACAAGGAGCCCGGCACAAAAGATGGAGGCCTCAATATCTGGTTTTCGGTGGGAGTCTCACCGATTATGAGTGACTTCGCTGAGATCATCGAATATCGACATAGAATCTCCCCGAAGTGGAGATGTCTTGCTGACAGCAAATGAATGGCCAGTGGATGATGTTGGTTTCGGCGTAGGTCTCAGCAAAGCAGGAGAAGCTGGCCAGGAGATAGGGAGTTTGCTACAAGATAAAGCCATCGGCGGGAGGTCTTACCGACTTGGTAAGATCTCGCTAAAGGCCATAGGGAGCTCGAGCCCGGTGGAGAGGAATGAACTCGGGGTAAACAAATGAAGCTCAACATAGAGTCTCGGCGAATAGAGACGGTCTTTCCAACTACAAGGAGACCTCACAAACATGAAGGGCTCACCAACTAATGACATCGCCAAGAGGTTATGCTGACAACGAGAGGTCCTGGCAGTATAAGGGGTGTTATCGGCAAGAGTTTTTCCGAGCAGTGGAGCCCCAAAATGGAAAAAGCAGTTTCAGCCAAGGAAAGGTTCTCGGTGAAATGTATTGTCGAGACGGAAATGTCACCCTAATTCAAAGAGTCCTCGGTGTAATGAAACTTTCACTGAGATGTCCCAATGATAAGGTGAGGTCTCACTGACAACAGAGGAGCCTTCGGCGTAGCACAAGGAGCTCGAGAAGACTTCTTCCCGACCGGCGTGGGTCTTGTCGAGCGGCGAAGCTTTCAGAACAAAAGGAATTCACCAGGAGGAGGGGAAGTTCTACGTAGTTTCTTGCCAACTCCAGGGAGGTCTCGCTAGGAGTCTTGCTGAAATGAAATGAGGCATATGCTCGCCAAAGCTAAAGTGCCTTCGACACAACCTCTTCCTGAATGTATAGTCTCTAGCCGACAGTGATGGATATACCGAATGAAAAGGTAACTCTTAAGGGCTGTAGAGACACTTGATCGCATCGGCAAGACACTTTCAGTGTCTTGCTGAGATGCAAATCCATTCAAGGGACTTTTGACCAGTTGCAGAGCTGCATGGTTTTCACTTAGCCAATCAAAGAGATCTAAGGGTAAACAATGGCGGTCCAAAGAGCATTGACAAGATGAAGGGCGACATGTATTTGTTGCAGGATCAGAGCATTCATGGTGCGGCCAAAGTAGCTCAACTGGACACGATGGATTGAATAAATGTGGTAGTTGAAGAGTATCTGAAAAGGGTTTCTAGGAGTGGTTTTTCACACCGACACCAACAACAGGGACACGCAGGATCTTCGGCATTAACTCGGCAAAAGATCTAGGGGAAAATCTATCCTGAATCAGGATATTTTTGTAAGCCCTAGGTGGGCTGTTATCAGTTTGTATATAGGGCATTTTTGCCTTTTTGTAAATAGTTCTGATTGCACACTCTGAAGAGTTAGTGATTTTCAATCAATCCTTTCTCAATCAATGTATGTTATCTGTAACTTAGCTGGAATCTTGAATACAACACAGAGTTTACCTTGGAAGTTTGTCTTCATGTTTGTATGATTCTCATCTCTGTATCTTTCTTTTTGAGCTTGCAAGTTTCTAACTATGTTTTCCATAGTACTGTATTCATATCTTAGAATTGTGAAATCAATCTTTCCTTCCTGAGATGCGTATATAGACCACACCTGTTAGAAAGGCAAGCATTAAATCTGAAAGATATTTTTGAGAATAGCAATTAGGCTTTCAAGTGTATGTTTTTATGTGTTCATTTCATGATTTCTCAAACATCTTGGTGTATCACCCTAGTGTAGTCCTTTCATTTTTGTACTCTTTATCCCTTTTCCTTCAAAGAATCAGTAGTTTAGGTGGTACCCAAAGGAAGTCGGCCTTCTCCGGAGGTTCATTTCAATGATAGGTGACTCATAGCCTTGGAATGATCCCATGTTGCTCTAGAATGCTTAGTTTCTTATAAACTTTGCATAGGGTGCAATTCTAGGTGAATAGTTTCTGGCACGCCTGGTGGGACAGGAATTTTAACTACTGGTTTGGTATGCAACCAGTGAATTATCAGGCTTTATAGAAGCCCTTTGGCATACTTGGCGACTCCATAGAGAGGAAGAACTCCAGAAATCCATGCCTTCTATAGTATATGAAAAGAGTTCAAACAAGAAGCAGCTTAGGCCCTTTTGAATACTTGCAGCTGTCACCACCAAGAAGACGAGGCAGAGTTGAGGAAAGGAAAAGAACAACAATCATCTATTCCAGAAGAACTTAGTCCACTCCTCCACCTGTAAGGTCTCTTTTTGTTGCACCAACAAATCCACCTCAAATACCTTCAATGGCCGCTCCAAGGAATCAACCTTTTGTTGCTTTCAACGGAGGGAGTCCCTTGAACTTGGCGCAACATAATGATATTCCAATGGCAACCTTGAAGAGTCTACCGATTTTCACAGGAGAATATCAAACTACTCCCATTGAACATTTGAGAGATGTGCCTTCGTTATGCAGAGTCCACCACATAACCGAAGAAGATGTTGCGGTAAGATTACTAGTTGCTTCGCTAAAAGGAAGAGCTGTGCAGTGGTACAGGAGCCTACCGGTCAGTTCAATTACAACACGGGATGACTTTGGAGAAAAGTTGCACAAGTAGTTCCAAGACAGGTCTGACAACTTGTCTCTACTGGAACAATTGACTACAATTAAGAGGGCTCTGCAAGAATAGATGAACGACTTCAACTTCAGATTTCAAAGAACTTGGGATAGAATCCCTGCAACGGTGAGGCCACCTCCAGAGTATGCATTCTTATACTTTTTGAGAGCTCTGAATAGTGATATAGCTGTCATGATACAGTCAATGGGAGGGGTATCTCTGCTAGATGCCTTTGAAATAGCTATAAGAGCTGAAAACAGCTTGATACAAGCTGGTAAGCTTGATCCCAGGCCATCAATGCCAATATTCTCATAAATTCATGCAAGCATCCCTTTGCAAATACCTCCTTTCACACCTTTACTGGCTATACCAACCCTACCAGTTGTTGTTCCAACCATTGACAAGCAAGAAGGTGCTGCCTCAAGCTCATCAAATGAATTACAAGAGATCAAAAGTCTTTTACAGACTTTTGGTAACAAGTTGGTAAACTTGGAAAAGCAATAGACCTATTCCAGGCCTTATAAACAGCAAAATCAGGCCTCAAGTCCGCCTTTTCAAAGTCAGCAGCAGCAATTCCAAGGGAATAGACAGCAGTATCAGGGCAATTATTAGTGCCCAAGATAGAGTGTGAACACAAGGCCTTTACAGGCCTATGCTCCAGCACTTGTTAGTGTAGTAAGGGACTTGGTTCCCACTCAAAACAATTTAGCGGCTGATTATGAGTGGTGCTACCCTTGTAACCAGCCTCATAATCAAGCCACTTGTTCAAATGGACTCATCAATTAGGCACTTGTGGTGCAGAATACTTTGAGTTCGCAGTAGAGTGCATGCAACGATGCATCCTCACAACAACAGGCTCAGCTTAGTAATGATGCCACCCTACTTAACTGGCGAGGTCAAGAGTTCTGTGGACTGAATGAGGATAGTTCTCCAATTGCATCCACCACTAGGGCAAAGAAGAGGGCATTCGAGCTTGACCAGGCAACTGACAAGGGAAAGGCATTAGCTGTGGAGCCATCTACCTCTCAAGCAATTTGTGGTTCAAAAAGAGATCAACAACCCTCAGATAAGGAGCAGCCACGCTTACAAGCTGATCATACCGGTGCAAAGGTACACAATAAAAATACAATTGTACCTTTTAACATCCTTGATAGCATGAAAAGGACAAATGTAACTATGTCTATGTGGGATTCTTTAGTCATTCCTGGTCAAAAGGATATGTTACAATCAACCCTGTCAAGTTTGAAAATGTCTGATGAATCTGAGCCCCCAATAGGTCAGGTTAGAGTCGTGTTAACAAATGATTCTCAGGGAAATGGTAAGTAGCCTTGCATAGTGAATGAAAAAAGAGTTAAACCACCTCCTTTCTATGTGTCAGTAATTATTGGGGATAAATTAGTCCATAACTATATGGTAGATAGTGGAGCTAGCAGCTCCGTCATGCCAAAACAGATTGCTGACAAACTAGGACTAAAATATCAGCCTTTGGAGAAGGGAGTCATCCAATTGGATGGCACTTCGGTTAACACTTTGGGTATTATCAAGGACTTAAGCCTCATTCTCCATGCTTGTCCAAAATTTTCAGTCCCTCAAGACATATGTATCATAGGCCTTCCACCTTTCTTTTCCTTGTGTTTATCTAGAGACTTTACAGCCAAGATAGGTGGTTATGTATCAGCTGATTGGTCACACATGTTATTTAGAACAAGATATGGGACTAAGGTTACCATCAAGTCTGAAAGGTTGGACAAAGACCACATTGAACCATATAACCAAAGCCCCATCAATGCTATTCCTTCTGCTACAAATATGAATTGTTTTGTTTCCATTGACAACGAACTAGCTGCTGCTCAAGAAATCCAATCAGAAGTTGTTCCTGACATGCTGCTGCATGAATGGGTGGTTGAAAATGTATCGGACAGTCCTGGAGACCTCATTCAAGATGCTGGTATGGGAAACTATGTCATTCTTGAGCATGATACAGAGATTCCAAACTTAGAGAAAGATGTAGATCAGTTGTTACAGCCACTAAATGGACTTTGGGAGATGTTCTTTGATGGTTCTAGGAGTAGAAATGGAGCAGGAGGAGGTGCAATGCCGATATCTCCGTAAGGTGATAAGTACTATGCTACCTTTCGTTTTGCTTTTGCATGCTTCAATAACACTGCTGAGTATGAGGGCCTGGTTCAAGGTCTAGAATGGGCCAGGAAAAGAGGAATAACCCACTTGAAAGCACATGGAGATAGCGAATTAGTTGTTAATCAAGTGAGGGGCCTAAATGTTGCTAAAAATGACACATTAAAGTCCTATAGAAACAGAGTGTGGAACATGCTTGAATATTTTGATGCCTTTAACTTAGTGTCTATCCCAAGAAATCAGAATAAGCATGCTGACAGGCTCGCAGCCATTGGAGCATAGTTTGATATTCCAGATGACATCAAAAAGGAGAAGGTGCAACAATATGTGAAGGTTGTAATCAGACCATCAATTCCTGACAACAACATTCACTAGCAAGTATTTGACAGTGATGAGCAGATCCTTTCCTTCTTGCTCGAAGATCAATTCTCCATGCTGAATCAGGAAAAACTCAAGCAACAGTATGGTGATCAAGTTATACAGCTAAAGACAAACAAATTGCCCAAAGGCCTAGTTACCTTAGAGTTGATTTATAGTACTGATGATCAGCTCAAAAAGGGTAAATCCATCTTACAGATCAAACAAGAACACTATGAAGAGTTGGAGATCTTCAAAGGTAAGCTCCTTAAGATAGGAAAAATCTGTTCACCCGAAGATAAGCAAGCTTTTGTTGCTTTGTGCCAAGAATTTCATGATGTCTTTGCTTGGGAATACTCAGATTTGAAAGGATTTGATCCCCACATTGCTCAACACATGATTGAATTAGAGCCTAATGCCAAGCCAGTAAGGAAAAAACAAAGGCCTTTGAATCCCAAGCTCGAGCCCTTAATGGTCAAAGAGCTGACCAAATTAGTTGACGGGAGTATTTTCTTCCCTATCAAGCACACTTCATGGGTTTCTAATCTTGTACCGGTTAGAAAGAAAAGTGGTGAGATAAGGCTCTATGTAGACTTCAGGGATCTTAACAGATCCTCTCTAAAGGACCACTACCCACTGCCCTCCATGGAATGAATCCTACAGGAGGTTGCTGGTTCTGAAAGGTTTTCATTGCTAGATGGCTTCTTGGGATATAATCAAGTGTTGGTTAAAGAGGAGGATTAGTTTAAGACTGATTTTACAACTAAATGGGGCAACATGGCATACAAAAGGATGCCTTTCGGTTTGACCAATGTTGTTGCCACGTTTCAGAGGGCTATGGACATGGCATTTCAAAGCTTGATCAACAAGATTATACTGATTTACCTAGAGGACATAACAGTGTATTCTAAGAATGCTGATGAGCATCTATTGCATCTTAGGCAAGTGTTTGAGAAATGCAGAGAATTCAGTATCTCTCTCAATCCAAGGAAGAGTATCTTTGCTATCCACGAAGGGAAATTATTAGGACACATAGTGTCAAAGCAAGGAATTACTATTGACCCTAAAAGAGTCAGAGCCATACTTGAGTTGCAACTGCCTAATCATAAGAAGGGCTTACAGAGCTTTCTGGGCCAGATCAACTTTCTAAGAAGATTCATCCCTGATGTTGCAAATCTGTTACAGCCTTTAACAACTATGTTAAAGAAAAATGCAATCTTCAGTTGGACAAAGGATGCCAAGAATAGTTTTGAAAAGGTCAAGGAGGCCTTAGCAGCAAATCCCATGCTGGTAAATCCCAATTTTTCTAAAGATTTTTATTTGTATGCTTATGGCAGCACAAGTAACATTTCTACAATATTGGTTCAACAGAACCAAGAGAATTTAGAACAACCAATAGCCTTTTTCAGTCAAGGATTAGTTGATTATGAACAAAAGTATTCCTTTGTGGAGAGGCATGTTCTTGTGGTGATCAGAAGCCTGAAGAAATTCAAGCCTTTGATCTCTCACAATAAGGTTCATATTTTGGTTGCGCACTCAAGTGTTAAAGAATTCTTATTGAATAAGGATCTAAATGAAAAAAGAGCAGGATGGATTACCAAGGTCATGGAGTATGACATAGACATCAAGATCACCAAACTAGTGAGAGGTAGAGGCCTTTGTGAGCAGCTTGCTTCAGGGTCAAGTAGTGAAAGTAAACTAGAAAAGGATGTTGTGCTTGCCATCAAATGAGCCTCGGAACACTCAGGATGATGTACCTATAGAGACAACCAATTGGGTCCAAGATATGACCCATTTCTTACAGACTAGTGAATGCCCATTAGGATTAAATAGAGCTAAAAGGAGATACTTCAGGTTGTAGTCCATACCATATGTGCTGGTAAATAATGCTCTCTTCAAAAAGGATCTAAGTGGTGTTCTATTAAGATGCATTCATAGTGACCAAATTGAAAAGGTGCTTCATGAGTTTCATGATGGGGCTATAGGAGGTCACTTTGCTCCCAGAACTACTACCTGGAAGGTCATAAGAGCTAGTTACTACTGGCCCATCTTGTTCAAGGATGCGTATACCTGGTCAAGAAAGTGCATCAAATGCACCCTATTTTCAGGAAATGAAAAGTTTCCAGCTATGCCCCTGCATCTGATTCAAGTAGAGTAGCCCTTCATGAGATGGGGCATTGATTTCATCGGTCCAATAAACCCACCTTCCAGTGCTGGTCATAAGTGGGTACTTATAGCCACTGATTATTTTACAAGGTGGACATAAGTGGTTGCGTTGAAAGAAGCAAAAGAGTCTTCAGTCTTGAGCTTCTATGAAGATATAGTCACCAGGTTTGGAGTGCTTGACTCCATCATCTCAGATAATTCCCTTGCATTTGTGGGATTAAAACTGACTGATTGGGCTATTAAGCATGGCATTCATTTGAACACCTCCTCAAACTATTACCCTCAAGGTAATGGTTTGGCTGAAAGCACAAACAAGAACCTCATCAGGATCATCAAAAGAACCATAGAAGACAGCCAAAGGACCTGGCCCGGTAGTTTAAAGAATGCACTTTGGGCAGACAGAGTGACCCCTAAAAGGTCTATTGGTAATTCACCATATATGTATGGCAAGGAGGCGAGATTGCCACTATCTGTGGAGCTTCCAGCTCTAGACATCGTTCATCAGGTGGAAGTGCTTGAAGGGCAGGACCCCATGTTTCTAAGGTATGCAAAGCTCATGGAGCTCAAAGAATCAAGGAACAGGGCAATGAAAACTTTGGAGGATCATCAGCTCCATACAAAGAAGACATTCGACAAAAGGGCTACAATAAAATCTTTTAAAGAGGGAGACCTCGTGCTCAAGTGGGATGTTCTTAAAAGTAGACCAGGCCATCACACCAAGTTCGACAATATGTGGACTGGTCCATTCATTACCATAGGCTGTAAAGAACACAATGCTTATCAACTGGCTACAACAGAAGGAGATTTGCTTCCTATCCCAGTCAATGGGATACACCTTAAACCCTACTTTCGAGCTTGATAAGTGTTTCTCTTGTATATAATAGTGTAGGTTTTATGTTTTCCATAAGTGTTGTTTTAGCACAATATATATTTTCTCTTTTGTTTCCCCTGTCTTGCCATTTTGGCCACCTGTTGTGTCCTATAAATCTCATGAGGTCGGGGCCATATGCAAAAATAACATTTTAATTGTTCTCTGAGCTTTCTAATGACTCCATGCCCAATGGATAAGCCTAGTCACTAGTTCTTATGTTTAGCAGGCAAACATCCTGCAAAGGTCGCTAGAATTGTTGCCTCTTTTTCACCTATAGTTAAAACAGGCAAGATAATCAAATGTCAGGTCTTCAGAGGCAATGGGACATTCATACAAGGGCAGGGACTTTGCATCTGTTGCTAAGTCATGAGGAACTCGATGGGAGAAGCTACCTTGGGAGTATTCAGCATGAAAATTCATCTAAGGGAAAAGTCGGCAGGACTCTCCTATTGTCTGGCCGACTGACTACTTGATTCATTCATTCTTGACCAGGTCACTGAGACCTAGTTTCAATAACGCCGAACGAGCCTGTAGAGCTATCGCTATAACGGAGAGGGTCGGTATGACCTCTTACTGCGTAGATTTTTCTTGGCTGATAGGCCATTCAATCGCCATTCGGCAAGACTCTCGACAACTACGACCTTCGGGGAGACCTACAACGTTTGAGGAGAAGTCCTAGCAAAGATTTAATCTCTCGCCGACGTGTGATGAGTCTCGGGGCGAAAGATGTTTTTGGAAAAGGTGAAGGGGCTTTGCCGGGAGGTCTGGCCGAAAGGCCAGGGTCTCGCCGAAGGAAGAGGTGGGCCTCAGTGCAGTCGTCTTCGACATGAGTTTCGCCAAAGTCACAAGGAACCCGACACAAAAGATGGAGGCCTCGATATCTGGTTTTCGACGGGAGTCTCGCCAATTATGAGTGACTTTGTCGAGATCATCGAATATCGACATAGAGTCTCCCCGAAGTGGAGATGTCTTGCCAACAGCAAATGGATGGGCGGCGGATGATGTTGGTTTCGGTGTAGGTCTCAGCGAAGTAGGAGAAGCTGGCCAGGAGATAGGGAGTTCGCCACAAGATAAAGCCATCGGCAGGAGGTCTTGCCGACTTGGTAAGATTTCGCTGAAGGCCATAGGAAGCTCGAGCCCGGTGGAGAGGAATGAACTCGAGGTAAACAAATGAAGCTCAACATAGAGTCTCGGTGAACAGAGATAGTCTTGCCAACTGCAAGGAGACCTCACAAACATGAAGGGATCGCCAACTAATGACGTCACCCAAAGGTTATGCCGACAACGGGAGGTCTTGGCAGTATAAGGGGTGTTATCGACAAGAGTCTCGCTGAGCAGTGGAGCCCCAAAATGGAAAAAGCAGTTTTGGCCAAGGAAAGGTTCTCAGTGAAATGTCTTGTCGAGACGGAAATGTCACCCCGATTCAAAGAGTCCTTGGTGTAACGAAACTTTTGCTGAGATGTCCCAGTGATAAGGTGAGGTCTCACCAACAACAGAGGAGCCTTCGGTGTAGCACAAGGAGCTCGGGAAGACTTCTTCCTGACCGGTGTGGGTCTTGTCGAGCGGCGAAGCTTTCAGAACAAAAGGAATTTGCTAGGAGGGGAAGTTCTACGTAGTGTCTCACCGGCTGTAGGGGGGTCTCGCTAGGAGTCTTGCTGAAATGAAACGAAGCGTATGCTCGCCAAAGCTGAAGTGCCTTCGGCACAACCTCTTCCCGAATGTATAGTCTCTAGCTGATAGTGATGGATATACCGAATGAAAAGGTAACTCTTAAGGGCTATAGAGACACTTGATTGCATCGGTTGCCAAGATGCAAATCCATTCAAGGGACTTTTGACCAGCTGTAGGGTTGTGTGGTTTTCACTCGGCCAATCAGAGAGATCTAAGGGTAAATCGTGGCGGTCCAAAGAGCGTCGAAAAGATGAAGGGTGACGTGTATCTGTTGCAGGATCAGAGCATTCATGGTGCGGCTGAAGTAGCTCAACTAGACATGATGGATTGAATAATTGTGGTAGTTGAAGAGTATCTGAAAAGGGTTTCTAGGAGCGATTTTTCACACCGACACCAACAACAGGGACACGCAGGATCTTCAACATTAACTCGGCAAAAGATCTAGGAGAAAATCTATCTCGAATCAGGATATTTTTTAAGCCCTAGTTGGGTCGTTATCAGTTTGTATATAGGGAATTTTTGCCTTTTTGTAAATAGTTTTGATTGCACACTCTGAAGAGTTAGTGATTTTCAATCAATCCTTTCTCAGTCAATGTATGTTTTCTGTAACTCAGTTAGAATCTTGAATACAACACAGAGTTTACCTTGGAAGTTTGTCTTCATGTTTGTATGATTCTCATCTCTGTATCTTTCTTTTTGAGTTTGCAAGTTTCTAACTGTGTTTTCCATAGTACTATATTCATATCTTAGAGTTGTGAAAATCAATCTTTCCTTCCTAAGATGTGTATGTAGACCAAACCTGTTAGAAAGGCAAGCATTAAATCTGAAAGATGTTTTTGAGAATAGCAATTAGGCTTTCAAGTGTATGTTTTTCTATGTTCATTTCATGATTTCTCAAACATCTTGGTGTATCACCCTAGTGTAGTCCTTTAATTTTTGTACTCTTTATCCCTTTTCCTTCAAAGAATCAGTAGTTTAGGTGGTACCCAAAGGAATCCAACCTTCTCCGGAGGTTCATTTCAGCGATAGGTGACCCACAGCCTTGGAATGATCCCATGCTGCTCTAGAATGCTCAGTTTCTTATAAACTTTGCACAGGTGCAATTCTAGGTGACAACAGTTCCTTCAAGTGCTTCTTCTTCATCAGAGACAGTTGGTATCCCTTCACAATCAGTGATTCCTTGTCCAAATTCATTGATTGAGGCTTCCACTATCATCATTAATCAAGACACCTTCAGTTTTCCAGACTTGATATCACAGGATGCCTTTGTTTCAAGTATCACTGACTTGGCTACTTCTACAGGTTTGGAAGACATTCTTGAGGGGATATCACTCCTTTATTCAGATATTTCATATCTGAGACTTCTTCCCTGTCACTTCATTCAGGATTTGAGGTTTCTTCAACATTCACCATTGGATTTTCTTCAGTGGTTTTAAGGACACTTCATTCAGGGGGGCTATAAAGTCTCCATCACATCCATCATATCCATCACATCACTATCTTTGGATATTGTTTAACATCAGTTTCTGCATCGTCCTGGTTTTTCACCCTCTTCATTGATTGTGGCGTCTTCAACATCAGGCAAGGAGACACTTGAGTAGAGTTCAAAGACATCATCAACATCCACATTCTTCCTTCCTTCCTTCAATTCCTATCCAGAATGGGAAGCATCCCTACACTTGCACTTGGTTTTGTTTCTTCCGAAAGGGAGACAAGTTGTTTGTCGACATTGGATCTTGTTCTGTCTTCAAATGCTTATCATTTTTGCAAGTGATCTCATCTTCTGGGGGGGGATATATTGTATCTCTTCTTCCTCCCTATGGGAGGGGCTATTGTATTGTATCCATGTGATGGATGGTGTACTTGGGGGGTATTTGGGAGTCCTCCATCCTTCCCATCCTATCTCACATTTTTTTTCCTTTTTCATCTCCTTTTTGGAGAGGGGTTTTCTTCCCACTGGGTTTTCCCCTTTTCTCTGGTTGTGGGAGATTTTCTGCATCTTCATGTACATGGGTACCTAACATGGCCTCGTAGCTGAGACCCATCATCATCATCATCTTGCATAATCATTGCATTTTCCTCCCTAAGTTGAACTTATGGGGGGGTGTTAGTGTAATTAAATTAATTATTACACTAGCATAAGTTAACTTAGGTCATGCGTCATTTAGTCCTAGGTTAGATTTTAATAAATCATTTAATAAATGGGATAATATTCCCTTGTTTGTAGGAGATAAGATTCCTTATAGAAGATGAGTTGTCCTTCTAGAACTTATCTCAACATTTAATAATCATCTAGATAGGGTTCACATGTTGTCACATGTTGTTAGATCATGACACATGGCAACATCTCTTGCATCTTAGGTTTTCATTCTTGCCTATATAATCAGTCAACTTGTTCATTTATATCAATCAATATCAATTAATCATATCAATAGAATCTATTGTGCATGCCTAGTTGCAACACTTTCTTTGTGGTTGATTATCTTTCTTGGCTCAAAGGTCCTCCATTGAAGACTGCAACTTCAGGGACTGTGCATCCATAATCTCAACATTGTTTTCACGGATTGCCTCGTAATATTGTCAGTGATAGGGACAACAAGTTCTCCAAGTATTTTTGGAAAGAGATTTTAGATTGAGTGGTACAATGCTCACTCCAAGCACTAGTTATCATCCGCAAATAGATGGTCAATCAGAGATAGTGAACAAATCTTGTAGCATCTAGACTTGTGGTTGCTTGAGGACAAGAAATCACGAGGAGGGAAAATTGTAATGTCCCCTTGTTAGTAGTAAGTAGTGCAGTGGCATGTCAGCCTATTCTGGATGCCCATAGGCTCGTCAAAGGTAAAATTAGGGTTTCCAACTATTTGGAGGTTTTTGGCATTTTCAAGGATTTGCATGTTGAAGTTTTAGAATTTGGTTTGTGGATTCTTTCTGGGTTTTCAGAGAGCTTTGCAATGATATGACATGCAAATGCAATGGGAAAATTTTTTGAACTTACTATTTTTAGTAAGTTCTATTTCTGGCAATGTTCTAGTTGGCAACAGTTCAGTGTGCTTTCTATTTCAAGCAAACCAATTGGGTATACTTGGTTTTGGCACTTTGAGGTTCATTTTGGTGAAAATGAATTATTTAATTCATTAATGTTTTATTTTTATATTGGCCCCCTTGGCCTAGTGTTAATGACTTAATGTTGTTTTTAAAGGTGGCTCTTGAGGGTGAATGCCTCATTATGAGATAATTAAATATTTTATAATGTTTATAATGCCCCCTTGCTTTGGACACCTAGGAGAGGGTGAATAATTTTTTTTTAAAATTTAAATATTTCCAATTGTGCCTTGGGCATCCCTTTTGAAGGGAAAAGAAGGAATGCGAACGGTCACCTAAAAGTTCTATTTAAGAAGGCTTTTGCTCCAGCATTTGGTATCCAATGGCTTATCTTAACAAAGTGTTGCTGAATTGATTTTAGGCTTCTGGCTTTGAGGAACACATACCCCTTAGTAAGTATTTGGTTTTGTGTTTGAAAGACAACACCTAGTTGAATTGAGACTGCTTCTCATCCAGAGATTGCAGATTGAGCATCATTGTTGCAAGTTTTGAAGTTATTTCTGAATTTTCATGTTGTTGGTTCAAGTATGGTTGTAGGTGATGATGGAACCCTGATTTTTTTTTTGTTCCATCTCGAACCCTTGTTATATTTGGATGTAGGGTTGTTATATGAGGATTTAGGGTTTTATTCATTATAACTGCTTGTAATGTTCTATTTGGTCATTGACTTCTTGTTGCCCATTGCCGATCATTTTAAAAACTCTTATGTCTATCACTGTCTTTAAGTGACCGGTCCCTATCGCCTAGGTTTGAATGTCTAAATCTTATAAGGTTAAGTAAAGGGTCTTTATCCTCTACATTTCGTGACTTAGAATTTTTCGAGCCCATTTTCTCATGTCATCCTAGAGGGTCCCCTCCTTAGAACAACTTAAGTGCAGATGTTTAAAGTTTCCACTTAAGTCCCAACGACCATCATACTTTTATTGCCCATTGTTGATCTTTTAAAAAGTGTATGTCTCAAATCAGTGATGAGTGAAATTTCTTTGTTCTCACTCATCGCGAATAGCCGTCAGAGCTCTTTGAACAATCAACGATGAGCGATGTTCCATGTATTGTTAAGGAATCACTTATCGCTAATGGATTTTGAGCCTTTAGTATTGTAATAGCGATGAGCGATGCCCCAACCTTATGTTCTTATTTTTCCTTGTGTATCATAGATATGTTTTAAGTGCTAAGTTCCACATTAGTGATACGCGATACACATTGTCACTATGTAAATCCTCTTATCGCTAAGTGCTTGCAAATTGTATGAGGAGAATTAGCGATGAACAACAGCCTTATATTTTATCACTCATTGTGGATTCATTTCAAAGTTTAAGTTTGAATTAGCGATGAGTGATGATATTATCTGATAGGTTTCTTTTGCTAATATGATAAGATCTTATGTGCAATGTCTTTTGTACCATTGATTTTCATGCAGGTGTACGTGTCTAATTTTGATTTCTTCACTACATCTCTTGACGCTGATGGGAGCCAAGGTGAAAAGTTTGAATTAGTGATGTGCGATGGAAGGATGAATGTGATCAAAGAACGAGCCACAGATCCAAGGGTTGAGATTTCATCGCGGGGATGTTTCATCGCTGATGAGGTCGATGAAGGACGAGATGTATTCATGATAGGCAATGGTTATTGCTAAAGAAGGCAACGTGGGAGAATTCCGAGGACATAATATAAAGGAAAGTAACAAGATGACTGGAGAACCATTGATGTGGTTTTAAAACAGGATGATCCAATGAACTAAACTTCATCACAACAATAATTTCATCGCTGATTGCACCCTAAAATTTGGGAAAGATCAATAATAAGCGATGAAGTGTATAAGGAAATATTCTCTCTAAAAAACACATTAGTCTTATGTACTTCACCGATATTAATGAAGGAACATGGATTAGGTTGGCGATACATGCTAATTGTCAGATCGCATATGATTAATCAAGATTAAAGAATGTGACAACATTTGAGATAGTATCGTTGTTTTCTAGGAGCAAGTTGCTAATGGTCAAAAAATGATGCTCATGGCCACCTTAGATGAAGTTTTAATTGTTTTAAGATCAACAACCCAAATTCAAATCCGAGTTGTTAACCTATCGACTCGCTCGTGCAAGGAGTTCTTGAATCATTAATTCTACATGCTCCAAATTGTTTATTTAATGCAGGTTGATTGTTGTTCATTTTCACCATCTTTCCAGTTTGAAATGAAAGTAAGCATGGTGTGAAGAAGAGTGAGAGGTTGTTTGTTTTTCCTAAGTTGAATATTCAATGTTCTTGTCCTAAGTAAGTTGGTTTTAAATTAGGTTCTCTAGTCTGGTGATCAATTTTTGTGTTGGGTTGGTTACAATTGTCTGGGTTTGTAGGTGTATCTCCCTATAGCTTTGTCTTGAATTGTTAAATTCTACTTGTTCTAGAGATGGGGAAAACTAGTGATACAATTCAACCTGTTAGAAGGTCTAGCCAATTCAATGTATTTGAGTATCATGAGGATATTACTGAGTAGGAAGCCCAGGCTTCTCCTGAGGTTTCAAAGGATAAAAGGAGGGCTAGAGGTCATAAGAAGAAATCAATTGTGCAGAGTACATACAACTTGAGAAATAAGACCATTCCAGGAGAAATGGTCAAGTTCAAAGGCAAGGAACTGGCCCAACCAGTGAAGAAGGCCAAGAAAAAGATAAAAGTCATAGGGTCTGCCTGGGAAAACACAATTCTCCTATTATGCTCTCTGATACTCCTTTGGATGCTGAAGGTGACACTGACTCAGGATATGGCCAGTACCTTCTTTCTCTGGTGCCATATGGGAGCTCTGACAATGACGTGGTGATGATCCCTCCAATTTCATCAAGGATAAGGAGCGGTCGGGCATTCTCAAATGCCCACGACTCTGACTAGGGTCATCTCCTTATTTTTGTTTTTGGTGACACCATGGTCTTTGCATAGAAGGTATTTGTTTCAATATGTCCATGGTTTGTCTTTTGCTCTTCCATGCTGATGTGGATGTCCTCTGACTGATATGATATGTAATCTTTTTTGTTCAACATAGACACGGTGACAACGACATATGGTATCTTGCACATGTGTTTTATTTTTTGTCCTCCCTTGTTCCCAAAATGATTGCATGAGAACTTCCTGGGGAGTTCTTCGAGGAATTAGTTGAAATTAGGTTTATGAAATGAAATTGACATTGTAATTCAGTTAGATGCCTATTGCTCCCTTGTTTGTTTAGGGGATTTCATGGCTAATTTAGGAGAGTTCAGAATAGGTCAAGGTGAATACTATGCTCTCAAATCAAATAGAATGTAAATGGATACATTAGCAAATATATCAAAAACTAATCTAGGGTGAAGGTTATACTATATGAAGATCTTAAATATGGTTTTACAAAGTAAATATCAACAATGAAAAGAATGTTAGTTTCAAAATATTGCTCTCATGTGTATCTTTCTTCTAAATTATGATGGAAGTTGTTAAGAATAATTTCATTTGTCTTATGTCATTTGCACTGAATGAATGAGCTTGTTTTATGCTTCAGTTCAATGAGTTGATTAAATGTTAAAATGAGACCATTAGTTTGTGAGAAAGGGATATAGGATTTAGTAAGGAAGCAGTATTTTAAAACACAGTGAGTTAGATGTTACAAAGTGACATGCTAATAGTCCATTTATTTCTTATGCTCAATCATAATTGTATTATTGATTGATTGCAAGTTATGACTTCATTTTTCCCTCAGATAGGGCATTGATTGTTTTATTAGTTTATCTCATGGCCAATTGAGCTAGTAATGAACTTGGCCTAGGATTCAAAATGAAGATGAATTCATAACATACTCTAAACTACACTACCCCAAATTTTAGTATATAAACGCATTCCTTGAAACAAATAACACTTTCACCTAAGGTCTACCAAGCCTTTGATGAAGTGAGTTTTTTGAGGAAGTGCATCTATGTGAGGAAATGCTCTTGACTGAATTTGAGATATTATGAGTATGCATAGGATTACTCTACTAGGTCTCATAGAGCCCGAAAAGAAGTGAGGTAATAAGTACTTCACTTAAGTGTTGGCCAATCCTCAACCTTACTGATAATTGAGTTTTGATAGATTCATAGGTAAGGATTGATATTAAGTTTGGTTCTTAAAAAATAACCAACAGGTGAATTTCATCCATAAATCATTGTGTGAATTTAATATCATTCTGGATGTTTGCTATATGTATTCTCATGCTCAAGGCACCCCTTTGTGCAAGTTTCCAACATTTATCAAGTGGCTGATTTTATAGACAAGGTCGACCTCTTTCCCAGGCCGTCCCTTGTCATTGTTGCCTTGGAATTTCTGTTGGGCTTTGGAAGCCATTTTGTAGCTTCTTTTCCATTGTGTTTGGGTTGTTTGGGATATATAATAAATTTGTTTTCAATTTGGAGCGCATTGAAGGTGTTATGTGAGAGATTTGAGCCTTTTGGTGATTGCATAGCTTGCTGGTTTGAACTTCAGTTTACTGGATTTTCATATTAGACCTAGTTATTTCCATTTCATGCTCAGTTTCCTTGGTGTTCCTATTCACATTTGTAATTGGAGATATTGCAAATCATTTGTAGTGAAGTTGGAGCATATTTCATTGATAAATGATTATGCAAGAAGCATATTGTAATTATTGGTTTCAGTAGTACTTAATTAGCCTTTATTTTCCAGCATACTTCATTTTGTATCTTCTACTCCCGTTGAATAAGTGGTTGAGTATTTATATTTCAGTTTTGCTTACTCCCATTGAATAAGTTGTTGAGTTTTTTAATTTAAATAATTGTAATAATCACTCCCGTTGAATAAGTGGTAGAGCTTCATGGTCGGTTATCCGCCTACATTTACATTTCCAACACTTTACTTTCAAAATGGTCGGCTAGCCGCATGTAGCATTGTAATTTCAATTTCAGTTTATTGCTAACGATCCCCTTGTGTCGTATGCTCTCACTTCACCCATCAGGATCTTGGTGATCAGAAAGCTAGGGTTACCTTTCAATTGGTCTAATTATTAGGCTAACCTTAATAGGTGCATTGTTGTTTGGTGAAAAATAAAATAAAAAAAACTAAGGGAGATATTTCACTTATTTTATCATGTGATAGAATTTAACAATGCCTAGCTTGGTTATAAATTATTGTTGAGATGTTTTGTATTATTGAGTTTTTATGAACTAAATATCAATTGACATACGTCAAAAAAAATAAAATTGAATAGGCATTAGGTTGGTCATTATAGCTTTCAAATGCAAATAATATATTTAACTTGTAATGTCTTATTTATGAGGTAAATTAAATTGCATTTAGAAAGTATACAAGGTTTGTATTGCGGGTTTAGTTTAATTTGCATATTACAATTTTGCACATAATTTATAATTCAATTTAGTTAGTGTTTGTTTCTTTGTGTTTATGTCTATTCAGTTGTTTGTTTTATTAACATATTTTTATTTTATGCTTTTAGCTAGAAAGAGTGAGCACCTAATAACCATATACATTATTTATTAAAAAACATAAAACCTTGCACCTTGAGCAAAAGTGTTAGAATTGTCTTATGTCTTTAGATTAAGAACAAAAAAATATAGGTTTTATTTAACTTTGTTTGGATTGCATGTTTAAAAATGCATCTTTAATTGTGTTTGCATTGTGTAAAATGTTAAAAAAAACACATGAATTCAAATTGTAAACAGCAAGTACATTTTCAAACATTTTTTTTTTTGTTTACAAAGAGTTTCCCCTTCTAATCCGAAAATCAACTCTACTGTATATTTGTTTCCTTCTGTGTCACACATGAAAGTGCAAATTAATACACTAAGAAATTTGTAATTATTATATTATCTAAACAGCTGAAGTACTTTTAGTTTAGGTTCTAAACATTTTTTCTCATTAAAATTCACGCCAATGTGCAGGGTTCTATCATCCAGTGCTAGTTTGAAATTAACAAGACATTTTTTTTATCGTCTATTATTCCTTTGTGTGCTGTGAAAGTACAATACTAACGCTTTTCCATTCTAATGCAGGAAACTCTATTCACTACCAGGCCATCCAAGATTCGGATCATTGACAGGCCTTTAAAAAATTGTTGGTTAAGAATGAGTTTCTTTAGCATGATCTAGTAGCTTTCATCCATTGCTTTTCTAAGTTCTACGAGACTGTTGTTTGGTTTATCTATTGTTTTTACAGAGAGCTTCATTCACTTTGTTAAGGGAGGAAAAGTTAGAAAAGAGTCCATCTTACCAAAATAAATAATGCTAGATGTGAAAAATATGTTTTACACTTACGTAATATCTGCTATTATACAAAAAAATGTGCTCAATTGTTTATTTCATACACATAATGTGAAGAAATCGAACGAGGAACAACTCTGCCACGTACGATAGTAGAATCGTTTGTGCTACTCACCATCTCTACTAACATTGCCTTTCAATTATTGTCAAGACTTCATATTTCTGCTTCCATGCCAGTGCTCTGTTGAATTTTGTATCCTCTGTTGATGTTCCGTAGGTACAGAGAATACTTAGAATTACAAATATTTTCTTCTTAAGTTTCAAACAAGATAATTAAATGGTCTGCCATTAAGCATAGGCAAAAAGAACATGAGAATCTATACCCCTTTGTAAGGAACATTTCCCAACTGAATGATTCGTTGTTCCTGATAACTGGATATTGTCAATCATTTTCATTTCTACTCCTGTGAGTTTGGAGGTAAACCACATACATCTGGAAGGCTCTAGGAAAATTCACCACCAGCAATTCAGCGATGGAAAATTCACCATCAACAATTCACTGTGGGAAAATTCACCGCCACCAGCAATTCACCGTCATGGAAAATTTTGCGCAGTGAATTGTCATGGCGGTGAATTGTTGACGGTGAATTTTCTGTCGGTGAATTTGCCATATGCCCATCTGGACATGTTATCTTTAAGTCTTACCAGACAAATCAGCATGTTCAATGATTTGAATTAAAGTGTATCTCTAAGCTGAAAGAACAAGTCAAGCATTGTCATCTCAGAACAACTAGATACCAATGTGCAGAAAATGTCAATTTCATAGGACATCAAAGACTGCAGAAACATTATAGTAAAGCAAACAAGCTAAATTAGAAACCTTGTAGAACTGCAGTAATGGGAGACTAACATACTTTTTAGTCACTCAACCCTATCAACCACATAAAGCCTTTGGCTATCTTGAATAAAGTCTGTATGCAAAATTTGTCCTGCATCTTCTGTTAAAACACAAGTACCGAGAAAACCAAATTGTTGTGCTGCAGAATGAAGCAGATCCTCAATTGTATGAGGAACCCACATGACAAGTCCATCTTTTCTCTTCTCTCTTGGGGTCCATGGATGAAAAGGGAACACAGTGCATGCTTTATGTTTCTTTTCTAAATATTGAGATACATCTGTTCCAAGTTTTTGGAAAGAATTTCCTTCTGAGAGATCAGAATTCTTAAGACATTCAGTGCACAAGGTTGGATCCAAACATGAAACTCTGCCTCCAGGAATTGTTGTTGATGAATGTAATCTTGGACAACCTAATCAAGAAAGCAGATCGTTGGATAGTTTAAAAACAATGGAACTGAACAGAGAAAGATTAGATCCTATATTTCACGTGCAGGAAGAACAATTTTTTTGTAAATATTTGTCTGATTAAGAAAGTTCTAATGTGAGCTACTTCCAACATTTAATGGAACCTGATCCAATAATGTGCTTAAATTTCCCTTCAGAATGCTTCAAAGCTTTCGTCTAATAAATAATATATACCTTTGGTCCTCTCTAAAGCATGTGCTTCTTCTAGAATTTGGATCAAAGGTTTACTCCCGCATCTGCGTCCTTCATCCAGTGGAGTATTTCCCCATCTACTCAAGGATGTAAAAAAATGTGAAATTTTAGTATAATTCAAAATTTCAAGTCAAACAACTTAAAAATAGAAGAAAAAAAAAATGCAGTTATTTTAGCAGCATTTTTCAGGTCTTCTATACACCATATGGTCAACTTCACATTAGCCATAATGCAAGATAAAATTGTTCTAACTAATGCCAAATCAAAAACACTGTACAAGATTATATATGAGTAGTATCCCTTATCTTCCCCAAAGTTATTAGAATTAAATTTCTGGTAACGGAAATACTCGAAGATGGACTTAAAAACCACAAGATGTGCACATGCAAGGATAATTCAAAAAGGACATGAAAACCAACACATACAGAAGCCGATGAGCTATATGCAAAGTAAAGTCGCTGCTTGTTAAGCCAAGTATAATACTTAATAAAATTGCTAGAAAAGAATACACAAAGGATATGTTTCAGGGCCAAAGCTCAGATATGAAAAGAATGTTATTGCCAGTGATATTCCTAAGCAATGAAATCAATCTAATACAATAAAATTTGCAAGTCAAAGAACTTAAAAAATATTTTTCAATGAATGGTGTTTCTTTACTTTTCAAGTATTTCCTTCAAGTTCCTGCAAATGTAAGTTTCTCATGCATTTTATTGCCAAGATGAAAAATACTTAATGCTTAGAACTTAGAAGGAAAATTTCTGATCTTGTGCAGAATCATTATAGTAAACAGATTATTTGATCAAATATGTTTCATTTCTACAGAAGAATCCATGGCTTTAACAATTTGAACACACTTCAAACTTTTCCATAGCGTCCAAGGATAAAACAGCACAAACGAGGAAAGTGCATAAGAGCCGACTAGGGGTAGAAGACACCAGTAGTAAACATTGAAACATGTGACACAGTCCCATTGGTGTGTAAATATAAATTCAGAAAACCTCAATTTAGTGTAGGTATGAAAAAATATAGGTTAGATTACACCGGTAACAAATCTAAGCACTTATGTATAGAGGTGTAGGGCCTCAGTCAGGACCTTAAATCCAAATTCCTTTGTTGGTAAATGGTCAATTTGTAGAAGGTTATGTTATGTTTACATTCGAAGACATATATGCACATAGGATAGAACACAAATTTTGGCCCAAATTATTTTATGATAGAGTATATATGATGCAACTTTATAGATCATGGTATGTATGTAAGATAGCTAACTTAACTTTGGCTTCACCAAAGGTGGCTTCAATCACTTAATCTAAGCGGTCATACTCCTGTAAAATTGTATTTCATTGAGCTTTGTTACAGGGACTGTTAGTAAGCATTTCATTTTGTGTGTCAAGGCATATGGTGCATGTCCACAATTATTTGGAAAATCCCGGAGTAAATGAGCTCTACCTAACAAAAGGCCTTACATATTCTCACATGCTACTATGAAAAGGACATGCAAGATTTTCAAGATCTCATTGACCATTCTAACTACCCTTGCCCATGAAACCAAATTCCTCTAATTTTCATCCTATAAGAACTCAACAAAGCTAAGGAATAAGATAATGGCTCATAAATTCATGTGTGCACGCACGTTTGTGTATACACATGCAAATGCACACACATATATTATATATAGTCAAGTTTTAGCAGAGTACAAGCCATTTCCTTGGCTTTGTTGAGTTCTTGTGGCATCAAAATCAGCTGAATTTCATTTCATGGACAAGGCCAGATGCATATATGTATACACCATAGTTACAAGACTCGGACTCGCCTTGGACTCGGCAAGCCAATTTTTGACTCGGACTCGGACTCGGAGCCCAGACTCGGCGCAGACTCGGCAAAGACTCGGCAAATAGAAAAACCCAAGAAATTCAGAGATTTTTAAGGATTTAACACTTGTTTCACGCAGCCTTTAATAAATAAACCTTAAAGACACAATAACATCATCAAATAGAAATTACTATGATCTCATACACAAACATACATTGATCAAATAAGTATAAACGCAAATTTTAGCTGAAGGAAATAACACATTCAAATATATAAATATTGTCAAATGTATACAAAACTCATGGAATATGAAATCCATGGCATCAAAACAAATATCAAAATTAAAGATATAAGTCTATGGCTCAAAAGAGCTTGCATTACTCATCCCAACATCACGACAAGTCATGCGCTAGTGTCTAAGATAGGTCATAGATGATGATGTAGCCATGATATTTGCTTGCATCTCAATGATTGGTGTGTATATTCAAGTGAGGAATTTATTATTAAAATTTTATTGTAGCCTTCAAGACTGCATGCTTTGTTGTCTAATGTATGGAACAAGATAATCCTTGATTATGGCTTTGACTGCAAAAGATGCAAAGATTTGCAACAGGGGATATGTATTTTGTAGGTTTAATGATCATGATTCATCATTGGCCTATAACATGCTTAGACCTATAGTTTGATGAGGTTTTGGGGGAAACACCCCAACAGGATCGAGGGGTAGTGCCTGTTGTACCCAAAACCAAAATTTTTGCTTCACTAAGGCATTTTGCTTAATTGAGTCTTAATCTTGTTAAAGTGATGTCAGAAGGTCGTTTTTGGGGTTTTCAAATATGGAGTTGGTGTCAGTGTCATGTCAGTCAGTTACTAAAGAGATTCAAGAAAAGTGAAAATCTGAAGGAAAATCGTCAAAATCGTCTCTCTGGAGAAGGAAGCACATTCTCAAATGGGCGCCCTATCTTTTAGGGGCCCAGATCCTGTTTTTAGGGTTTGTCACCTCCAGCAGACATTTGTCCGGTATCACGTCAACTTCGCAGTGAGCTATCAAGTTTGTCAAACGGACCTGTTTTGTTCAAGTTACGGAAGATACAACGCAAAACGAGGCGAAAGCGAGAATTGACTAACACTGGAGAAAAGCGCAGCTTTTCAGAAAGGCGCCCATCTTTTTGAGGTGCCAAATGTAAGTTTTTGGCTAAATGCCACCCAAGATGTTTATCTCACTTTTGTTCGAACTTCGCGATGCATCCGTCAGTGGGTGAATCTGAGTTGCTGAAGTGCCTGAACCTGAGGTCGAACATAGGGTCAAATCTTAGTCAAAACGTCAGAGGAAAAAGCGAAAGAGCACATTTTGAGAAAGGCGCCTAAGTTTTTCAAGCCTTTAATGCTTTCTTTCTGATGATTTCAGATATTCAATGTGTCTGTGTTACGTTCAGCTTTCCGTTGCCTGTCTCCGTCAGATCAGAAGATGTCTCAGCAGCTTGCAGTCGAGGTTTTTATATTATTTTTGTCATTTCCAGAAATGGCCAAGTCTGGAGGAAAAAGAGCAACTTTTCAAAAAGGTGCCCTTATTTTTCACCCCTCAGATGATATTTTCTTGGGAAATGTGCCTTTGCAGCTGTCGTGCAGAATGAGGTCAGCTCCGCAGTGAACTTGAGATCCAATCTTGAAAGTTGATAAATCAAAAGTTATGAAGGATTTTGTTTCTCCCTTCGTATGAAATGCAGAAGTTAAAATTTGACTAAGTCTGAGAAAAAGCGCAGCTTTTCAAAAAGGCGCTTGGATTTTTGAGCCTTCAGATGTCAGTTTTATGACGTATAGTCTCAAGATATCTTTTGATTAGTTTTTGCTCAGCTCTGTGATGCACCTGTTAGCCAGTCAATCGGAGAAGTCAGTCAGCCAGTGTCAGAGGATGAACAGAGGTCCCGGCAGAGGTTTTAGCTTAAATTTTCATGAAATTTGGCTAAGTCTAGAATTCGCCTTAAGAGGTCAAAGTTGGATTTTCGAAAGAGGGTTGAATGGACGCCTTAATTGGAGTTCTGACTACAGTTAGACTAAATGATTTCTGGGTTGTCATCTTCAGTTCGTATATTGGCATGTTGAGTGATCTTTCAGTTTGCATGTCGAGTTAACTAGTTCGCATGTTTAGTTAACTATCTTGCATGTCGAGTTAACTTGATTGCATGTCCACTTAACTGAAGATTATCACTGAATGTCAACTGAAGTCCATATGCATGGCGAATTTGGTTGCAATTGTGAAGATTTTAGTGAAGATGGCGCTTCATTAAGTGTCAACTGAAGTTCTAGAAGGGACGGCATGAATGATGAAGCATAGATTAGTGAAGTATGGCGCATGAAGTTGTTGACTTTAGTTCCAAAAGGGTCGCCATATTTAGATTTTATTGATGAAGCATAAATTAGTGAAGCTACGCACTTTTCAAGGAATAATAACTTTAGTTCCAAAAGGGTTGTTATTTTTAGAATTATATTGAAGCATAAGAGTGAAGTTGGCGCACTTCTTGAAGGCCAACTGAAGTTCCAAAAGGGTCGCTATTTTTAGAATATTCATTGCATGAAGATCGCGAATTTCTTATTTCAATTAAGATTGTTAACTTTAGTTATCTAAAGGGTCGCCTTAGGTCAAATTTGTGAATCCAAAGCAGATATGAAGGATGGCGAACTTGATAAGATTGCTAACTGAAGTCAAAGTCGCATAGAGTGGTTAACTGAAGACTTGAAAGGGAAACCCTAATGCATGGCGCTTTAATTAGCATATCTGAGTTTCAGTTAACTGTGATGAGGTCCAATTAGAAGCCAAGCGCACTTTTCAAGCATTCCTTGCTTAATGCGAATTTTCAAAGATGAAATTCTATATATTTCAGCAATGGCGTCCATTATTTCATCATCTTTAGCTTCGAAGTTCATATTCTTCTTGAGCGACCAGCAAGTTAAAGGTGCTACAGGTGTCCGAATTCAGCGTTCTTCGTAGCAACGAATTCAGATTGTGCAGAGGAAGAAGATTCCAGACTTTATTTTCACTTTGCATGCAGGTTTCATCAAGTTCCAAAAAGAGATTGGCGAATTCTTCAGAAGCAGAACAAGCAAAACTTTCTATCTTCTGTCTTATTTCTTCTATTTCTCATCTTAGGTACTTTCTTCGCATGTCAAAGAAAACGGCAAAATATTCAGAATCTGACCATCTGGGTTCGCATATTTCAGCATCAGCAGCAAAACCCATGTCTTAGATTTTTTCGAGAAAATCGCCCCGTAGCCTTCATTCTGAAGCTCTGTGCTTTTTTCCGAAGATTTCTTTGCATGTGGGCCAAAATCACATCTTTTTGAAAATCGCATCATCTGGGTTTGTTCAGAATTCCGTTGTGCACAAAACCCATGTTCCAGATTTTCTCAAGAAAAATTGCCCTAGAAAGCTCTAAAACCCCTGCAGTTCTCAACTAAAGAATCTTTGCATGTCAAGCTAAACGATGTGTTTTCACAATTCTGACGTTGTGGGTTGTCTTAGAATCATTTTCTGGACAAAACCCATGTCTCAGAATTTTTGGTGAAAATTATCCTCCGATAGGGTATTTTTAGCCTCATTAGGAGCCATTTTAGCTTTCCAGAGAAAGTTGTCAGAATATAGCCGTGTTCACAGTCAACGGGCAAGTTTTTCAGAAGGCAGTTCAACTAGACTAAATTCAAGACCAAATCGGTCTTAATTCATGATTGCATCAGAAGTGTCAAGCTGCAGAAGGAATCCTCGACAAGCTGTGGAAGACCTTAAAATTAACTCCTCATCGGCAATCTTCGATACCCAGAAGAAAATTTTCTCCAGAACGCATCGAATCCATGGGTCCCCAACGAACGGGTTCATTTAATTTTTCCGAATTTTGAACCTTAGGAAATTATTTCCCAAATTTATTCTCGTTCCTCGATCCCCTCTGAGAATTTTGCTCTGACTTGGAAAAAAGTTTATCGGCCCTGCGGAGCTAGCATCTTCTGACTTCACCTCAGGCGACTCATCTATGCTTCAAGAAAAATCTTATCTCTTCAGAGTCTATGCACATTTTCTAGAGGAAGAAAATATTTTGTGCCTTAGAATTTTTTTTTTAAATCATCTCTTTGGAAAATTTTGCCTTGGAAATTTTATTTCATTTGCCAGTGGTAGAAATCTTTTCATCTTCACTTAGAAAATTTTTATTCATGCCTGGCACACTTGATTTCTCACTCACCATTTTGTATTTAACTCCACACTTAGAAAATACTTTCACTTGAAGCTCCAACGCCCTTTAAAAAAAGTTTCATATCACATCATCCTACATTTCATCCTAGGCGCAAATAGCATGAGCAAGAGGATATGCCTAGCATTTTTTTTTTTTTTTCACTTGGCACCATTTTCCAACACTTAGGCATTTTATTCTCTAACGCCTAGCACATTAATTTCACTCACCATCCTCAAACATTTCAACGCCTTAGAAAATATTTCTAACATCTTATAACTCCCTTCAACATAGGCGCATATCACACTTTGAGAGGAAAACGCCTATCATTTGCCTTGTGTTTACCACGCCATGAAGTGTCTTTCACTTTATTTACCACCTTTTACTCCATCCATTTACCTTTTAACTCCTCAACATGGGCGCATTTAGCATAGGGAGGTGGATGAAACACATGCAACGCCACCTTGCCTTCCTTATTTTGTCTTCACTTGCCATGCTTTGGGCGCATTTCTTATGTGGATGAAGGATAACAATGTTTGAATTTGTTGACTCTTTCCTACCTTGAGCGCATTTTTGATGTGGAGGAGGACAAAACATTTCAAATGCCTTGGAGTGACCCTTCATCTCCCACGTTTTGTCCTCACATGCCCTCCTTTGGGCGCATTTTGCCTATAGTGGAGGATGGAAACATTTGACTTGTTTGACCAGCTTCTAACTTAGGCGCATTTGCTACTTGATGGAGGAAAAAAGCCTTTATGTGACTCTTGAACTTCTAGTTTTTGTCTTTACATGGCCCATTTTGGGCGCATTTTGCCCATGGAGGAGGATGAAGTTGTTTGACCCCTTTGACCAGCTTGTTGTTGGGCGCATTTTGAAGGGGGTGGAGGATAAACCTTGACACTTAGAAATTTTCCATGCTATCAACATCCCTTGGGCGCATTTCGGCATAGCAACAGGATGAAAATCATTGACCTGTTTGACTTTCTTAAGATGGGCGCATTTGAGGCCTCTAGGAGGATGAACTTCATATTTAGAAAATTTTTTGAATGCTGCTGGCTTGCATGTGGGCGCATTTTCCATGTGATGAAGGACGAAAAAATTTTCTTGACTTCCAGCCTAATGAGGGCGCATTTAGCTATGTGTGCAGGATGAAATGCTTTGACTTTCTTTGACCACTTGTGCCTTGGGCGCATTTTGCCCCTAGAGAAGGACGAGCTTGACTCTTAGAAAATTTTCATGCCTCCTCACTAGCTGGGCGTATTTTGCCATAGCTGCAGGATTAAAGTTCTAGACTTATAACTTTTTCATCGTTTTTGCCAGCTTCTCATACCCTGCTATTTATAGTAAACCCTCTCATTTTTGCACTTCTGAAGATTGGATCAACTTGAAATTTTGAACGTAGCATCCTCAAAGCTCTATTGTCCTGTCGACACTGCCATTTTTAGCTGACCTGCTATTTTTAGCATGTTTCTGAAGGTGGTTTACTATAAATAGTAACCTCATGTTTCTGATAGCTCCATTGCTCCGATCGAGTTGAAATTTTAATGGGGCGCTCCTCACCACGTGACCTTACTGCCGACACTGACGCATGCAACTGATTTACTATTTTTAGCATGTTTCCAATTTGACTTACTATAAATAGTAAGTGCTCCGTTTGACCTGAAATTTCACCAGCAGATAGCCTGAAGGACCGTTTGAAGATTTTGACTTTTGATGCCTATTTTTAGGCTCCGAAGTTGGAAACCCTAATTTGCATTGCATGCGTATCAAAAGATCTCCGCTTGTCTTCGTTTCTGTGCATTGCGATTAGCTCGTGAATCTGAATTGCTGGGAGGCGGCTACACACCCTAAAATAGCAAGTTCCTTCTGAGTGGGAATCTCCGTTTGTCACACCATCGCGAAGCTCTCAAAACCCATCGGAATCACCGACATGCAAAAGAAACCTCGACATCACCCTAAAATAGCCCTAAGGCTGAATCGAAAGTGATCACCTCGGCCATACACCATCGCGAAGGTCTCGAAAAACCCTGAAGGAATATCCAGACATGCAAAGAAAATCTCTGCATCTGGACCCTGAAATTCGTGCCGGAAGCCGGACTGCTAAAAATAGTAAGTTGTCTGTTTTCGCTCAAATTTTGCACGCGAGCAGCCTGATGTGCTCTGAATGCTGTGTGACTGTCGAAATCTCAAAAATGTTGACAAATTGCCTGTAATCTCACACTTACTAAAAATAGTAAGTACCTCGGAATCTGATAAATTTTTGCTGAGAGCCTGCTGGAAGCACACTGACAACATTGTTAGGTTCAATTTTCAATATATTCACCTCGTTTGACTTCAAATTGGCTGGAAAGACTCAAACCCTAATTTCAGACTTGGCCAAATTTCACTCGTTCAAGTTCAAAGACGGGAACGTCCCCGGAAGGCAGACCATAGACAAGAGACAGACAGAGAGAGAGAAAAGAACCAAAGCCAAAAAGACGAGAATGGAGCAAAAATTAGGGGTCCCCATCTGAATGGGGCGATGTGTGAAAAAAAGGTCACAACACTACTTGCCTGACTTATTATAAATAGTAGGTACCTCTAAATCAATCTGTAAATGTCCACAAAAGCCCAAACTTGAATCAACTGTTGGAGTGATGTTCCCAAACGCTGGATAACTACCTCAAGTGATCCTCTAAACACTTTTTCCAGCCTACAAGGATCTGAATGATAGGCTAACCTCAGACATAACTGTACTGCCTAGGAAGGGGACATTACACTTAGCGAGTCCCGGGTTGAGTCACCCTAGCCAAGTCTAGGGGGCTCAGACTCGGTCGAGTTTGGACGAGTCAGGGATAGACTTGCTGAGTCTACCAGACTTGTTGGACTCATTGAGCAACGAGTTTAAGCGAGTCCCATGGACTCGGCTGACATAGTCAAGTGCAAAAAGAAAAATAAAATAAAAATCAAAGCAATTTTTTTTTTTTTACTTATATCTCCTCCACACCCCTAAAAGCAACTTCAATTCATTTTGTTAGAAAAATAGGAGAAAAGAGAACTGTGAGAAAAAGCAAGAGAGCATACTAGGGAAACCAGCAAGGAGGTAGAAGATAAATCCATCATCATATCGCATTCGGGCAGCTTCATACCAGTAAGGAGGTGCATTGAGAGCTCTTCAACAACGATTGGAAGGAGTTTGCATTTTATTTCAAGCCTAACCTAAGAGGTAAGCTTGTTTTTTTTGTGTTTTTTAAGGAAAAATTTCATTGTTTTTTGAGTTAGCATTTCTTTTTTTAAAACCCTACTTTTCTTTTAAATAAATTTAAAAACCCTACTTGTTATTCCAACAGTCTTCATTTGCAATTCAAACCATATTTTTCACAATGTCTACAACCCTAGTTAGAAAAGACCCTACTTGGAAACATGCTGAAATCTTTCCTGGGCAAAAAAAAGGAGAGGCCAAATGTAAATATTGCAAAACACATATTCATGGAAGCAAAAATAGATTGAAATACCATATTGCACACATACCCGTCCATGATGCAATGGGCTTCCCTCGTGCACCTCGTGAGGTGCAAGTGCAATTAGAAACATTTGAACTGCAAAAAGAAATGAAAAAGAAGCAAAGGGAGGAGTTGGATAGCATTGGTGGTGTTGGAGAGGCTTCTTCCATGCCTCCATACCATCCTAGTGCTCTTGCTTGTGCTAGTGTTGGTGCTACTGGTAGTTCTTTTGCTGCCACTACTGCTAGTTGTAGTGGGAGTGTTAGCATTGGTCCTAGAGTGCATAAATCTAGTAAGGATTTTGTGCCACACACTACTCTTGATTCGCAATTGTCCCTTGAGAGCATGGGTTGCAACAAGGAGGCACATGATGCAGCCAAACAATCAATTGTAGACTTTTGGTACTATTGCACCATTCCCATCCATGTAGCCTAGTAATTCTTCTTTGTTTCATTGTTTTAAAATTTATAGTTTGATAATTGATTCTTAATTTCTTTGTCTCATGAATTTTTATATTTAGAATCTAGATGTATGTTGAATTCAAATTTAAAGTTAAACTCTCCATTTTACAATTGTCAATACTTATCTTATTTAATTAATTTATGACATGTTTTAGGTCTCCTTTTTGGAAAAAAATGGTTGATGCCATAACTATTTGTGGGGCGGGTTCAAAGCCCCTAATGAAGATGAATTATGTTACACCCCGATTGTATAGTTACTATTTACTATTACTGCATAGGATAAAATGGTTGTAATGAGAATTTTGAAGATGAATAAAATATGTTATTCCTTGTTATCAATATGAGTGTTTTCACATTTGATGATTGTCTCATTTAATGTTATTTCAATTGATGTTAGCCTTGGTGAAATATTGCATTTATATAAGGTTATTGAATTGTGATTATTCTAACTTTGGAGATGTTTATGTATACTGCTTCTGTTATGAACATTTGACCGCTATGAGCATGTGTCAGTGGATGCAGGTATATATACCATTCCTCCAGGCGGAGGGGAAGTATCACTCGAGAGAAGATCTTGGTCAGGTAACCGGTAAAGTAGACTATCTGAGCATACACACACACCACCTTGGATTGAGTGAATTGAGTCAGTTTGTGTGGGTTATAGGTAATTCATCCATAGTTTGTATGTTTGCATTAGGAGACTTGTTTACTTCTGCATGAGTTTGCGAGTGATGTTTATCTGTTTGGTTTTTGAGATCTATCTTGTGGTATTACGATCATATGGATAGATGGGATGTAGGTGGAAGTATATTTATATGTATGTACATGCATGTTAGGAGGATCTAATGACACGTATATGCATATGTATAGAGATATCACACGTACACACCTATCAATATGATGGTAATGTAAATGGATGTAAGTGAATCGGATATGGGTATTGTTGACGTGGTTTTTGTGACCGCACCAAACAGCAGAACAAAATAGTCCGAAGGCTATTCCATTCTCTCTTGATCAAAGTATTCCGTGCGCTAAGATTGCGAGAAAGTTCGCACGTTCAACTCCAAGGTTCCTTTAATGCGAATAGACCCAGTTCGGTTGATGTGTATTTGCTGTGTTCTTACGAGGGGACTTACATAATTGTTCAGACTTCTTGCAGTTAGCAGTTGGTATGATTTTGAAGGGGATTTTGCGCGTATGATTTGGCAATGTAGCTTGTTTTCCTAAAGCTAATCGGAAATGTGCCGAAAGTAAAGGGGTATAAGGCCTAAGAAACTTATATTCTATTCTAAATGCAGGATATGTGGAGCTTCGTTTCAATAGACTTCAACCAGATTTCACCTAGCCTCACATCGGACAGCCTCAGTAAAATCGGTGCAATCTTCGAAGGGATAGCAAAAGATGTTCAAATTATAATTTAGCATACATACACCATCAGAACGACGCATATAAGTATACAAATTACAATTGAAGTTAAACTCAAGGTAATGTCCAGTTGACCATGCAAGGCGGACTTATCATCAACAAGCCGCTAGTGGTATGGAATAAAGCGAAGCTATCTCAATAAAACACCACACATCAAAGTAAGCTACTTGCATGAAATTAAGCTACTTGGATACGAAAGGAAGAAGAAACCTTGCTAGCAATTCATGACAAGACGAATTCCACCATCAATGAAAAGATCTATTATCATGAAAAGTATTACACAACAATCTCTTCAAAAGTTTTCAAAGGGAAAACTTTCTTTCTTCTCCACACTATGCTAAGCAAAATGACTACTATACTCTACTATGCAATCTCTCCCATCTCTAGCTCTACTCTGATTCTAATGTTCTAATCTTCTAATGAATTACAAATGAGGGGGACTCCCCCTTTTATAGCTAGCCAAGTCCCAAAAGACGGCTAGGGTTACAATTAATAGAGTGGCCAGAATCGTGCCACCTCAGCCCTAACCCTAAAAACTGCCAGAATAGGGAGTGGTACATTAAATGAATCAAAGATTCCCACTCACTCCCAAAAATAGCAAATGTAATAAATGCTCCATATTCAGTCTTCTAGAAGATCCTCGTCCAGTAGTGTGTTCCCATTTGCCTTCTCTCTGACTGCCAACTCCACGAATCTGCGAAGCACAGCCTCAACCTCATGAACTGAAATCGGTGGAACACAATCTAACTGAAACTCTAACACCGTGACTGAATGCTCATGCCTTGTACAAGATTTTCTCCTTGTACAAGATTTTCTCCAAGCAGTCAAGGAGTCCTGCGTATTCTGGATCAGAGTGGAGAAAGTAGAAGTATTCTCGAAATCATCCTGTACGAAGGTTTTAACATCTGCGAAGAAAGGCACCAGCAAACCCCTCAAATTATCAAAATTAACTTCATCTGGATTCAGCCGCCTAGCAAATATGGCCTCAAAGGTGTTCTGAACTCCATCTATAATGTTGGCCATAGCCTTATGTACTCTGGCTGAATCTGCCTGTGCCGCATCGAAGAAACCACGCCCTGTGATAGCCGAAGAATACCACCTAGAGAAGTCATACCGGTCATTCGCCTGAATGACACCTCCATCAATCAGCAACTACAATGGCACATGCCTCAATACCTCAAGATGCTGGATCAACTTACTCTGATAGATGGAAGCATCGCCCCAAGCATGATCCACCGCATTTATCCGTGTCAAAATAGTAGAGGCCTGCTGAAAGGCAGAAGCAAGGTCCTCCATAAATCTCTCTGTCTCGGCCCGAACTCCTGTGACCCATTTATCTGCCTCTTGTGCCATCCTCCCCAACTCTACTAAGCCGCTGATCGACTCTCTAGGAATATCTGCCGGAGGCTCTATCACTGGTACATCCTGCCCTCGAGAACGAGACAACTGCTGAACATATCCAATCAAGGCCTTGTGTTCTCGTTTCAACTTCTTATATTTTCCTTCCTTCTTGAACAATCTATCCTTGAGGGCAAGGAAGGAGTTATCACACTCCTTAACAATCTGTGCACCAGTAGGGCGTCCCAAGTCTAGAGTGGTGACCACATAGTTCTCAGGAACTGCTTCATTCCGGTCACACTCAACTCGTGGAACAGCAACGTGAAGGGTACGAGAGCCATCCTCCTCAGTGGATATCTTCGAAAATTTCCTTGCCTTCTTCTTCGGTGGAGGTGCACTGATCCTGTTCAAAAACTCCTCCATCTCAACTGCTGGATCAATATCCTCACTAGGGCTTCTTCTCATTCTGTCTTTAAGCCAATCGGGCACCTCATACTGTATATCAAAGGGCTGCTGCTCCTGTGCCTCGACTTCTCTAACTTGTTCAACTTCCTCATCATTCTGGCGAGGCTCATCGTCCTCAAGTGGCTGAGTATCACCTGACACTATATCATCATCATCGTTCATGGCCGCCTCTAATTCCTGCTGAAACTGAGGGTCAGTAATGGTCCCCTCATCATCCTGCTGATCGATCCTAACAGGTACGTTGGCACTCTGGCCAATCGACTCCCTCCGTGGAGGCTGAATATCATCCTGTACTACCGGTACCTGATCCACTACAATCCTCTGATCAGCAAATAAAGACACCTCCTGTATACTTGGAGAACATGTCTCCAAGGGCGTTGCCACTGTGACTCGTGGAGGCTCTGGCTGAGTAGGCTCCTGTCTAACTATTTCCTTCTTCCTGGACTCTGGACCTCGTGTGATCTGTTTCTTTCTGCCAGTGGTGGGCGTCCTGTGATCTCCCATCATATTGTAAGTCAAGGCAATTGACCTACTCTTTAGCCTGTTTACTCGTCTATCAACCCAAGCTCTGGTGAATGTCATAATTGGGATAGAGAGAGTATCCAAATCTGCAACCTCGGGCTCTGACCAATCTATAGGTGGAAGTGGAGTATCCCGAACTGCTACATAATCCGGATGAACAACATCCATATCCTCATTGACCTGGTCCGGAACTGGCACAACCTCACACTCCCTGATCAGAGTAATCGGCAACCGAGAGAACATTCTCTTCCTTACTTCAATCTCATCAACTGCATCAGCCCAATAATCTTCTATGGTGGCCTTATGTTTAAACTCCTCTGACAACACCCATTTGATGTTATGATGCGGGTCATAGTGTTGTCGACTAGTGTGGTATGAGAAATGATAAAATTGAAGCTCACTTTCAGCTTCTCTAGCTGCCTGTATCGAAGGACATACCTCATCCGAGTTGCCCATAACAATTGGAAACTCTATCCCTCCTTTCTTTTTCTTCTTTTGAATTTTGTCGAAGGCTAGCAACTGTCTGGATATCTCTAGCATTATTATTCTATCTGTCGGGTACTTAGGCAGCCTATATGGGTATGAGGAAAAACCTTGCAGCCTAATGTATGAAAATCTCAGAAACTGTGTAAACCAGCACCCATACCTTTCAATTAGCTCCTGGGCATCTCTAGAGATTCTGTGATGTAACCGCTCTTGAAGCAGCCTCGTGATGTACATAGTGAATGAATCGTTGACACGTTTGTAGGAGGTTGTGCTTGACAGGTGCAACTGTGTACACGCCTCATGGATTTTGAACTGATGAGAGCCGCATCCCACAGGTTCTTTGTAAGAAATCCCCCAGTATCTCGTCATCCGTGCCAACATATAAATGAGATAGGAGCTCATATAAAATGTCTTCGTTCTCCTCAAGCTCAGGAGCTGCTCATGTATATTATCGCTGATCATCTCAGCCCAATTGACATAGTCTTTGCCTTCTAGCACCAGGTTGATGTAATAAAACATCCAAGGCTCAAAAATGTAGGACTGTGGGCAACCACCAACCCTGCTCAGCATCATGATGAGATCACAGTATTCTTGTTTCAGGTCCTCCGCTATGATCTGTTTTGGCAACTTCGCACGAGATGGCTTAGGAGTGCTCATCCAGTGGGTGTTAATTGTATCCATGCATCTCTCGAAAGCTGAAGCATACATCCGCTCCGCTCGCTCCCTGGATTTGTAAATCATGTTTCTGTGTACCGAGATCCCAAAAGCTTCACCAATGGCTGCCGGAGTAAGGTTGGCAAGCACTTGGCCATCAGGTGACATGATCGACCGGTGTTCCTTCTCATAGCAATTAGCGCACTCCATTATCAGCTCTGAGCACTGAATGGCTGGCGGAAAACCAGCATCTGCATATAATCCACTCCGCACGATGTTGTGCGAAGTGGCTGAAGCCCGATGACTTCCAATTCCAAACAGCTTGTTCTTGAAGGTCTCCAGGTTGACAGAGCCCAAATTGGTGTCGGTCAACTTGCCCAGCTTTGAAATAAACTTCGACTCTGGCATGAACGTTTTACTCAGCTTCTTGATCACAGCTTGTCTTGAGGCACCATTGTCCTTTCCATTTGTCCTCGCTTCAGCCATCTCAGCTTCTTTTCTTGAATAAGTTCAAATTCCAACACTTAGAACAGATTTCTAAGTGGACCTTGATGACTTTACTTCACTATCAGCAATTAGCAATCAGCAAGTTCGTGCCTTTTAAGTTCTCAACGATTCAACTCACTACAAGGCGTCCTCTCTTTCAACTGGCAACACAAGCTTTCAGCAACAGCAATGAATTAAGCTTCACCAGCAAAGTCGTACCTCTCAACACAAGCTTTCAGCAACTTCAAACTCTCCAACCAGCAAGTGCGTCCTCTTTGCTAATGCACTTCTCAGCAACTCAAGGCGTCTTCCTCTCAACTCTCAGCACAAGCAAACTCAAGGCGTATCTCTCTCAGCAACTTCTACTCAGCAAAAATTTTGAACTCCTTCAAGCTTCAGCAACTCACTGCAATGCTTCACTCTCAGAGCAAGTTCGACTTCCTCAGCTGTGAAAACAACTAAGAAACTTGTTCATTTTATAGCTAGAATTCGAATTCTAGAAGAAGTTAATTTTAGCCAGTGCCATTAAACTCCACTACTCCACTTCAAGAATTCGAATTTTCCCTCTCTGGTGTTTCTGACACTTGTCTCCAGTCGTCGGGAATATTATTCTTCTAGAAACTTGACTTTGACTGGCGTTTTTGAATTCATTTTTGAAAATTTAATTTAATTCATCTTTTTGAATCCACCAGCCGGAGCTCTGTCACTTGAAATCGAATTCAACTCCTCCTGTGCTCTGAAAAATTCATCTTTGAAGAATTCAATCAAAATTATTTAGGCAACTGACTTCAGATTCATCGTTCGAAGAAAATTCATCTTGAAAACACATTTTATTCACCTTGCCTTAGAAAATTTTAAATTTTCCCTTAGGAAAATTCACAATTTGAGCACTGATTAAATTCTTCACTAAAAGAGTGTTGGCGAAGTTCAGAAGACTTGGAAATCCATCATTCATCACGAATGTCCAGTACCCAGAAGAAAATTTTCGTCAGAATGTCTCGAATTCATGGGTACCCAACGAACGGGTTCATTTAATTTTTCAATTTTGAACCTTAGGAAAATATTATTTTCATCATTTTAAATTCATTCTTCGCCTGTGATCACTCTGCGTTGCTCCAATTTGGAAAACTTTGAATTCATCCTGCATTCCTGACTTCTTCACTGAGAAAATTGCTCGTGCCTCGGAAAATTTCACCACCCCGAGGATCTAGGCGTATTTTCAAGAAGAAAATAATTTGCCTTAGAAAAATATTTTAGATCACCTCTTGCATTTCTTGAAAAATTTCCCTTAGAAAATATTTTGATCATCTGCCAGCGAGAGAAGTATCATCTTCTTCATAAAAAAAATAAATTTATTCGTCAAGCACACTTTTATTTCTTACTTCACTTGCATTTCACACTCCTTTGGCAAATTTTCTCACACTTAGAAAATATTCTATTTTGTTTTACTTGAGGCGCCTAGCACTTAAGGAAAAATCACGCCTTAGCAATTTTGTTTTCACACTTCACACTTCACACTTGAAAATATTCATTTAAAAACCCAACGCCTAGGCAACTTCTCCAACCCTTAGAAAATATTTCACTTTTACTTGAGGCGCCTAGCACTTGCCATTTTATTTCCACCACCTTCAAATATTTTCCAACACACACCACGCCTTTAGAAAATTTTCTAACACTTCACCACCTTAAGCGTACATCATACTTGAAGAAAATCACGCCTTCAACATGCCTTAGAAAATATTTTAACACCTTATGACTCCCATCTCCCTAGGCGTATATAGCATTTGAAGAGGAACTTTAAAATCACGCCTAGGCAACACCTTGCAACACTCTCCACCCTTGGCGCACCTAGCATTTACCCTGTGTTCACCACGCCTTGGAGCATCTTTCGCCTTATTTACCACTTGCACTTACTTTTTACACCTAAACATGGGCGCATTTCTATGTGTGTGAAGGATGACCTTTCAACTTCCCATTTTTGTCTTCATATGAGCTCATTTGGGCACATTTAGGAGGGTGAGGAGGACGAGTTTGCAAGCTGGGCGTATTTTGCATGTGATGAAGGATAAAAAACGTTGACTTGTTGACTCTCTTCAAACTTTGGGCGCATTCTACCCTTGCTGGTGGATGAACTTTCTCCAACATTCTTGGGTGACTCTTCACCTTCCATTTTTTGTCTTCACATGGCCTAGTTTGGGCGCATTTTGATGCATGAGGGGAATTAAAATGTTTGACTTTCCTTTGACCATTTTGCCTTTGGGCGCATTTAGAGGGGTGAGGCGGATTTATTTCATGCCTTAGAAAAATATTTCAACCTCTTGAGCTTTCCTTCTTCTTTTGGGCGCATTTGGACCCCTGAGCAGGACGAAGATTGTATCTTTCTTTGACTTCTGGTGCCTTGGGCGCATTTTGACCCTTGAGCAGGATGAACGCCATACTTAGAATTTTTTTATGCCTCCTTACTAGCTGGGCGCATTTTGCTAAGCCTGTTGGACGAAGTCCCAGACTTAGACAAATTTTCTTGTTCTCTGCCAGTATTTCATAACCTGCTATTTATAGTAAGTTCTCTGAATTTGCACTTCTGAAGCTCAGATCAACTTGAAATTTTGAACGTAGCATCCTCATAGCTTCATTGTCCTGTCTGCACTGCCATTTTTAGCTAACCTGCTATTTTTAGCCTGTTTCTGAAGGTGGTTTACTATAAATAGTAACCTCATGTTTTTGATAGCTCCCATGCTCCGATCGAGTTGAAATTTGAATGAGGCATTCCTCACCACGCGGGCCTATGGCGGCGCTGGATTTACTATTTTTAGCCAGCTTCCAAATTGACTTTACTATAAATAGTAAGTGCTCCGTTTATTTCAATTTCACCGAGATAGCCTCAAGGACTGATCGCGGTGGTTTACTCGTTTTCGAAAATTTTGACTTTTACGTCTATTTTTAGGCCGAAGCTGGAAACCCTAATTCGCATGCATACCAATTGATATCCTTTTGCCTTTGTTTCGCAACACTGCGATCAGCTCGTGAATCGAACTGCTGGGAGGCAGCTGCCGGACACACCTAAAAAAATAGCAAGTTCCTTCTGAGTGAGAATCTTCGTTTGCATTCACACCATCGCGAAGCTCTCGAAAAACCCATCAGGAATCACCCGACATGCAAAAGAAACCTCGACATGCAAACCCTAAAAATAGCCTTGGAAGGTGAATCCTGAAAGTAGTCATCTCGTCTTGCATGTTATATCATCACAAAGGTCTCGAAAAACCCAGAAGAAATATCCGACATGCAAAGAAAAACTGCATCGACCTCAAATTTGTGCCGGAAGTCGGACTGCTAAAAATAGTAAGTTGCCTTTTTTGCTCAAATTTTGCACGCGAGTGCCGATACAGCTCTGAATGTCGTGTGATTGTTGGAATCTCAAAATAGCTGACAAATTGCCCATAATTTCACACTTACTAAAAATAGTAAGTACCTTGGAATTCATGAAAACTTGTCGGGATGCCTCACGACAACAACGTTAAGTTCAATTTTCAATTTACTCACTTTACTTGACCTTGGACTGACCAGAAACGATGAAACCCTAATTTTAGACTTGGTCAGTTTCACACTTAAATTCACTGACGGGCGCAACCCCTCGAAAGGCGGACATCAGAAAAGAGAGAGCAGGAGAGAGAGAAGAAAAAACCCAAGCCAAAAGACCGGAATGGAGCAAAAATTTAGGGGGTCCCCATCTGAATGGGGCGATGTGTGAAAAGCTCACAACAGGTATATATATGTATGTATAGTATATACGCGTATCCATAGGGATATGCATATTGATACAAGCATACGTTGGCAAATGGATATGCTCATATGGATGCATCGATATGGTATACCTATACATACGTGTACATAGAGGTATACACAGGTATATATATGTATATATGCACACATCTTATATAATGTGGATATTAATAATATTATTATTATTGCCTTACGAATATATATATATATCGGATGTATGCTGTCTGGCTCACAATATATATATTTGATAAATATATATATGTATATAATATATATATAGATATATATTAAATATTATATATATATTATAGTTATATTACTATACATATATATATATATTTATACTAAGGTATTTAAATATATATATATATATACATTTTATATACAAACTATCTATATATATAATCTAAATATATATAATTCATATAGTTTAAAACATTGGAAATCGAATTGTTTCTGATTTAATAAGTGAGTCAATTTTATGAAGACTTCAATTCACGCATTTAAACTTTGGCTTAAATATGTCGATATAGTTAATATGATGAAATTCGAACTTTGAAACAAACACGGCTCTAAGGAAAATCGTGCAACACCTACTCAGAAATACATAGGGATAAATCAATGAAATGTGTCTAAATCTTTATGGCTTTTGACCAAGTCAAAATCTGAAGCTTGACTTAAATCAATGTAGTAAATGATTTTATTGACTCAACCCAAAAAATAGTCGATACTGGGTATGTGTTAAGGAAATATGATTGACTTCTTCTCAGCATATGGAAATCCCGCCATCTCACAAAATTGGTGCCACCTCTATTACCATTTTCCTGTAGGTGTTGATTTACAAATTTCTCCATGTGCATTTGAAATAGTCTTTCTATATGCTGGCAATTGTGATGCAATGCTAGGAGGATCACAACTCACGACAACCAATTTGAGATTAAGGCATACAACTACTTGTAGTTTCCTCAAAACACATTTGACATCACCAAAACAATGAACTCAAACTCAAACTTGTAGATTCCTAAGCTTGTCAATTTGGACACTCAACACCAAAATGATAACTCATACTTCCAACATGACTCCAATGCCATTCAAGACACTCAACAGATGTAAATATGTCAAAAACAACAAACTTCATCAGTAGATCCCTGCATTAATGAATCAATACTCTAAACCCTTACTATTCCAACTCCTTGTTTCATGAGGGTTTGTTGAAAATACATACCCCAAGTCCATTTTCCCCCTTCTAATGCCACAAATATGTGTTATTATACCTAAACAAACATATTATACTCTTTTCCATCCTTTGTTCATGATAATTCATCAATCACCAATAAAAAAAAACCTCATTTTCCATTCCTAAATATCACTGTGAACAGGCTGCCCTGTCTAATTAGTCAATAAACAAAAGATTCAAACCTATGACATCACCAAACCCTGATTAGAGAAGGCTCACAATACCTTTAAACTCCTGTTATAAACAATGAGAATCAAGAAAACTTCACTCACCATATTCAAATTCCTCAAAACAACTCTGTACACAGTCACTTTTCCAGATTTTGCCCAAAATACAGACCTAGGGCTTCATGATTTCATATGCTAACCACCATAATTCGGTCTAAGTATTTAGAACATGAAATAATGTGCTAATATAAACCTTCTCACCAAAAATCAAGAATTTCCACCGTACAAATAAAAAAAAACACATTTTTTTTTGTATACAAACCCCAAAAACCCTATGTTCAAGACAGTTTTTAGAAATGGGATTGTTTGACCCTTTAAATGGAATTATAAAAATTACTGGTAAGAAGAAAGTTTTTCCATGACATCAAGACCTTTTCATCCATCCAGGTTTCAGGTCCGTACAAGTCCGTACTAACATGTTTTCTGACTGCAATTTCTGGAAAACGTTTTCTGGACTGGCTGTCTTCACCAAAAAAACAATAACTTTCACATTTCTCAATGAAATTAAATGAAACAAAAGCCAAAATAAATTAGATTCAACATTCTTTCAATCCCATGTGATCTTAGGCCATGAAATGGGCCGTACGAACCGTACCATGCATCAGAACAGAAGGAAGTGGAAAAATAGTGAAAATATGATTTCTTCATTACAAATCTTCAATTTTTTCTTCCACCACCCTTACAAACGACTCACAATGCCTTGTTAAAGGCTCTCCAACTTCTCTAACTTCCTAAACTATTCAACTAACTTCTATGACCCTTCAACTTCCATTATTTTTCAAGTTTTTACATTGTGACAACTTTTTTTTGCACTTTTTGACAACTTTTTTCAATATGGAACAACTTTGAACATTATTTGACAAATGACTTAAAATATAACTTCCTAAGACTCAAACAACTCTAAAATGGTTTGATAAACCTTATTTGCAATGATTTATGGCTTTGATTGTGTGAGAATTTTTGTCACACAATCAAAGCCAGAAATCATTGCAAAGAATATTATGGATTGTGGAAACTTGATATCATTAATTGATAAACCTTATTAAATGAACCCCTAGCACTATTTAAACATTTATTACATTTTGGCCTCATGGAGGCAAGAAATCAAACAGGTGCTCCTGCACCAAATTGAAAATTGATTCATCATGTTTTTGTGCTGAGTACAGGCTAGTTGGCACCACCTCCAGGTTGAATAATTCAAAATGGCAATGGTGTCAATTTACATGCCATGGCTGTAGGGAGTTTAGAGAGCTGGGTTCTCTATAAATAGTTGCCCAACTCTCTTGTATCGTATCACCATTGTCTTGTCTTTTGTGTTATCTCATTCCTCATATTCGAATTACTTGATGCATTATCTGTGTATCATTCTTACCATTTTGAGAGTGATTGTTATTTGCCACCATCATTCATTTCTATGCGATCATTGAGGGAGGCGTATCATACCAAAAGAATATGCTTTGCGGGTTATTACTTCTGAGTTTTAACCAGTTCATTATATCTGATTTTTGAGTGTGAAAAGAGTGGAATTGTTGATGCGGTTTTTGTGACCATACCAAACAGCCGAAGAACAAAATAGTTTGGGGGCTACTCCGTTCTCTCTTGATCAAAGTATTCCATGCGCTAAGATTGCGAGAAAGTTCGCATGTTCAACTCCAAGGTTCCTTAAGTGCGAATAGACCCAGATTGGTTGATGTGTTTTGCTGTGTTCGTACGAGGGGACTTACGTAGTTGTTCAGATTTCTCACAGTTAGCAGCTGGTATGTAGTTTGAAGGGGATTCTTACGTATATGATTTGGCAATGTGGTTCCTTTCCTAAAACTAATCAGAAAATGCGGAAAGTAAAGGAGGAAAGGGGGCCTAAGAAATTTATATCCTATTCTAAATGCAAGATATGTGGAGCTTCATTTCAATAGACTTCAACCGGATTTCACCTAGCCTCCGTTGGACAGCCTCAGCAAAATCGGTGCAATCTTCAAGGGAAATAGCAAAAGATGTTCAAGTTATGACTTAACATGCATACACCATCACAACGACGCATATAAGCATATAAATCACAACCGAAGTTAAACTCAATGTAATATCCAGTTGACCACACAAGGCAGACTTATCATCAACAAGCCGCTAGTGGTATGGAATAAAGCAAAGCTATCTCAATAAAACACCACACACCTAAGTAAGCTACTTGCATGAATTTAATCTACTTGGATAAGAAAGGAAGAAGAAACCTTGCTAGCATTTCATGACAAGACGAATTCCATCATCAATGAAAAGATCTATTATCATAAAATGTGTTACACAACAATCTCCTCCAAAGTTTTCAAAGGGAAAACTTTCTTTCTTCTCCAAATGATGCAAAAATGCTCTATAATGCTACACTATCTAGCTCTCTCAATGTCTACTATTCCAATGTCTAATCTAATTCTAATCTGATAATACAAATGAGGGGGACTCCCCCTTTTATAGCTAGCCTAGTCCCAAAGGACGGCTAGGGTTACAATCAATAGAGTGGCCAGAATCGTGCCACCTCAGCCCTAACCCTAAAAACTGCCAGAATAGGGAGTGGTACATTAAATGAATCAAATATTCCACTCAATTCCCCAAAATAGCAAATGCAATAAATGCTCCATATTCAATCTTCTAGAAGATCTTCGTCCAGTAGTGTGTTCCCATTGGCCTTCTCTCTGACTGCCAACTCAACAAATCTGCTAAGTACGGCCTCAACCTCATGAACTGAAATAGGCGGAACACAATCCAACTGAAACTCTAACACCGTGACTGAATGCTCGTGCCTCGTACAAGATTTTCTCCAAGCAGCTAAGGAGTCCTGCGTGTTCTGGATCAAAGTGGAGAATGTAGAAGTATTCTCGAAATCGTCTTGTACAAAGGTCTTAACATCTGCGAAGAAGGGAACCAGCAAACCCCTCAAATTATCAAAAATTATCTCATCTGGACTCAGCCGCCTAGCAAATATGGCCTCGAAAGTGTTCTGAACTCCATCTATGATGTTGGCCATAGCCCTGTGTACCCTGGCTGAATCCGCCTATGCTGCATCGAAGAAGCCACGCCCTGTGATAGCCGAAGAATACCGCCGAGAGAAATCATATCGGTCATTCGCCTGAATGACACCTCCATCAATCAGCAACTGCAATGGCACATGCCTTAACACCTCAAGACGCTGGATCACCTTACTCTGATAGATAGAGGCATCGCCCCAAGCATGATCCACCGCATCCATCCGTGCCAAAATAGTAGAAGCCTGTTGAAAGGCAAAGGCAAGGTCCTCCATAAATTTCTTTGTCTTAGTACGAACTCCTGTGACCCATTTGTCTGCCTCCTGTGCCATCCTCCCCAACTCTACTAAGCCGCTGATCGACTCTCTAGGAATATCTGCTGGAGACTCTATCACTGGTACATCCTGCCCTCGAGAACGAGACAACTGCTGAACATATCCAATTAACGCCTTGTGTTCTCGTTTCAACTTCTTGTATTTTCCTTCTTTCTTGAACAACCTATCCTTGAGGGCGAGGAAGGAGTTATCACACTCCTCAACACCAACAGCACCAAGGCCCCAAATCCGTGAGTGGTGACCACATAGTTTTCGTGAACCGCTTCATTCGTCATTACTCCTCGACTGCGTGGACAAAGAACGTGAAGGGTGCGAGAGCCATCCTCATCTGTGGAGATTTTCGAAAATTTTCTTGCCTTCTTCTTCGGCGGAGGAGCACTGATCCGGTTCAAAAACTCTTCCATCTCAACCGCTGGATCAATTTCCTCGCTCGGGCTTCTTCGCATTCTGTCTCTAAGCCAATCAGGCACCTCATATAGTATATCGAAAGGCCGCTGCTCCTGTGCCTCGACTTCTCTAACCTGTTCCACTTCTTCCTCATTCTGGCGAGGCTCATCGCCCTCAAGTGGCTGAGTGTCACCTGACACTATATCATCATCATCGCATCGCTCATGGTCACTTTAACTCTCGCTGAAACCGAGGGTCAAGAATAATCCTCATCATCGTGGCCGATCAATCCCGATGGTACATTGGCACTCGCTAATCGACTCCGCGGAGGCCGATATCATCCCCTCAGATCACCTGCATTCGATTCACCGCAATCTTCCGACGCCAAATAAAGACACCTCTCGTGATGCTTGGAGAACGGTTCCAAGCGGTACCGCCAACGGTGATTCGTGGAGGTTCCGCCGAATCCATTTCTCTTTTCTTTTCCTCGACTCCTCGACCCTTGCACTTTCTTTCTTCCTGTGGTGGGCATCCTGTGATCTCCCATCATGTTGTAAGTCAAGGCAATTGACCTACTCTTCAATCTGTTCACTCTCCTGTCAACCCATGCCCTGGTGAATGTCATAACCGGGATAGAAAGAGTATCTAAATCTGCAACCTCGGGCTCTGACCAATCTATAGGCGGAAGTGGAGTATCCCGAACAGCTGCATAGTCTGGATGAACAACATCCATATCCTCATTAACCTGGTCCGGAATTGGAACTACCTCACACTCCCTGATCAGAGTAATCGGCAACCTAGAGAACATTCTTTTCCTCACTTCAATCTCATCAACTGCATTGGCCCAATAATCTTCTATGGTGGCCTTATGTTTGAACTCCTCCGACAGAACCCAATTGATGTTATGGTGCGGGTCATAGTGCTGTTGGCTTGTATGATATGAAAAGTGATAAAACTGAAGCTCACTCTTAGCTTCCCTAGCTGCCTGTATCGAAGGACACACCTCATCCGAATTGCCCATCACAATTGGAAACTCTATCCCCCCTTTCTTCTTCTTCTTTTGGATTTTGTCAAAGGCAAGCAATTGTCTAGATACCTCTAGCATTATTATTCTATCTGTTGGGTACTTAGGCAGCCTATACGGGTATGAAGAAAATCCTTGCAGCCTAATGTGTGAAAATCTTGGAAACTGTATAAACCAGCACCCATACCTTTCGATCAGCTCTTGGGCATCCCTAGAGATTCTGTGGTGTAACCTCTCCTGAAGCAGCCTCGTGATGTACATGGTGAATGAATCGTTGACACGTTTATAATAGGTTGTGCTTGAAAGGTGCAACTGTGTACACGCCTCATGGATTTTGAACTGGTGGGAGCCACAACCGACGGGTTCCTTGTAAGAAATCTCCCTGTACCTCGTCATCCGTGCCAACATATAAATAAGGTAGGAGCTCATGAAAAACATTTTAGTCCTCCGCAAGCTCAGGAGCTGCTCATGTATATTATAGCTGATCATCTCAGCCCAATTGACATAATCCCTGCCCTCTAGCACCAGGTTGATGTAATAAAACATCCAAGGCTCGAAAATATAAGACTGTGGGCAACCACCAACTCTGCTCAGCATCATGATAAGATCACAGTACTCTTGTTTCAGGTCCTCCGCTATGATCTGCTTTGGCAACTTCGCACGAGATGGCTTCGGAGTGCTCATCCAGTGAGTGTTAATTGTATCCATGCATCGTTCAAAAGCAGAAGCGTACATCCGCTCCGCTCGCTCCCTGGACTTGTAAATCATGTTCCTATGTACCGGGATCCCGAAAGCCTCACCAATGGCTGCCGGAGTAAGATTGGCAAGCACTTGGCCATCTGGTGACATGATCGACCGGCGTTCCTTCTCGTAGCAATTAGCGCACTCCATTATAAGCTCTGAGTACTGAATGGCTGGCGGAAAACCAGCAGCTGCATATAATCCACTTCGGACGATGTTGTGCGAAGTAGCTGAAGCCCGATGACTTCCAATTCCAAACAGCCTGTTCTTGAAGGTCTCCAGGTTGACAGAGCCCAGGTTAGTATCCGTCAACTTGCCCAGCTTTGAAATGAACTTCGACTCCGGCATGAATGTTTTGCTGAGCTTCTTGATCATAGCCTGTCTGGAGGCACCATTGTCCTTTCCGGTTGTCCTCGCTTCAGCCATCTGCAACATAACAATCATTCATCAGCAATTAAATTTAATAAAATGATACATGATATAGGGGCTGCAGTCGAATTCTAGAAGCTGCAATAACTCTCGTGTTTGCAAACCTCAGCTTCTTCTCTTGAATAAACTCGAATTCCAACACTTAGAACAGATTTCTAAGTGGGCTCTAATGACTGTACTTCACAATCCTCAATCAGCAATTTGAATGACTTTGTATCAGCAATTAGCAAACAGCAAACTAGCAAGTTCGTACTTCTAAGTTCTCAGCTATTTTACTCATTACAAGGCGTCCCTCAAATGGCAACTTCAACTTACTTAACAAATCAGATTTCAGCCTCAACACTAGCAAGGCCGTACCTCTTCTACTTCAGCAATGGCGTACCTCCTCCAACCAGCAAGTACTTCTCAGCAACTTAAGGCGTACTTCTCCCAGCAACAAATTTAATCAACTCTCAAGTGCGCCTCCTCAGCAAACTCAACTTCTCAGCAAAATTCAAACTTCAGCAACTCACTCAGACTAAGCAAATTTTGAATTCCCTCAAGCTTCAGCAACTCACTGCAATGCTTCACCCTCAGAGCAAGTTCGACTTCCAGCTGTGAAAACAAGTGAAAAACATCTTCATTTTATAGCCAAAACTCGAATTCTAGAAGAAGTTAATTTTAGCCAGTGCCATTAAACTCCACTACTCCACTTCAAGAATTCGAATTTTCCCTCTCTGGTGTTTCTGACACTTGTCTCCAGTCGTCGGGAATATTATTCTTCTAGAAACTTGACTTTGACTGGCGTTTTGGATTTTGCTTTCGAAAATTTAATTTAACTCATCTTCTTTTAACTCACCAGCCGGAGCTCTGTCACTTGAATTCGAATTTTAACTCTCTTCTGCTCTGGAAAATTTCATCTTCGAAGAATTTAATCAACATTATCTAGGCAACTGACTTCAGATTCATCGTTCGAAGAAAATTCATCTTGAAAGCACATTTTATTCAAATTTGCCCTTAGAAAATTTAAAATTCTCCCTTAGGAAAATTCACAATTCGAGCACTGATTAAATTCCTCACTGAAAGAGTGTCGGCGAAGCTTGAGAGACTTGGAAATCCATTCATCATCGCAAATGTTCAGTACCCAGAAGCAAATTTTCTCCAGAATGTCTCGAATCCATGGGTACCCAACGAACGGGTTCATTTAATTTTTCGAATTTTGAGCCTTAGAAAATATTATTTCCATCATTTTAAATTGATTCTTCGCCCGTGATCACTCTTTGTTGCTCTGACTTCTTGAAAAATTTGAATCACCTTGCAATATCATTGTCTCTGACTCCATCACTGAGAAAAGTTGCTCACTCTTTGGAAAATTTTATCATCTGAGTTCTAGGCGTATTTTCCAAGGAAAATAATTTTGCCTTAGAAAAATATTTAAATCATCTCTTGCATTTTGAGAACTTGCCTTAAAAATTTTGATTGCCAGTAAAGAGGAATTTTTTATCAACTTCATTTAGAAAATTTTATTCATTCCCGGCACGCCTTGCACATTTCATCTTCACTTCACCCCACATCACTTCACACTTAGGAAATATTTATTCAAAAGCCCAACACCTTAGAAAATTTAAATCTCACGCCTTAGAAATTTTTTAACACTTTATCACTCTAGGCGCACAACACTTGACATTTTATTCTCAACGCCTTGAAATATTTCAACGCCTTAGAAAATATCTCTAACACCTTATAACTCCCTTCAACACAGGCGCATATCACACTTGGGAAATTCCAACGCCTTCAAAATATTTAAAAAAAATCATCTTAGGCGCCTTACATACTTGGAGAAAATCACGCCTAGCAAAATTTATCTAAGGCCCACCACCTTGGGCGCATTCTACACATGATGGAGGATAACGCCTAGCTTTCACCCTGAATCCACCACGCCTTGGTAAAATTTTCACCTTATTTACCACTTTTATTTACCACTTACAATCCAAACATGGGCGCATTTCAGCCTGGCAAGAGGATGACTCTTCGCCTTCCCATCTTTTGTCTTGACATGCACAAGTTTGGGCGCATTTTAGCCCTTGAGGAGGATAAAAACTTTGACCTCGTTGACCCTCTCCTACCTTGGGCGCATTTTCATGCTTGTGAAGGACGAAATTGTTTGACTTGTTGACTCTTCTTTACCCTGGGCGCATTTTGATGTGTGTGAAGGATGAAACTTCTTCCAACATTCTTGGGTGACTCTTCGCCTTCCAATTTTTGTCTTCACATGGCCTAGTTTGGGCGCATTTTGGCCTTGGAGAAGGATGAAAAACCTTTGACCACTTTGACTCCTTTGTGTTTTGGGCGCATTTTGGCCTATGAAGAGGACGAAGCTTGCATCTTGGGCGCATTTGGATGGGGGTGGCGGATTTTTCATACTTAGAAACTTTTTCAACTTTTTCCTTCCTTCTTGGGCGCATTTTGCCCCTGCTGCAGGATAAACCTCTTTGACTTTTGTTTGACTTTTCTCACCTTGGGCGCATTTTGCCCTGTGTGAAGGATGAACTCACACCTAGAAATTTTTCATGCCTCCTCAGCTGAGATGGGCGCATTTCCCTATGCCTGCTGGACGAGACTCCAGACTTAGACGAATTTTTACCATCCTCGCCAGCTTACGTGCCCTGCTATTTATAGTAAGTTCTCTGAATTTGCGCCTCTGAAGCTCGGATCAACTTGAAATTTTGAACGTAGCATCCTCCTGACCCTGTTAACCTGTCGGCACTGCCATTTTTAGTCACCCTGCTATTTATAGCCTGTTTCTGAAGGTGGCTTACTATAAATAGTAAGCTCATGTTTCTGATAGCTCCCAAGCTCCGATCGAGTTGAAATTTGGATGAGGCGATCCTCACCACGTGACCTGTTGGCTGACACTGACGCATGCAGCTGATTTACTATTTTTAGCACGTTTCCAATTTGACTTACTATAAATAGTAAGTGCTCTGTTTGACCTGAAATTTCACCAGCAGATAGCCTGAAGGACGCTGATCGCAGTGGTTTACACCGGGATTTTGAAGATTTTGACTTTTGATGCCTATTTTTAGGCTCCGAAGCTGGAAACCCTAATTCGCTTTGCATGCATCCCAAATGAACTCGGTTGCCTCGCTTCTCGCTACACTGGATCAACTCGCGAATCAATCAGGCTGGTATACGCCGACACACTCAAGCAAAAATAGCAAGTTCCTATCGAGTGAGAATCTCCGCTCAGATGTCACACCATCAAGCTCTTGAAAACCCATCAGAATCACTCTGACATGCAAAAGAAACCCTACATGCAAACCCTAAAAATAGCCTCGGTCAACTCGGGAAGTGGTCACTGCCATGTTACGCCATCGCCAAGGTCTCAAAACCTGTATGAATATCCGCATACGCAAAGAAAATCTCGCGATCTCGATTCCTCGAATTAGCCCCGAAGCCGGATCATAAAATAGTAAGTTGTCCAATTTCGCTCAAATTTTGCATGCAAGCAGTCTGACATACCCTGAATGCCGTGTGATGATCGGAATCTCAAAATAGCTGACGAACTGCCCTGAATTTCACACTTACTAAAAATAGTAAGTACCCTCAATTTGATGAAAACCGGCCGAAGCTGGTCGATGTCCACGACAACAACGCTAAGTTCAATTTTCAATTTTCTCACTTTACTTGACCTTTTGATTGACCAGAACGATGAAACTCTAATTTTAGATTCTGGCTAATATTTCGCGTTTAAGCTCAATGACGGACACAACCCCCCGAGAGACGGACACCAGAAAAGAGACAGAGCGAGAGAGAGAGAAAACCCAAGCCAAAAGACCAGAACGGAGCAAAAATTAGGGGGTCCCCATCTTGAATGGGGCGATGTGTGAAAAGGTCACAACATCTGGCGACTCCACGGGAAAGTGTTGAAAAACACTTTAAGAATTGAACTTAGATTAGTCTTCCTCAAACCATCATACGGAACGGACACTTACTGAAAAGGGGAGAACAATCCAATATTGGATCAAAACACTTTCATCTAAAACCCTGTGAGTGTGTGCATGCATTCCATCTCTAAACCATATCGACTTCTGGGATCGGCCGTAACAGGTTATATAAATATCTTAACTTCAAAAGCATCCTGGACATTGCCTCGCTGCCAGTCAAGCGTCCATAGCCCCGACGAGGTTATCGCTACAATTCTCACGAATATTGCTCCACTGCCGGCCGGGCGTCCATAGCCCCAGTGGAGTTACTCGTATGTTCCCAAAACCAATATTTTATGATATTTCTTTCATTTTTCATTTTCTCATTTTTTGTTTTCAGATATTTCTTTTGAGCACATTTTCTTTTCATCATTTGATTTCTCCGTCAATTCCTCAATTGGCTGGCAGGCAATGAAGCCTCCAATGGGTTTGAGAATTGCAGTGGCGCTGAAGCAAGATGTAAGATTTTCACCTGCTAAAATCTCTCCCAAGAAACCAAAATGACTTAGAATGGAGATAGGTAAGATTTTTAAGGTCTTTAGGCTCGCGTGTTGAGACACTAACGGATTAACCTCCCGAGACGAGTTCAATCGCTAACTGGATGATAACAAGAGGAAAACAACCTTAGTCTTTTTTCAAAAATTTATGCAAATTCCAGTGAAAGAAACCACGTTGTGAAAGTTAAAACATCATCACCCCTCATCGCAATAGGAAAGCCCAAAATCTTTGCCCATTCCAAACCAAAACCACTTGAGCGGACAACTCAAGGGACGGAAACGCCAAACCAAAAACCCAAAGGGCAACAAACCAAAACCAAAACAAAGGAAAAAAGAAAAGCAAACGGAAAGCAAACAAACGGGAAAGCAAACCCTAATCTAACTATTTTACAAAGCAGGCTCTCGGAGAGAACCTAGGACTGGAAATAATGCTTGAGGAACTGTCCGTTGACGGGCAATGGGACATCCTCTCCTGTCAAAGTACGCAATCTGAATGCATTATCCCCAAGGATTTCAGAAATCTGATATGGACCCAACCATAACTTGTCAAACTTGTCGTGATCACCCTTCTTCTCGTGGGCCTTGTCCCAATATAAAACCAAGTCAGAAATCCTGAACGACTTGATCTTAGCTTGCTTATCAAACCATCTCTTCACTATAGCTTGGTGTTTCGTTAGATTCTCAAGAGCTTCATCCCTTTTCTCTTCTAGATGCATTAACTGGGACAACCTTGTCTGAACTTGATCCTCTCCTTCGAGGTATTCTTGGATGAACTGGAGAGTTGGGATCCTTAACTGGACTGGGAAGACTGGATCCTGTCCGTAAACCAAGTGATAGGGAGACGTTCCCAAGGAACTCTTTGTTCTTATCCTGTCTGCCCAAAGAGCAAACCTTAACTGTGTATGCCAGTCTTTCGGATTCTTATCTAACAACTTCTTAATGGCATTCAATAAGTTCTTGTTCGTGGACTCTGCTAGTCCATTCCCCTGCGGATAGTAATTGGAGGAAAACCTCAATGTAATTCCGTACTCGAAAGCCCAATTGGAAAACTTCAGCGATGAGAAAGCCGAACCATTGTCGCTGACCAGGACATGAGGGCATCCGAATCTTGTGATGATATTCTCTTCAAGGAATCTGATAACCATATCTGACGTGCACTGCTTCAAAGCTTGAGCTTCTGTCCATTTGGTGCAGTAGTCTGTCGCTGTCAAGATATATCTGTGTTGTCTTGATGACGGCGGATTGATCATACCAATAAAATCCAAGCCCCACTTTGCGAATGGTCTCACTTCAATCACTGGTTGCAAAGGCATAGCGGGATGCCTTCCTCTATTTGCTGCTGTCTGACAGACGTGACAAGCCTTCACATGTTCATACGTGTCTTTGAAAAGCGTGGGCCAATAATATCCAGCTCTCAGGATTTGATGGGCTGTGGCCAGACTTCCTCCGTGTCCGGTTCCAAACTTCTCATGAAAGTGTTCCATTAGCTGTTTAGCTTCTTGTTTTCCTACACATCTTAAATATATCCCTTCATAATTCCTCCTGTAGAGGACTGATCCCTGAAGCATAAATCTCTGGCTTCTCATTCTCAATGCTCTCCGCTGGACTGGATTCAAATGGCGAGGACATCTATGATTCAGCAAATAATATACTGTGTCATCGTACCATCCTCCGGGAGACACCTCCTCTAACACATAAGCCTGTTGAACCAATTCTGGACCGACCATTGCGATCGTCTGGGCCAAAGCCTGTCCTCGGACCAACTTCATCGGCTGTATTTCAATATCATATTCTTGCAAAGTGGCGACCCACTTTCCTCTTCTTTCACCTAACTCATTTTGCATCAACAAAATCTTCACCGTAGCGTCTGGAACAATCGCATGGATCTTGCTCCTCAAGATGTAATGTCTAAACTTCTTGACGGCTTTCACTAAAGCATACGCTTGCTTTTCAATGCTTGGATATCTTAATTCCGCCTCTTTCAATGGTGAGCTCATAAAAGCAATTGGGTGCTCATCCTTTTCTTCAGTTCTTTGGGTCAGTACTGCGGCACAGGTGTGCTCTGAGGCAAACGAATATAAATAGAAAGGCTTTGTATAGTCCGGACTGACCAGCACTGGAGCGTCCACTATAGCTTGCTTAATTTCATCAAAAGCCTTTCTGGTCTGTGGGGTCCACTCAACTTTTGCATCCTTCTTCAACATTGCATTCAGGGGCCTCACTATCTCGGCAAACCCAGTTATAAATTTTCTGACAAAATTGATTTTACCGAAGAATGACCTCAATTCTTTCTGAGTGCCTGGCAAACCAATTCTTGAGATGGCTTCAATACGTTCAGGGTCAATTGATATACCCTTCTCTGAAATGACGTGACCTAACAGTTTGCCTTTGGTGACGCCAAATATACATTTCTTAGCATTTAGGGAGACACCAAACCTTCTACATCTTTGAAATATCTTTCTCAAATCCTCAACGTGGTCTCCTCTTTTCTTTGAGAACACAGTCAGGTCATCCATGTAAATTATAATGCACTTTCCAACAAGGTCTCGAAAAGCGATGTCCATTGCTCGTTGGAAAGTGGCCCCTGCATTGATCAAGCCAAAAGGCATTCTTCTGTACGCAAATGTTCCCCATTTCGTGGTGAACGCAGTCTTTAATCTATCCTCATGCTCAACCATCACTTGGTTATATCCTGAATATCCGTCCAAGAAGGACATCATCTGTGAACCATTCACTATCTGCAATACTTCATCTAATGAAGGCAAGGGGTAATTGTCTTTCTCAGAGGCCCTATTCAAATTTCGGAAGTCAACACATAACCTTATCTCTCCATTCTTCTTTCTGACAGGTACGAGATTGGCGACCCACGTGGAGTGCCTTACTGGAAAAATAATCCTGGCTGAAAGGAGCTTCTTGACTTCCTGATATATCAACGGTTCCAGCAATGGATTCACTGGCCTCTGCCTTTGTCTGAATGGCTTACTGCTTGGCTTTAATGGAATTGTATGTGTAATCAGTGATGTATCATATGTTTTGAGATCTTCATATCCCCAGGCTATCACCTCTGGAAATTCTTTCATGACCCTTAAGATACCTTCTTTCTCTTCAGGTGTGCAAACCTTTCCAATAAACACATTTTTCACTTGTTCCCTTGTTCCTAGATTGACAGGTTCACAATCATTGCCTTGCGTGCTTTGATTTCTGCTTAATCTGTCAGTGTCAAACAATCTTTCCAACTCGACCATTCCTTTTGGAATTACGTTAGTCTTCAAATTCAAAATTCCTTCTGTATCATATTCAGCTTCTTCCGTGTCTTCCTCATCAATGATTTGTGCTTCAAACACTCCTGAGTTTGTGAGAAAGTCCAGAATCTGCTTGTCGTCTTCGAACACTTGAAAGTTTTTTATGTTATCAGGGATTGCCGGGGTTGAAACCAACTCTACTGTGAACTTCTTCAATCCTTCCATTGCCAATGGTTCCAAAGAACTGGCAGCTTGTGCCAAAGAGTTTGCAACGGTGTTCTTGGATCTATAAACTTGCTTTATGTTGAATGCATCAAAACTTTCTACCAGGTCCCAGACTCTGTTCCGGTAACGGTTCAATCTCTTGTCATGGCAGGCGAACTGCTTCCTTACTTGTCGGACCACTATGTCTGAATCTCCGATGGCATATACAACCTTAGCCCCCTTCTGAATTGCAAGGAGCAATCCATGAATCAAGGACTCATATTCAGCAACATTGTTAGTGCATGAAAATTGGAGCCTATAGGAACCCAGATAAGCTTCTCCTGTCGGGCTAACCAATTCAAACCCTGCTCCATTTCCCTTCTTCGACTTTGATCCATCAAACCTCAAAGTCCACACTTGATTCCCTGTAGGGGTATTGGGAGACTGAACACACGTTTCTTCTTGATTGCAAACCTCTGGAGTCTTTTCTTTAATCTTTGACTGAGTGGGATCATCTTCTACAATTTCTTCTATTGAAACACTGTTTTCTTCCTTCATCTTTTGATGTTCTTCTATTAAAATCTCCTTTTCTTCATTCATCATCTTCTGATGTTCTTCTATTAAAATATCCTTTTTTTCATTCATCATCTTCTGATGTTCTTCTGGCAAGGAGGTATGGGGAACAAGCCTAGCAACTTGTTCTAGTGCCACCTTGCACATGGCACAAGTGATCTCTGAATGGAATGCTTCGTGTATTCTGCACCAGTTGGGAAGCAGTAGATTTTTGATGGAAGCATCCTTACCCAACTCTGTTTCTTGTTTCATGCTGTTCAGGACAAAGTCCCTGAAGTTCTCAAAAGTTCCTCCACCTTCACTATCACTTGAGTCACTTTCAATCAACACTTCGGTGGAGCTCGTGGTATCTTCCAAACATTTTCCCTCATTTGCACCTTGCAGCACCAATATTTCTTGCTTAACAGGCCTATACGAGCCTAAATCAGTCTCTACGAACATGATCTCGTTATCTTCACCATATTCCGTGATCATCAGCTTTAGTCTTGGTGTACTATCAATCTTAATCTGATTCGGGACTCCCTTCCACGGAAGCCACATGTGGGAGAAGTCCGTTGCAATGTATCCATTTAACTTCCTGGCCCAGTCTCGGCTTAGCAACATGCCATACCCATCCGGTATGTCAACTACTGATATGTCAATACAACTCTGGATTCGGGGATCAGCTGACAACTGCATATGAATATTATTCAGCTCTCCAACTACAGGTACTTCAGTCTTGTCTAGTTGGGTCACCTTCTTTGTAGTATGCAACGGGACTATGCCCAGCCTTTGACACACCTTTAATGGCATAACGTTACTAGAAGCACCGGAATCAATCAAACAATTGTGCAGTAATTTTCCGAAGATTCTAACTGATACCAAGAACGGGGCAGGCTCATCCTTCCCCTGATAGAATACTATTGGTTTCTTCCTCTCTTCGGGTACAATGCTCTTTCTTTCATTCTTTTCATCCCATTGTGGAACTTGATTATCACGGGTGACCTTCTGTGTCTGTTCTTGTTTTTGCTCTGTGGGCAAATTGAATCTAACTCTTCTCTTATCCTCAGTCCTTGGCTTCTCAGGTTCACTTGAAGACCCTTGTACCATCCCCACAAAACCTTGGGACTGTTGAGGAGCTTCCCAAGCGTTGAACGGCGCGTAAGACACTTCTTCTACCATATTCGCGCTCTGCACGGGACGTGACTGTGCATTGATTTGAGGGCTCCTTGATGAACTAGGTACTTCTTGAGGTGTACTCTTTGCAACTGGTGTCTCATATAGACTTCCCAAAATTGTGTCTCTAACTTCAGAGATTTTCATTAACTCATACAAGGGAAGACTAACCTTTATCTTTTTAACTTCTTCTAGCACATAAGAACTTAATCTTTTCATATCATCTCTTGGAAGATTGTCCCTTTGAGGACGCTGCATCACATGGATTGGCTGTTGCTGGATAGTTTGTTGCCCACTTCTATTTTGCATCACATTCTGTTGTCTATACTCCGGAGAATCCCTAGGCAAATTTGGATTGTTGCTTGCATTTGGATTCGGCGGGGTTGCAAAATTATTCGGAGGAATCGAGGACGTCAAGGGCTCTTTTTGATGATAAGTCCTCTGGTACACCTTGGGTGCTGCTCCTCCGGAAGTTTGAAACGCTTGCACCTCTCTTCTTCCTTCTACCAACACACTATTGCTGAGAGGTGGAAAAACGTAGTTACCCTGCTCAAGTGGCTCTTCTGAGTAATTATCTTGAGTCTCTGAATACGTTTGAGCCTCTAAATAGACTTGAGCTTCCTCATAAACTTGAGTATCTGGCGCCTCCACAGGACCGTTAGCCGAAGCTGGTGGAAATCTGTAATTAGCTTCTGGCGGCGCGTAGTTTTGATGTTCGGACACAAGATTGACACTCTCTATGATTAATGCCTGGTCATACCTTTGCACTGGGACAATCTCATATCCCGTGGTCGGAGGATTCTCAGTACCCTCCGTGCTTTTTACTTCTCCTTTAAAGATATCAGCTGCTACTTGAAACTCATGGCATTGTAATTCTGAGTGCTGACTTGTATTGTGAAGCCGACACCATTCGGACATAGCAGCCTCTGCCAAAAATACTCTGTCCGTGGGACGATTCTCTGGAGGCGGCGGGTTATCTAGCGGTGATGGAACTCCTCCATTGTTAGGTCCAGTATTCCAGGACCTCTTTTGATACCCTTGATTATTATTTCGATACCCATGGCTGTTGTCGTGTCCATGTCCTTGATGGGCATCTTGATGGTGTTGAGGATTATTGTGATATCCTCGATTGGCACCTGGATGTGCCTGATAATTCTTTATCATTGATTGCATTTGGTTATTTTGATTTCTGAGGTGAGTTACCTCAGATGACAGCCTTTTCATTTGTTCTACTAATTCTTTCATTTCATCTTTCTCCTCTTGTGTCCTTGTTGCAGGTACCGTGTTCTGGAGATAGACAGGCTGTGTAGCTGGAGTCTGGGATAAGGGTATCCCAGGATGGAGAATCAATTGGTCTGATGGTGGTGTAACATGATATGCAGGTTGCGGAACTGGATTCAATGCTGGAATTTGCTGATTCCATGCTGGAGCAAGAGTCTGCATTTGATTATTCGTGGTGACCAAGCCAGTGTACAAAGAAGGTCCAGTTATGTTTTGGCCCATATTCTGACTTACTTCAACCGCCTTAGCATATGCTTGATTCATGTCTGCTGGAATGGGATGAGCTTGTCTCACGAACATAGCGGTCAATGGGTCCAAGGCTGCATAGTAATTTTCCCTTGCATCGGGAACCATGTACGGAGTACGTAGCCTTGTGAGAGCCTTTTGGAATCTATTGTTGAAGGCATGAATAGGCTCTTTGTCTTGTCTTCTTACCTCCGTGAATTGGCGGAAGAGCTCCACTGGGGTGATAGGAATACCGAACTTTCCAATGAAAGCCTCCTTCATCTGCTCCCATGTTCTGATGGATCCAACTGGTAAATGTATAAACCAAAAGTGAGCCTCTTCTCCCAAGGAATACGGGAACAATCTGCAAGCCACGTCTGCGTATGCAATTTGTCTATTTCGCAAATGATCTTCAAACATCTTAATGTGATCCTCGGCAGAACGATTCGGATCATGGACTTGATACTTGGTGCAGAAATGCTCCGGATTCTTTGGCATGTCATGGTAGTCTGCAAACTCAAGAGGAGATGGATTGGTGACTAGCCAAGTAGCACCGTTAGGAGCGGGTTGGCCTCCTGGCTGAGCCATTGCTTGATTTGGATACCTCCTTTGATATACAATTACTGGAGTTGTGGTAACTTGAACTGGTTGCTGAACGAACACAGGTGTGGTAACTTGAACAGTTCTAGGTTGAGCAAACCTTGAGACACTTGGTGGAGTTCGGAACAAACTTGTAATCTCTTCTCCGCTTTCTTCACTAGACTGAGCTTCTTCGTTTGAAAACACTTCTTCGCTTGAACGGCTCTCTTTCTTCTTCCTTGCTCGAGTAGGCAATTCTAACTCCACAAAATCTTTGGATGAGCTTGGCGTGGACCTCAGAATTCTTTTCAACTTATCAGGTGAGAATGAGCTGATGCGATCCAGGATGTAGTTGATTACTGTCGGCAGGGAAGGGGAGCAAGTGGATGTCTTTGGTCAAGCAAATTCCTTTCAATCGCAACTTGAATTTCAATGGCCTTTTCTTCTTCTTCCTCCAACACGAAGCAAGTTCTCATGTACTGGGCGTAGCTCTCCTTTGTTTTCCAAGCAAGATTGTTCAACCCTGAAAGAATGTCCTCCTGGTCGTCGTTGAATCCCAAGTTAGGCTGCAACACTGGAAATATCTCTCTATGCGGTAGCACCATCTTTACTCATGATAATTTCTTTCTCCAATGAATTTCCTTTTGAATGAAATCTCTTCTTATTTGAAAATGACTGCTTCACTGCGAAGAATCCTTGAAGGCCCTCCTTCTAGCGCCAGTTTTTCTCTGTTGATGTGCTAGGAGGAGAGGCAAGCATAAAATGAATGGTGACCAGAGCAATGTGTTCTTTCCTCGTTCAGCCCTCCTTCTAGCGCCAGTTTTTCTCTGTTGATGCGGTTTTTGTGACCATACCAAACAGCCGAAGAACAAAATAGTTTGGGGGCTACTCCGTTCTCTCTTGATCAACGTATTCCATGCGCTAAGATTGCGAGAAAGTTCGCATGTTCAACTCCAAGGTTCCTTAAGTGCGAATAGACCCAGATTGGTTGATGTGTTTTGCTGTGTTCGTACGAGGGGACTTACGCAGTTGTTCAGATTTCTCACAGTTAGCAGCTGATATGTAGTTTGAAGGGGATTCTTACGTATATGATTTGGCAATGTGGTTCCTTTCCTAAAACTAATCAGAAAATGCGGAAAGTAAAGGAGGAAAGGGGGCCTAAGAAATTTATATCCTATTCTAAATGCAAGATATGTGGAGCTTCATTTCAATAGACTTCAACCGGATTTCACCTAGCCTCCGTCGGACAGCCTCAGCAAAATCGGTGCAATCTTCAAGGGAAATAGCAAAAGATGTTCAAGTTATGACTTAACATGCATACACCATCACAACGACGCATATAAGCATATAAATCACAACCGAAGTTAAACTCAATGTAATATCCAGTTGACCACACAAGGCAGACTTATCATCAACAAGCCGCTAGTGGTATGGAATAAAGCGAAGCTATCTCAATAAAACACCACACACCTAAGTAAGCTACTTGCATGAATTTAATCTACTTGGATAAGAAAGGAAGAAGAAACCTTGCTAGCATTTCATGACAAGACTAATTCCATCATCAATGAAAAGATCTATTATCATAAAATGTGTTACACAACAATCTCCTCCAAAGTTTTCAAAGGGAAAACTTTCTTTCTTCTCCAAATGATGCAAAAATGCTCTACAATGCTACACTATCTAGCTCTCTCAATGTCTACTATTCCAATGTCTAATCTAATTCTAATCTGATAATACAAATGAGGGGGACTCCCCCTTTTATAGCTAGCCTAGTCCCAAAGGACGGCTAGGGTTACAATCAATAGAGTGGCCAGAATCGTGCCACCTCAGCCCTAACCCTAAAAACTGCCAGAATAGGGAGTGGTACATTAAATGAATCAAAGATTCCCCTCACTCCCAAAATAGCAAATGCAATAAATGCTCCATATTCAGTCTTCTAGAAGATCTTCGTCCAGTAGTGTGTTCCCATTGGCCTTCTCCCTGACTGCCAACTCAACAAATCTGCTAAGTACGGCCTCAACCTCATGAACTGAAATAGGCGGAACACAATCCAACTGAAACTCTAACACCGTGACTGAATGCTCGTGCCTTGTACAAGACTTTCTCCAAGCAGCTAAGGAGTCCTGCGTGTTCTGGATCAAAGTGGAGAATGTAGAAGTATTCTCGAAATCGTCTTGTACAAAGGTCTTAACATCTGCGAAGAAGGGAACCAACAAACCCCTCAAATTATCAAAAATTATCTCATCTGGACTCAGCCGCTTAGCAAATATGGCCTCGAAAGTGTTCTGAACTCCATCTATGATGTTGGCCATAGCCCTATGTATCCTGGCTGAATTTACCTGTGCCGCATCGAAGAAGCCACGCCCTGTAATAGCCGAAGAATACCACCGAGAGAAATCATATCGGTCATTCGCCTGAATGACACCTCCATCAATCAGCAACTGCAATGGCACATGCCTTAACACCTCAAGACGCTGGATCACCTTACTCTGATAGATAGAGGCATCGCCCCAAGCATGATCCACCGCATCCATCCGTGCCAAAATAGTAGAAGCCTGTTGAAAGGCAAAGGCAAGGTCCTCCATAA